>CM065590.1:589128376-589621772 GCA_033119425.1 Bufotes viridis
AAGTATAATACAGGATGTAACTCCGGATCAGTATACCATAAGTCATGTAATGTATGTACACAGTGACTCCACCAGCAGAATAGTGAATGCAGCTGTGGAGTATAATACAGGATGTAACTCAGGTTCAGTACATGATAAGTAATGTATGTACACAGTGACGGCACCAGCAGAATAGTGAGTGCAGCTCTGGAGTATAATACAGGATGTAAATCAGGATCAGTACAGAATAAGTAATGTAATGTATGTACACAGTGACTCCACCAGCAGAACAGTGAGTGCAGCTCTGGAGTATAATACAATATGTAACTCAGGATCAGTATAGGATAAGTAATGTAATGTATGTACACAGTGACTCCACCAGCAGAATAATGAGTACAGCTCTGGAGTTAGGCATCAAACCCTAATTATTACAGATCTCCTGACAGACCCTAAAATTAATACAGACCCCAGATAAACCCCAAATTTATACAGACCACAAATTCAAAGGCCCCAGAATCAGACCCCAAATTCATGTCAGATCAGGCCCCCACTAAGACCCCTGTAGAACTCAGATCAGCCCCCCATCCCATTCAGATCCCTGTAGACTTTAGATCAGTCAGATCAGACACATCCAGATCCCTGCCAACCTCAGATCAGTCAGATCAGAGCAACCCTCCCCCCCCCCCTTCCCCCAGATCCCTGCAGCTCTCAGGTCAGACCTCCCAACTAGGTATCTGCAGACCTCAGATCAGACTCCCCAGATCCTTACAGACCTCAGATCAGGCTTCCCCCTCCCCACTTATATATCTGCAGACGTCACATCAGACAGATCAGACTCCCCCCAGATCCCTGCAGACCTCAGATCAGATGCTCACCCCATATCCCTCCAGACCTCAGATCAGAGCCTCCCGCACACTCAGATCAGGCCCCCACTAAGATCCCTGTAGAAATCAGATCAGACCCCCATCCCACTCAGATCCCTGCAGACTTTAGATCAGTAAGATAAGAAACCCCCCAGATCTCTGCCAACCTCAGATCAGTCAGATCAGAGCCCTCCCCCCCAGATCCCTGCAGCCCTCAGGTCAGACCTCCCAACTAGGTATCTGCGGACCTCAGATCAGACTCCACAGATCCTTACAGGCCTCAGATCAGACTCCCCAGATCCTTACAGACCTCAGATCAGATTCCCCCTCTCCCCACTTTTGTATCTGCAGACCTCAGATCAGAAAGATCAGCCCGTCCCCCCCGGCCCCCAGATCCCTGCAGACCTTAAATCAGGCCCCCCACACTTAGACATGTGCAGAGCTCAGCAGCCTAGACCACCCCTAGATTCTGGCAGACCTTAGATAAGATCCCCCACTTTAGATATCTGCAGACCTCAGATGAGATCTCAAAAAACAAATTACCAAAACCCTTTAGCAAGCAACAATGTAAACTCAACTTTCCTGTATTTCCCACTTCATCCAATGCAGGTGCCTTTATGAGATGTGGACCCCCAGTAGCACACAAGCCACTGGCCGTCAGTATGCACTAGCACAGACTCCCAGCTTTCTGAGCATCCTGAACAGCACATCTGCTTGGTTATGCTTCCAGATGGGATCGGAGGCAAATATTACTGCATGTCTAAACTAGGCTGCTGTTCAGGACTTCCGGAAAGCTGGGTGATAAATGCCGTGGGCTCTATGTCGATGCTTCACAAATAAAGGTCAATGACCACAATATATTTCCTCTGATGTTTGACTAAAGGTCCGCTGATACATTGTAACAACCATCAATCAAGTTCGGACAACTTCCCCTAATTTTAAAACCGCAGCAACGTGTCTATGTGCATGTCGGTTATTTTCTCCTGTAATCTTCTCATCTGTTTACACCACACAAGGTCCTGGTACAAGATACAGTTATGCAAAAAAGTCTATTTATGAAAAGTGACCACAAAACGGAACACATAGGAAGGAAGGCTTCAGATTTAAAGGGCCGGTAAGCTGATTATAAGAGTGATTAATGCCAACCATGACTGTTTTCTACCACATCACCTAAAAAGGAAGACATAAGGGGCCACATAACAATGCGACTCCTCAGATACCTGCTCACTGATCTCAGTCACCCTGCAGCAGAATTACATAGGTTTTCTATTTACAAAAATTTAAAGTATACATTAAAAATACAAAACAAATTCTCCACTGATTTTCTCCAATTCTCACTTAAACTGCAACCAAAACTGTAGGAAAAATATAAAGATTTTGTCTAGCTGGGACGGAGCAAATCTGCATTTCTTTACTCCTTTATCATAAACTTCAGAAGAGATCATCCCTGGCTGTGAGGCAACTGACTGCGGCAAGAAACCTCCCCCTCTGCTGTGTATGTAACAATGTACACAGTGATACCACTAGCAAGACTAGCTAGAAAGACTATGATGTCGTCGAAATGTTGCACTATCTTTAGCACTTTGCGCACATTTTTATGGACCTGATTTAAATAAAGAACTCTTTAAGGATTTCGTGCCGTCGATTGTGTTTGGACAGCGAACAGATGGCTATGCTGTGGGGCAGGGGAGGGAGAGGCGTCTCTCTTCCCTGTTCCTCTGATAGGCTGTAGGCACAAGCCGCGCAGCCTATCAGAGGCCGGTGCAGCGCAGGACACAGGCCGGAAGAGGCCTGCATCGTATAGCTGCCATGGAGGTAAGTAAGACTGTTTTTTTTTTTTTTATACCGGACTATCTGTTACTGGCATATGGGTGGGGGGGCACTTGTTACTGTCACATGGGGGGGAAGAGAGGCACTTGTTACTGGCACATAGGGGGCAAGAGAGGCACTTGTTACTGGCACATAGGGGAAGAGAGGCACTTGTTACTGGCACATAGGGGGGAAGAGAGGCACTTGTTACTGTCACGTGGGAGGGGAGAGAGGCACTTGTTACTGTCACATGGGGGGGAAGAGAGGAACTTGTTACTGTTACATGGGGGGGAAGAGAGGCACTTGTTACTGTCACATGGGGGAGAGGCACTTGTTACTGGCACATAGGGGGAAGAGAGGCACTTGTTACTGTCACGTGGGGGGAAAGAGAGGCACTATTTACTGTCACGTGGAGGGGAATAGAGGCACTTGTTACTGGAATATGGGGGAAGAGAGGCACTTGTTACTGGCACATAGGGGGAAGAGAGGCACTTGTTACTGTCACATGGGGAAGAGAGACACTTGTTACTGGCACATAGGGGGAAGAGAGGCACTTGTTACTGGCACATGGGGGGAGAGGCACTTGTTACTGGCACATGGGGGGGGAGAGGCACTTGTTACTGTCACGTGGGGGGAAAGAGAGACACTTTTTACTGTCACGTGGAGGGGAATAGAGGCACTTGTTACTGGAATATGGGGGAAGAGAGGCACTTGTTACTGGCACATAGGGGGAAGAGAGGCACTTGTTACTGGCACATGGGGGGAAGAGAGGCACTTGTTACTGGCACATGGGGGAGAGGCACTTGTTACTGTCACATGGGGGGAAGAGAGACACTTGTTACTGGCACATAGGGGGGGAAGAGAGGCACTTGTTACTGTCACATGGGGGGGAAGAGAGGCACTTGTTACTGTCACGTGGAGGGGGAATAGAGGCACTTGTTACTGAAATATGGGGGGGAAGAGAGGCACTTGTTACTGGCACATGGGAGGGAGAGGCACTTGTTACTGGCACATGGGTGGGAGAGGCACTTGTTACTGGCACATGGGGGTAAGAGAGGCACTTGTTACTGGCACATGGGGGGTAAGAGAGGCACATGTTACTGTCACATGGGGGGGAAGAGAGGCACTTGTTACTGTCACATGGAGGGGGAATAGAGGCACTTGTTACTGGAATATGGGGGGGAAGAGAAGCACTTGTTACTGGCACATAGGGGGGAAGAGAGGCACTTGTTACTGGCACATGGGGGAGAGGCACTTGTTACTGGCACATGGGGGAAAAGAGGCACTTGTTACTGGCACATGGGGAGAGGCACTTGTTACTGGCACATGGGGGAAGAGAGGCACATGTTACTGTCACATGGGGAGAAGAGAGGCACTTGTTACTGTCACATGGAGGGGAATAGAGGCACTTGTTACTGGAATATGGGGGAAGAGAGGCACTTGTTACTGGCACATAGGGGGAAGAGAGGCACTTGTTACTGGCACATGGGGGGAATAGAGGCACTTGTTACTGGAATATGGGGGAAGAGAAGCACTTGTTACTGGCACATGGGGGGAAAGAGGCACTTGTTACTGGCACATGGGGGAGAGGCACTTGTTACTGGCACATGGGGGAAGAGAGGCACATGTTACTGTCACATGGGGAGAAGAGAGGCACTTGTTACTGTCACATGGAGGGGAATAGAGGCACTTGTTACTGGAATATGGGGGAAGAGAGGCACTTGTTACTGGCACATAGGGGGAAGAGAGGCACTTGTTACTGGCACATGGGGGAAGAGAGGCACTTGTTACTGGCACATGGGGGAGAGGCACTTGTTACTGGCACATGGGGGAAGGCACTTGTTACTGTCACATGGGGGAGAGGCACTTGTTACTGTCACATGGGGGAGGCACTTGTTACTGTCACATGGGGGGAAGAGAGGCACTTGTTACTGGCACATAGGGGGAAGAGAGGCCCTTGTTACTGTCGCAAGGGGGAGAGAGGCACTTGTTACTGGCACATAGGGGAGGAAGAAAGGCACTTGTTACTGGAATATGGGGGGGGAAGAGAGGCACTTGTTACTGGCACATAGGGGGGGAAGAGAGGTAAGTAAGACTGTTTTTTTTTATACCGGACTATCTGTTACTGGCATATTGGGGGGGGGGGCGCACTTATTACTGTCACATGGGGGGGGAGGCACTTGTTACTGGCACATAGGGGGGAAGAGAGGCACTTGTTACTGTCACATGGGGGGAAGAGAGGCACTTGTTACTGGCAGATGGGGGGGGCATGTAGAGGCACTTGTTACTGGCACATAATTGGGGGGCATTTATGGGGGGCACTTATTACTGGCACATTATTATGGGGCACTATGGGGGCTTCTACTGAGGCCACAAAGAAGGGGTATTGTATATGGGGGTCTCTGTGTGGTACTATTATTATCAGGGGTATTATCTGTTTCTGCAGTATAGTATTGGGGAGCACAGCGGCACAGTATTGGGGGTAGTAGGATGATTTGTCCAGAAGATGGGAGGATGATGGAAAAGTAGTAAACTAAGATTTCTTTTTGTTGTCAAACTGCAGAGATGGAAAATGGCGACAAAATGGTGGTCTGGTCTGAAGGTTTGAAAGGAGAAGATGAGGACAGAGAACATCTACATCAAAGTAAACGTCACTGGATGTAAGAGGTATGGGGCGCTGTATTTTTGTAGTGATAGGATCAGTGGCATAACTATTTATTTTTCCCAGGGGCCCTGAGGGTTCTCAGTCCGCCCCTGCCTCCATGTATCTATGGGAGAGCCGCTGATACAAATTGTGGGGGCTTCATGTTCGAGTTTCGCCTAAGGCCTCACAAAGTCTAGAGCCGCCTCTGGGTATAATACAGGATGTAACTCAGAATCAGTACAGGATAAGTAATGTATGTACACAGTGACTGCACCAGCAGAATAGTGAGTGCAGCTCTGGAGTATAATACAGGATGTAACTCAGGATCAGTACAGGATAAGTGATTTATGTACACAGTGACTCCACCAGCAGAATAGTGAGTGCAGCTCTGGAGTACAATACAGGATGTAACTCAGGATCAGTACAGGATAAGTAATGTCATGTATGTACACAGTGACTGCACCAGAAGAATAGTGAGTGCAGCTCTGGAGTATAATACAGGATGTAACTGAGGATCAGTACAGAATAAGTAAAGTATGTACACAGTGACTCCACCAGCAGAATAGTGTGTGCAGCTCTGGAGTACAATACAGGATGTAACTCAGGATCAGTACAGGATAAGTAATGTAATGTATGTACACAGTGACTCTACCAGCAGAACAGTGAGTGCAGCTCTGGAGTACAATACAGGATGTAACTCAGGATCAGTACAGGATAAGTAATGTATGTACACAGTGACTCTACCAGCAGAATAGTGAGTACAGCTCTGGAGTATAATACAGGATGTAACTCACGATCAGTACAGGATAAGTAATGTAATGTATGTACACAGTGACTGCACCAGCAGAATAATGATTGTGGCTCTGGATTATAATACAGGATGTAACTTAGGATCAGTACAGGATAAGTGATGTAATGTATGTACACAGTGACTCTACGAGCAGAATAGTGAGTGCAGCTCTTGAGTATAATACAGGATAAGTATTGTAATGTATTTATAAAGGGCATTATCCTTTCATGTATAGTAGATGTTTGTATAACCTCTATAATGTTTTTAACATGTGGTTTTAAACAAATCTTAAGGGCAAAACTTAAATTCTCCGTACATGCCTCAGTTGGTAGAATTGTCATGAAGATCCTCTCCTATTTTTCTTGAGCCCTAACCTGAAGTCACTTATCACAAGGGATGTCTTGAGGGTGACTGTGTGACTCTTCGCCCCTTTTTGCTTTGTGACCCATATACTGCATCTTAAGAGGAGGTGAAGGACGACACCATCGTGTTCCAAGAGGAGTCTGGCCGATTGAAGACGTCAGCGATGTTCCTTAACGTTTATTTTGTTCAGATAATCACTTATTTTTCGATCGTCTCGTGTTGATCATGATTCCTCATAATAGCGAGGGGCATTTATAAACCGCTCGCCTCTCTCTTAAATTCACTCTTCTGGTTTTGATCGTTATTTTTCGAGACAATTGGCCCTTTGAGACAGACGCGTTGGGTCTGTGAGTCAGACTTTCGTGCTGGTCACAGCCACTCAGTCAATTAAATCCATTAGCAGCGCACGTTGCCTTCGATCATTATCAGTCTTTTTTATTTCTGCAGATAAATTTATTGCCTCGCGTCCGGCTTCACCTCGAGTCACTCCTTGAGAAGAGTCAAAAAGTCTTTAAAAATATATTTGTGTTTGAGAAGAATGAGAGTGAGGGAACGTTCAGAAAAGGAGGGAAGCATGGATCCAGTTATCTCAGGAGAGAGTTGTATTTCTTACATTGATTTTTACATTTTTTTCTACAGTAGGTGGCGCTACCTACGTTTGCGTCAATGATGTGACATCAGTGGTCATGACCTGTGACATGGACAATCAGGGAGAACATGGGTTGTATCAAACTGAGGCTCTTTGGGACCACCAGGGAAAAGACAGGAGGGTCCACGATCTATCCATGAAGGGTAGCTAGACACCCCCTCATATGTGCATCGTATATGGGACATATCATCCATAAAATCTAAGAAGTCGTTGCTGGATCATCCCATAAATAATAGACCTTGGTGGTAAGTGGCTGCTTCAAATTCATCTTGAAATGGGGTTGTCTTCTGCTCGACCAGGTTCATCACTTTACAACATTGCTGCCAGCAGAGAGCAGCAGCTCTGGAGGACTAAATGCAACTTGGATGCTCGTTCAATCAAGATCAATGACGTACATCAGAAAATGGAAGGTGCGGGCTCAGGAGCTGAGTCTGCTCCATACACGATGGGTGACGGATGCTTTACACTTCGATCCTGTCTGTTTAACCCCTCACATGTTGTTCTCGATAGCATACATGGCACTTGAGCACTTAGACGCAGAGAGGTAGCGCTCTCTCTCTCTCCCAACCACTCCCCCTCTCCAATTGTGATAGGACATCATCCCAGAGAAACCACAGGTTTAAGCACCCTAGGGGGACTAAGAAAAAAGTCTTTTGCATTTTTTTAATCGGGTCGAGGCTGTAGAAATAAAATACAATGTATCTCCCTATGACAGAATCACCATTTTTGGGCAGCTCACATCAACAAAGAAAATAATCAAAAATGGTACCAATAAAAATAACAAAATAAAACAACAAGACAAAATAAAAAATAAAAATGTCACAACTGCGTTTTTTTCCCATTGCACGGTTAAAAAAGAACTCGTAACCCTCGAAAAATCTGGAAAAGATACGGATGAAAAACAAAAATGGTGTCACCGAAGTTGGCTGGATCCACAAGGCTACATTCACACGGAAAAAAAAAGTCAGTTAAAAACGGATGTGCTGTCAGGTTTTGATGGGGATCTTGCTATTATGTGCACATCCATTTTCTGGCCTTCTGACCATTTTTAATGGCCATTAGAAACAGTTAAATTTTATTTTATTTTTTATCCCAACCGCTGCAGTACTCCCTGGACATCAAATGCCCTTAGTGCCCTCAGTATTACTAACACCCCTCCAGTATGATCATTGCCCCCTTAGTGTCCCCAGTATTATTAATACCTCTCCAATAGTGCCTCTAGTATGATTATAGTCCTCTTAGTGCTCGCTAAATCTCCTATTGGTGGCTCCCAGTATAAAGAATGCCCCCTAGTGGCCGCCGTTCTGCTTGCAACTCGCTCCTCACTGGAGGCAGCAGGACCTGACACTCGCAGAGCTGTGACGTCATCACACTGGCAGGCACAGGTCCTGCTGCATCCGGTGAGGAGTGAGTGCCCCTGGACATAGAAGTAGATGAGGTGTTGTTTTTTGTTTTGTTTTTTTCTTTTAAAATTTTAACTCCTGATATGCTTTTTTCACCCTAGTGTACTTGTTTTCAACAGCCATTAGATGGGTGACGTGCTATTTTTTCATAGATGTTTTTCGGTTTCGTGTGAATGCGCTAAGAAGTGTCAAGGATTTGCTACTCAACGGTAATAATTGGAGACCTAGTTTCCATTCAGAAACCTCAAAGAAATCCGGGTGGTAGCCTCAGCTCTGCTACATCTCCTTGATCAACAGTCGACACTGCGAGAAGCGGGGGCTCCATATTTGATGTTCAGGGTGACGCGCCTTCCCGAGAACTGACTTATCATAGTGTTTATCTTTAGGGCTCCTTCATCAGTGGTGAATTATCAGCGGGATAATATTGACTTACGAGGCCGGACTCCAACAACAGCAACACAAACTATAGCCGGCTTTAACCCCTCCATCACCAAATCATCATAAATAGAGATGAGCAAAGTATTGGAAAATTCTATTCGCCTGGTTTACCGAATTTTACAAAAAAATTAGCTTTGTGATGAATTACTTTGTCACGAAGCGCATTTCTTTGTAAGTAGTGACGATTGCACTGGCCCCCATAATTGTACCCCTCAGATGCTGCGTTCATTGCTGATCGCGGCATCTTACAATTATAACATAAAATGTGATAAAGTCCTATTTGATCGAGGAGAGCCAGCCGCCGCCATCTTGATTGAAGATCCAGTGCGAAATCTTATGCGGCCTGTGGTGACGTCATGCGTCAACCTTGAACAGGATTTCGCGCGGGATCTTCATTCAAGATGGCGGCGGCCGGCTCTTCGCTATCAAACGGATGAGGTAAGTATAAAAAAATTTTATCAGTGCATTTTGCTAATGTTTTGGCTAAAAAAAACAAACTAACATTTTTTTAATTGACCTTTATTACAAATTTTCAGTAGTTTTTCCTCTGCAGCTTTCACTTTCGTTGCACGTGCAGACTACTGCTTTTTGCTTCACACCGAATCCATCAAGGAGCTGCTCTGACGGCTTCATCTGTAGCCCCTATTTCTGAACTCCTGACAGCTCAGAAACACTCATGAACAGAAACGTATTTTCTTTCCCTGTCCGTTCCAGTTTTTTTGTTTTGCGGAACGCATGCGGAACCATTCATTTCAATGGATCCGCAAAAAAAAGGAAGTTGCTCCGCGTGTAATCCATTTCCGTACGTCCGTATGTCCGTTCTGCCAAAAAATAGAACATGTCCTATTACAAGGATAGTACTGTTCTGTTAGGGGCCAGCTATTCCGTTCCGCAAAATACAGAATGCACACGGACGTCATCTGTATTTTTTGCGGACCGCAAAATACATACGATCGTGCGCATGAGCCCTGAACCATATTCTTATCAGTGTGTATGAGCTCTCAGCAGTACAGTGACAAGGGCTACAGATCGAGCCGTCAAAGCAGCTCCTTGACAGATTCACCGTAAAGCAGAGAGACGCTATGGAACTGAGAACTGTAGAGGAAAAACTGCTGAAAATTTTATAGATAAAGCTTTTTAGCCCAAAATGCGTAAAATGCAATGATAAAAAAAAATTGTCCCAAAGGTGCCCATAGCCTTTAGCTCTATATTCCCATCTCAATGCCAGCATTTCTGGTCTATACCGTACTGTATATTAAGCTTTTATTTGACCTATTTTCAGTTCATTTCGAGGCAGAAGCTGCTGTTGACGGATCTGTCATTCTGATTGAGTTGATTGAGTACATAATGCTGACATAATGTATTAATATCTTAGTTAGAAGAGTTGGATGTTCTGGAATTTATGAGGCAGACAGTCGTGGTCATTTGCATAGTAAAATACATCAGCAGTAGCTAACCTGACTGATGATGGTTTCCATACATGAAAATATTTGTTTCAAGATTTTAATTGCTGAAATAGAAACAAAATATCTTTATATTGATATAATATTTGTTACAATTGTGTCCATATCTGCCGTCATCCGAAAACCATATGACAGGATGAGGAAGCCCAGCCTCATTCTGCCAGGAACACCCCGAACCCTTAAAGGAGTTTTCCAGGTGTTTAATATTGATGACCTGTCGTCAGGATAGAACATCAGTATCAGCACAGTGGGGGTCCTACACCGGGCACCACCGCCGAACAGCTCCAGTGTGTGCCGTGGCCTCTTCGCAGCTTACCAAGCACAGCGCCATCTACTGGATACTGCCTGTGCTTGGTATTAAAGCTCAGCCTCATTCACGTGAATGGGACTGAGCCGCACCTAGGCCATGTGACCGAAGAATGTGACATCACTGCCCTAGAAATAGGCCGCAGCGCCCACCAGAGCACAATGGTGTCACCAAACAGTGGACTGGTGGGGGTGCCTTAAGTCGCATATTTATTATGACCTATCCAGAGGATTGGCCATCAATATCAAAATCTCGGAGAACCCCTTTTAACCCCCTAGTGACCACCCATACACATTTTTAAAAAGTCACGAAGGAGCCTTAGGCTGGGCCGCTGCTTTTTATGGCAGCCCAGTCTAAGCGCTGCACTGGTCCCCTGGGGCCAGCAGGAGTGCAGATCCGGGCTGTTTAATTCCTTACATGCCACAGGGAATGGCGCCTGCCGCTTGTAAAGCGCTGACAGGGGGAGCAGACTCCCTATGTCGCCCATCGGCACCTCGCAAATGCCCCATGTAGGCCCCAAACCAGCCTTGAGTAGTTTCCAGCAGGCTGCTCTGGTCAGTGTTAGTAAAGCACTGACATTAAAATGCAATGCACTATAGGGATAGTGCATTGCATTTTAAAATCAATCAGAATGTTGTCTGTTATAGTCCCCTATTAAGTGGTAAAAAAAACATATTTATTAAATTAAAAATAATTCCAGTAAAAATAAAAATATGCTTTTTTCTATAAAAAAAATGCTTTTCAATGAATAAAATTGCAAAAAAAAATATCTTCCCCATATGTTTGTATCGCCGCATCCGTAATGACCCGCACTACATACATGTAAGTTATGCCCTACGATAAATGACGTACAAAAAAATAAATGAAAAAAATGACAGAATAGCTAATTTATACTTGATTGCCACTGAAAAAACTTAATAACAAGCGATGAAAAACAATAATTTACTACAAAGGGATAGCAATGAAAACTACAAGTCGTCCCGCAAAAATAAAGCCCTCACACAACTCCACAGAAAGAAAATTTTAAAAGTTATGCGTCTTGGGAAGCGGCGATGCAAAAAGATTTATTCCTTTTAAAAAAGGGGGTTTTATCGAACAAAAGTAGTAAAACAGAAAAAAAACTAAATGTTTTTGGTATCGCTGTAATCATACTGACTTAAAAATGAAGGCTGTAAAAGTTAACACATAAAAACTCAGTGGCAGTATTGCTGTTTTTCCCATCTCCCTCCCAGAAAGAGTTAATAAAAGTTAATCAGAAAGTTATGTATATCCCAAAATGACGCCATTCAAAAGTACAACTTGTCCCGCAAATAACAAGGCCTCATACTGCTATTCAGGGGGAAAAATAAAAAAGTTATAGCTCTTGGAACATGATGATGAAAAAAGGGAGAAAAGGCCAGTAAGGTCCAAAACAGGCTGGTCACTAAGGGGTTAATGTTCTCATTCACTGACAGCAAGCACAGATCTTAAAAATGAAACAAACACAAAGTATGTGGCATAGTTGCGGATGGGTTCTGGTTTGCTCAGGAAGAGTCCTGCACGTAACATCCAGGTTACATTCCCATCAGAGATTCTAATATTTACTAAACATGTGACATGTGACCAGAGGGAGCGATCATCCGATCCTCCGCTCCCTCCAGGATCTAGGGCAGGATGAACCCTGAAATGACTTCTTCATACTTTTCTATTTCACTAATTTAACCCCTTAGAAGACAGTCAGCATCGCAGTTGTTAAACAGCGGAAGATGCTGCCTCTGTCGCCTCATTGGCCCAGCGTTCAGGCTCATACATGTTCAAGTCCCAGAGTGGGAGGGTAAAAAAAAGGTAAAAAAGTGTGAAATAAAATGTCTGGGAAAAAAAAACACTCCAGAATTGCTGTTTTATTTCAACCTGCCTTGCCAAAATTTTATATAAAATGTGATCAAAAAGTTGTACGTACCCCCACAATCGCCCATGGAAACCATCAATAGTGATGAGCGTGGGGGGCCATGTTCGAATTCGCGATATTTCTTGAATATTTGGGCGAATATTCGTCATAAATCTGTGAATTAGATTATTATTTTCTTGATTGCGAAAGTTGGCAATGTAATATGCGCATATTGCGCGCGCAATACAGGTGTGGGTCACTATAGGTACATTTTTCAAGCTGCTAGAAATTTCCTGAGACTGGAGAAAATGGTCGGCAGAACATTACAATAGCTATATATATGCAGATAGAGTGCTCCGATATATTCGCGATTGCGCAAATCGGCAATTAATGATGCGCATATTTTGCAATTAATGATGCGCAATACGTGCAACTTCACATTTTTGCAGGTCTGACTACATATTACTGGTTGGTGCCCTAAGTATTGTTGTGAACTTGTGACATCACAGCTCTATGTATGTAGCATGTATATGTCACAACCGGTTGCTTGGTCGTGACTCGTTGCGCCGCATGCGGTTGCCAGCGGCGTGTTTTCTAGTTGCCGCACGTGTGGGTTGCTATGTGGTAGCCTCACGTGCGGTTGCCGCTGCACGGGTGATTTGGGCATGCGTGTTTTCCCCTTAGTGTGGTGTCCTGGCATGCTGTTGCCAGCAGCTCTGTTTCTGGTTGCCGCATGTGCGGGTCGATGCCTGGTTGCCCCACGTGCGGTTCCCGCTGGCAACATGTGGTGTAGTATGCGAGACACTCCCCTTTGTTTGTGTGCTCTTCCCCCGTTTGGTGTGCACGGGGTTAGGGTGTGTGTGTAGGTGTGGTGGGTGTGACCTCAGGCCTCCTTATATGTTGGTGTGGTGGAGACTGAGGTCAGTTTGGTTTTGTTTGTCCGTGTAGGAGCTCTGCTCCCTGGCAGAATGTTATGTCTGTGTGAGCCACCCTTATTTGTTATATTTATTGTGTCCCCTCCAGTGTGCATCTGTTGGCCCTTCCCCACCTGGTGTATGTTTATGGTGTGGGCTTTGTTTGGAGTTTTGTATGTTGTGGTGTGTCTCCTCCGGAATGGGGTTGCTTTCCCGGAGGGGTTTAAGCAAAGCCCAGACTGTGTGCTGCCCTGCCTGGAGGCCCCATGCATCTGGTGTCCGCATGGGGGTCCAGGAGGTCCTGGTGTTGGTTCCATCAATGCTGCGGCAGGTAAGCCTGGGTATTTTGGGTTAGTTGCATTTCCCTGTTCACTTACCTCTGGAGACACCACTCATGCGTGGTCTAGGATGAGCGTGTGGTCTCTGCCCTGTCTCTGTCTTCTAGGGCTATGCAGGGATTCCTAGGGTTTTAGGTTCGCGGGCATGAGCCTCCTTACCATCTGAGGTGGCTCATGCATTAGGAGTCTAGGGGCAGTCAGAGGGACTCGTCAGGAGGTGACCTGCTCCCTGTTACCTGCATTCCTGCCCAGTAGTTGCGGACAATGCACGGTGGGGGACTTCCCCCACTCCCCACCATGACAGTATGTATGGACAGCACTACCTAACACCCTGCACTGGAACCTATCAGCTACACTATATCACTATCTAACCTACACTGACTATCTCCCACTAACTATCTGTTAGCTTATATATATATATATAGTAATGAAACAGCAAAGCGCAGAGCACAGCAATGACACTGCTGTCTCTCAGAACTGGAGAATAAAAAACTGCAGAAAATGGCTGCTGGAAGGTTCTAATATAGTAAGGGGTCGGCAACTTTCCTATTGGTTGCCAGGGATGTTGCTAAGCTCAAAGACATTGCTGCCTTCTCATTGGCCCACAAGCAAGAAACAGGGAGGGATCATCGGTTCAGATGAAAAAAAAATCTAGAATATTCGCGAACACGAATATATAGCATTATATTCTAAATCTTCGTGAATTCTCAAAGTGGCAATATTCGCGATATTAATTTGCGATGTGAAAATTCGCACCCAACACTAACCATCAACTCATTCTGCAAAAAGTACTTGAAATGTCCTGGTATTGTAAGGATGTTTTTAAGTACTGATTGGTTCTGTCCCCTTTAATTCTGTCTCTTTTATATTACTTTTAATAGTCTATATAATAAAGTTTTCCTTGTAATGGAGTGGGTTGGACAAGTACCCATCCCCCATTGTGCTGATAAAACCACATTCCTGAGTGGTCTCAGAGACATGTGTGCTGCACACAGGAGGGGGTAACAGTTTTAAACTCTATGGCACACATACATTTGGGGGACTCCACCCGGAACGTCCCCCTAGGTCCGATGTAAGTATTGTTTGCCCTATCTCTGGTACACCCTGGGGAGTAATAGGATTATCGATCCATATTTAGGCTAGTGATGTTCATTTACTTTTAATTATTCTATATGTGATTTGTCTGTGTTATCTTATATTTAATCACACTTAGAAAATTTATTCACTTAGCCTGCGTAAGCTTATTCATTCTTAAATCTTTTGAATTCACGTTTTGAAACAGTCCTTAACACTGATCTGTAAAAAAATAAAAAATAAAAATAAGTTATCAGATCTAGGCCCCTGTCACACAGGTCAGTTTTCCACATGAGTGCAATGCATGAAGTGAATGCATCGCACCCGCACTGAATGCTGGGTCTCTGACATGAGCGTTTTTTCACTCATCGTTTCTGTGTTGTATGAGAACCGCAGCATGTCTTATATTCTGCGTTTTTTGCACAGCCCTGGCCCCATGAACAGGGCTTCAGTGAAAAATGATGCCGTCTGGATACAATGCGTTTTTCACCGATGGTTGCTAGGAGATATTATTTTTTTTCATGCGTTTGAAAAACGCACCAAAACTGATTGAACCCGTGCGGGAAAAACTGGAACACTGAACGCAAATGTAGACAAAACTGCACTTGCTTGCGAAATGGTGCGAGTTTCACTGAACATATCCTGACACAATCCGTATTGTTCATGTGAAAGAGGCCTTAAAGGACATGTGTCTGCAGGAGCAGCCCCATGGAACCAGACATACTCTCTAGTAGGGTCGAGCCTGCTGATTATAATGACACCTCTGTTGTGAAAATCGGTTGTGGCGTTCCTCAGAAAGAATACCTTTATTCTTCATGCAAATGGGGGCTTCAGTGCATAGAGGGGTGGGCCCTTATTTGCAAAATTATTAAAGTCTTTTTTTTACTCAGGAAAGCTACAACCACAATCACAAGACATGCATTATTTTGACCAGCAGGATCAACCCAACTAGGCAGTATGTCTGATTTAAAGGGTTGATCCTGCTGACATGTGCTCTCTAATGCTTGGTCCTTACAGCCCAAAAATTGATGCTCATTAAGAGGTTATATATGTTCATGAGAAAGCCGGCTGACAAGAAATGTGGCCCCCATTAAGTATGTGACCCCGCTTTGTGAGACCTCTGTATGGCCCATCAGTGTATAAAGAAGTTTAGAATTCAGGATTCTTGGAGTGAAGAAGTGACGACCAATGTGAGGATGATTTCACGTAGACCCAAGGGGTTTGTCACTTCCCTTCCCCCACCCAAAGGGAAAGGAGAACAAACACCTCTTCGCCTGTAGGAAATGTTCCAGGCTAGGTGTTAATATGAGTTTGTAAGTGAATATGGGTGCGGGTTACGCCTTTGGGACCTCCACTATTTATCAAGAGTGAAGAGCGACTACAAAAAGTACCTTTTTTTTTATTTTATTTTTTGGGGACCATACATTATATCGACCATTCATCAATTGCAATGGGAATTGTGCAATGCTTCTCTTCTCCTCTGGTGGCGCTGCAGGGAAATTGAACGCTTGCTGCAGGATTCCTTTACAGACGATCGCTGGGAAGGTCATTGAAGCAGGAAACTCTGTGAACCTTATCATTGGGAGAACCTTCATGAAAAGGAGACTTTAAAACTTAAAGAACTGAATTTAGTTTTACACCTAGAAACCGGTTGCATTAACCGTATGGTGGCTTTCTTTCAGACGTCGGCACCACACCGCTTCATGGGTAGTTCCTGGTGTGGCAGCTTAGCCTACTGAAGAGCACTGGGTTGACTTGCCATACCACTTATAATAACCTATGTACATGTGTGGCGATGCGTCTGGAAGAAAGCAGCCATGTTTTTCTATCCCTCTACAGGTCTAGGGTGGAGATGCCTCTAGTAGACCCTATCCACAGAAATCCCCATAACATACAAACCTAATTGGTCGACACCAGATACATCAGTGTCATAAAGCTGCCACTGACAGCTGTCAGGCTGTAACAAATCACACTGTTACAAAACACAATGTCTTCACATATCATTTGGCAAGGCTCCTGGGTCAACAGAGCGCTGTATCTACTTTGGGTCTAGGCCAATGCAAAGTATTTGTAGGAGCACACAACAGAAGAAGGAGACAGGGAAGTGGAAGGGTTCTCCTCTCATCCAGTGCCAGCCGTTAGAATGGTGGGCCCACTTGGGGCAGTTTTTTGTGAGGGCCCTGTCATAGACCTGAATGCTCTCCGCAGTAAATAAATGGCCATTTGCTGGTGGTAGTTCAGGCCACCACAACCCACCTATCTAGGACAGCATCCTCAGGAAGGAGGAAACTCTTTCCATGTCCTCCATAATAATTTGCTACCATTGCAGCAAGTGTAAAGGACAGGGACTCTCTGCAGGTTCCATAAAAATGAGTCTACATTGGGCCCGACTTTCTCTTTGGCTCCATAACGTCGGCATGAGTCTTTATGGAATGTAGACCATGTACGAGGAGATGAGGCCTTCAGAAGTCCATGCCCACGATCCAAAGTCCATGTCTATACAAGTTATTTTTGTCCACTGTGTTGCAATCGGTTGTCCGTGGCTGGTCAACCTCGTTAGATAGCTCTCGGGAATATGTCAGTATAGCCAACAGCATGTCCTCCAGACCTCTCCATGAAGCTGAGCATGTGTGTGTTCTCAGTAGGAAAAGTGGAGTAAGCTACTGTCTGTCACCTCTAGCTGTGGCTTTTTAAAGACCACAAGATCAGGCGCATTAAAATCAACAACTCGGTACTACTTTCCCCTGACATCTGCAGTGGGAGTAGAGTTTGGACAACATCATTCACATTAGATGGTCAGCCTTGCCCATGGAAATGGCCAAAATACTTCTAATGTGTATGACCACCCTAACAGGAGTCATAGATATTAGATAGCTGGTGGCCAATCATAGGACACGGTCGAGTGAACATGTTAATCCAACGGTAGGAGGACATCAAGAGCTTCCAGGCAAAGTTATCAGAACTTGTAGAATTCTTTTGTAGAATCCATGGTTTCCCATTAGAGCAGTATGGTAGACCCATACACTTCAGACTGTTGGCAGGCTCTGCTGAAACTTGACCGAAGCCACCAAAAATGTCTAATGTCTAAGGCAGCTTGTTATTAATTTGATAGCACTCGATGTACACCAGATTATGGAACGTTCCACGGACTATGAGATACATTGTTACAGTTATATCATCAAACAAGACTTCTTATCATATGTAAGGTGTTTGGGCCAAGTTGTCCTAACTGTAAATATCAGGGCCAAGATGTCTAGCAGATATTGTGAGAGCAGAATGAAAGAGTCATTGTATTTACTGTAAATATATAAACTCTATTGATGAAAACCACTGGGAGAAATATTAGGCCAACTGGGAGGACTGGGATTATTGAAGTACACAGTCGTGATGTTATATCATGAGTGGCACTTGTCTAAGTGACGATCAAAAGCTTCAAGTTCAGAAGCATTCTTGGGGCCCTTCATCTGGGGTCATTTATACGTTTCTGGAACCCTTGATACCACCCAAGCTGTGATCCTACTAGTGATAGCGAGCTTGGAGGATGACCATCAATGGACAATTAAGCTGTGTCAGTGTCCAGGTGCCCATTATCTAGTGAAGCCTGAAGCTAGCCATGCACACTAGATATTTGTTGGTGGATCTTGAAGATGTGGACAGGAGCCAATGACCACCTAATAAAGCCTCATTGTCTCTGGACATTTTATATTGTCTTCCCCAAAATCCACTGATCATCTGATGAATCCTGTCTCTGGATATTTCCCACTGAATTCCCCCATCAAGTGATTATCTATTGCAGCCCGATTATCAGTGTTCTCTATTAAACTTGACAGGACCTACTGTCCATGTAATACATCACCGATGGCTCTGGACATGTCCCTTTTGGATTTGACAGGATCCATTGACCATCTCAGCATTTTGGTTGGCTACAGCTGATCATTTAAAGGTTCTTGTCAAATATAATGGGAAACATTAAGAGGTAACCACTCAAGTAGGTAGGTGGCAACTTTCAGCCATTTCACATATTATACTGGGCTGGATGTCTGAAGCTGGATGGGCAGGAACACTTCAGCCACTAGTTATCTTATGTCACGGCCTGCTGTATATGTAGTCATCGGTTTTATGGTGCATCTGAAAATGTAAATGTTAAAGGATATGTACACCTCAGGGAACAAATTTTGTATGATTACATTTTACTCATTTTGGACTAAAAATAATTTTTTTAATTGGTCTTTATTACAAAGAAAATATTGAGCCATTCTGTCACAAAGGGTTGACCGTTTTTCTAGCTGTGTAAATTCTACCTTCACTTTTTCACTTTCTTTAATAATCCTAATCTCTTAATTACTAAGAGGTCATAAGCCACATTGTTATCAGTAAGATAAGGATTGAGCTTTGATGAGTGTTTATAAGGTCAGAGATCAGTGATAAGGAGCCCATCAGCTCCATGGCTGACGGAAGAGAGAGAAAATTCAGATCCTGCTAATAGAGCATCTCAGATCTGTGCAGAGAAAAGGACTCCATATTTTTATTAAAGACTAACTGAAAAAATTATTGTTAACTCATAATGACTACAATGCCTTAAAAATTGCTCCAAAAATGGTGTACATAGCCTTTAAAGAAAATAGATACATTTTCAAACAAACCAATGACCAAGACTTTGGTTCCTATTACTGATCATATCCTCTTTGACTTTTAGCCACATTGGTTGACACCCTAAGGCTACTTTCACTAGCGGCAGCCTTCTCCAGCAGGCTGTTCCGATGGGTGAACAGCCTACCGGATCCATGCTGCTGCTAGTGCACGCATCAGTGTGAAAGTAGCCTTAGTGGAATATCCATTGGTCAGCATAATGGAATGTCCATTGGTCAGCATAATGGATCCGTCCTGGTTTCCGTTATGCAGAACTGGACACCTGCATAATGGAAACCACGACGGATCCATTATGCTGCCCATGGACTTGTATTATGAAGGATCAAAAAGGAATGCCTCTTAAAGGCTTCCATTTTAACTTCCATCTTATGGATTTCGTTATTTTCCGTTATAAGGGAAAACAATGACGGAATCCATAACGGTGATGTGAACCACCCTTAGTGGGTGTTATCTATAGAGCTGCAGGTTCAGAGCTCAGTGGGTGTTATCTGTGGAGCTGCAGATTCAGAGCTGAGCAGGTATTCTTTTTAGACTCAAGTGGGTGTTCTCTGATAAGCTGCAGATTAAGAACTTATTGGGCATTCTCTGTGGAGCTATAGGTTCAGACCTTAGTGTGTTTTATATGGAGCTACAGGTTCAGAGCTCAGTGAGTGTTCTCTGTAGATCTGCAGGTTCAGAGCTCAGTGAGTGTTATCTGTGGAGCTGCAGGTTCAGAGCTCAGTGAGTGTTCTCTGTGGAGCTGCAGGTTCAGAGCTCAGTGAGTGTTATTTGTGGAGCTGCAGGTTCAGAGCTCAGTGAGTGTTCTCTGTGGAGCTGCGGGTTCAGAGCTCAGTGAGTGTTCTCTGTGGAGCTGCAGGTTCAGAGCTCAGTGAGTGTTATCTGTGGAGCTGCGGGTTCAGAGCTCAGCGAGTGTTCTCTGTGGAGCTGCAGGTTCAGAGCTCAGCGAGTGTGGAGCTGCAGGTACAGAGCTCAGTGAGTGTTATCTGTGGAGCTGTGGGTTCAGAGCTCAGTGTGTGTTCTCTGTGGAGCTGCAGGTTCAGAGCTCAGTGGAGTGTTCTCTGTGGAGCTGCGGGTTCAGAGCTCAGTGAGTGTTCTCTGTGGAGCTGCAGGTTCAGAGCTCAGTGGAGTGTTCTCTGTGGAGCTGCAGGTTCAGAGCTCAGTGAGTGTTCTCTGTGGAGCTGCGGGTTCAGAGCTCAGTGAGTGTTATCTGTGGAGCTGCGGGTTCAGAGCTCAGTGGGTGTTATCTGTGGAGCTGCAAGTTCAGAGCTCAGTGAGTGTTATCTGTGGAGCTGCGGGTTCAGAGCTCAGTGAGTGTTATCTGTGGAGCTGCAGGTTCAGAGCTCAGTGGGTGTTATCTGTGGAGCTGCAGGTTCAGAGCTCAGTAGATGTTCCCTGTGGAGCTGCAGGTTCAGAGCTCAGTGAGTGTTCTCTGTGGAGCTGCAGGTTCAGAGCTCAGTGAGTGTTCTCTGTGGAGCTGCAGGTTCAGAGCTCAGTGGAGTGTTCTCTGTGGAGCTGCAGGTTCAGAGCTCAGTGAGTGTTCTCTGTGGAGCTGCAGGTTCAGAGCTCAGTGAGTGTTCTCTGTGGAGCTGCAGGTTCAGAGCTCAGTGAGTGTTCTCTGTGGAGCTGCAGGTTCAGAGCTCAGTGAGTGTTCTCTGTGGAGCTGCGGGTTCAGAGCTCAGTGAGTGTTATCTGTGGAGCTGCAGGTTCAGAGCTCAGTGAGTGTTCTCTGTGGAGCTGCGGGTTCAGAGCTCAGTGAGTGTTCTCTGTGGAGCTGTGGGTTCCGAGCTCAGTGCGTGTTTTCTGTAGAGCTGCAGGTTCAGATCTCAGTAGTGTGTTGTGATCTGCAATTTTCGAGTTCGCGAATTTGACATGATAGTCGGTCAGTGCATTCTGAGAATTCTGTAGAATCATTTCAGAATATCAGAAAATATATTATGTAGTGCAGGATCATTCGCTTTATACGTGTTCTCTATGGACTGCAGATTTTCGCAAGCAAGAAAATAATGTAATTATTTTCTTGATTACGAAAATTCGCATACAAAATTCGCAGATAAATTTGCGATAAAAATGTGCATAACATTTGCATAAAAATTTGAATAAACTGGCATTTAAAAGAGACCTTTTAAATACCAGTTTATCAGTGAATCTCATTCAGAACTTATGAAAGTTATCTGTGGAATTTGCAGATCAGAGCAACAATGAGTGAGATTTGTGGAGCTGCGAATTTTCGAGATATAGTGACGAATATTCACCCAAATATTCGAGATATCACGAGCTCGTGAATGTTGCTCTGCGAGCTGCATCACTACTCGGGAGATGTTCCCTGTAGAGCTGCAGGTTCAGAGCTCAGTGAGTGTTCTCTGTGGAGTTGCAGATTCAGAGCTAAGCGGTATTCTTTTTAGACTCAGTGAGTGTTCTCTGTGGAGCTGCAGGTTCAAAGCTCAGTGAGTGTTATCTGTGGAGCTGCAGGTTCAGAGCTCAGTGAGTGTTCTCTGTGGAGCTGCAGGTTCAGAGCTCAGTGAGTGTTCTCTGTGGAGCTGCGGGTTCAGAGCTCAGTGAGTGTTCTCTGTGGAGCTGCAGATTCAGAGCTCAGTGAGTGTTCTCTGTGGAGCTGCAGATTCAGAGCTCAGTGAGTGTTCTCTGTGGAGCTGCGGGTTCAGAGCTCAGTGAGTGTTCTCTGTGGAGCTGCAGGTTCAGAGCTCAGTGAGTGTTCTCTGTGGAGCTGCAGGTTCAGAGCTCAGTAGATGTTCCCTGTAGAGCTGCAGGTTCAGAGCTCAGTAGATGTTTACTGTAGAGCTGCGGGTTCAGAGCTCAGTGAGTGTTATCTGTAGAGCTGCAGGTTCAGAGCTCAGTAAGTGTTCTCTGTGAAGCTGCGGGTTTAGAGCTCAGTGAGTGTTCCCTGTAGAGCTGCAGATTCAGAGCTCAGTGAGTGTTCTCTGTGGAGCTGCGGGTTCAGAGCTCAGTGAGTGTTCTCTGTGGAGCTGCAGGTTCAGAGCTCAGTGAGTGTTATCTGTGGAGCTGCGGGTTCAGAGCTCAGTGAGTGTTCTCTGTGGAGCTGCAGGTTCAGAGCTCAGTGAGTGTTATCTGTGGAGCTGCAGGTTCAGAGCTCAGTGTGTGTTCTCTGTGGAGCTGCAGGTTCAGAGCTCAGTGGGTATTCTCTGTGGAGCTGCAGGTTCAGAGCTCAGTGAGTGTTCTCTGTGGAGCTGTGGGTTCAGAGCTCGGGAGATGTTCCCTGTAGAGCTGCAGGTTCAGAGCTCAGTGAGTGTTCTCTGTGGAGCTGCAGGTTCAGAGCTCAGTGAGTGTTCTCTGTGGAGCTGCAGGTTCAGAGCTCAGTGAGTGTTCTCTGTGGAGCTGCGGGTTCAGGGCTCAGTGAGTGTTCTCTGTGGAGCTGCAGGTTCAGAGCTCAGTGAGTGTTCCCTGTAGAGCTGCAGATTCAGAGCTGAGTGGGTGTTCTCTGTGGAGCTGCAGGTTCAGAGCTCAGTGTGTGTTTTCTGTAGAGCTGCATGTTCAGAGCTCGGGAGATGTTCCCTGTAGAGCTGCAGGTTCAGAGCTCAGTGAGTGTTCTCTGTGGAGCTGCGGGTTCAGAGCTCAGTGAGTGTTATCTGTGGAGCTGCAGGTTCAGAGCTCAGTGAGTGTTCTCTGTGGAGCTGCGGGTTCAGGGCTCAGTGGTGTTATCTGTGGAGCTGCAGGTTCAGAGCTCAGTAGATGTTCCCTGTGGAGCTGCAGGTTCAGAGCTCAGTGGGTATTCTCAGTAGAGCTGCAGGTTCAGAGCTCAGTGGGTATTCTCAGTAGAGCTGCGGGTTCAGAGCTCAGCATGTGTTCTTTTTGGAACTGCAGGTTCAGAGCTCAGTCGGTGATGTTTTTGCAGCTGCAGATTCAGAGCTTGCTGAGCATTTCCTGACAATCTTCTCCATTTCCCTCCTTCTGTCAGCCCTCTTGCAGGTGTCTCTGTGACTCCAGGATTTGGTGGAGGCTATGGTTTCTATGTGTAAATGCCGCCTCTAGAATGTGATGTGTGGAAATTCCGCACTGACCACAGAGCTCTGAACAGTATCAGGAGAAGCCGTACAGCAGTGACGGCTAACCTCCAGCACTCCGGCTGTGGTAAAACTACAACTCCCAAGATGTACACTTGCTTGGCTGTTCTCAGAACTCCATAAAAATGAATGGAGCATGCTGGGAGTCGTAGTTTCCCCACAGTTGGAGTGCCGGAGGTTAGCCATCACTGCCCTAGAGTAACTCATAACAGGACCTAACTGCACACAGGGCTGGTTTCTATTCGGTAACCAGGGAGAAATAGCCAGATTAAAACAGAGACACATTGATCGGCAGGGGAGCTGTATACACAAAGCAATAAACAAATTCTAAACTTTTCTTTCTTATTTTAAGAAAGAAAATTGAAGTAAAGATGCACATAGTTTATAATGTCCTGTAACATGTAGTAAAAGCTAAAGACACAAAAGATGAACATAGATCCATCAACAGCAGCTAACCAAGTATCCCATCCAGCACAGTCCAGTGAGAGTAGCTAAACTACCTGCTGATGGTTTCCAGATAATAGCAGCAAAACCCAGGTGAAACCCAAAGGCTATGTATGAAATGTTTATTGTGTGTATAAATCTTTAAATAAAGATATATAAAAACATGAAGTCCTGATAGCAGCCGGTCAAAATGGGAGGAAGGAGGTTGGGAGAGGGCCAAACAATGTTACCGTTTAAGGGCTCATGCACACGAGCATATGTATTTTGCAGTCCGGAAAAAACGGATCCGTATAAAAATAAGAATGACGTCCTCGTGCATTCCGTATTTTGCAGAACAGAACAGCTGGCCCCTAGTAGAACACTACTATCCTTGTCCGTAATTTTTTTGCTGAACGGACATACGGAAACAGAATGCACACAGACTTCCGTTTTTTTTGCGGACCCATTGAAATAAATCGTTCCACATACGGTCCGCAAAAAGAAAGGAAATGGACAAGGCAAGAAAATACATCCGTGTGCATGAGCGCTAACGCTGTAAATCTTTTGTTCTACTAGAATTTTGAAAGCGGCTCTGGAAGTGAATGGCGAAGAACAGATTTTCCGAATGTTATAAGGGCGTCACCTCTTTGCGTTTGATGATAACTCTCTGTGAGGAGTCAATGAAAACGTTTTTTCTGCAGTCCCACGTAAATCTGCTATTAACACAACTGAGATGTGCGCCTCTTTTCCCAAGACCCACGGTGCCCATCCCCACCATGCCTATATCTCCCATCCACTTTCATGGACAGTAGCTGTGATAAGGGGCTTTATGACATCACGATCAAAAAGGCTCAGAAACTGCGCCACTCTTTTCTGTAGGCTGTGTCCGGTATTGCAGATCAGTCTTATTCAATTGGGTTCGATAGGGATGAGCTACAATACCTAACACAGCCATGGGGACAAGATTGGCACTGTTTCTACAAAAAGAAAACTTACTGGATACTGTCTCTTTAAGGGATAGAAGTAAGGGACCGGTTCAGTCGGGAAACCCTTTTCATAATGCCTTCCTAGCTTTGAGACCCTTCACAGTCAGCATTACACAGTACATAGTGACGTCATCCTTGCCCTGGTCATCTGGCTAATAGAAGAGGGTCTTCTAGGACCCCAGTGTGATAGTGATAATTTAAAGGCCACGCCCCCAGAAACAGAGTGACATGTAGTGTAATTTCAGACAATCTCATTTAATATTTATTAATATGATGTTTCTTTGGTCCATTAGACGCAGCCGAGCAATAACTAGTGGTCACCGGGTCACTGCGATAAGAGACCTTAAGAATTCATGACTCGTCATAAGAGATCCTGGGGTCAATGTGGCCACCGCTCTTCTGTATTTCTTCTTTTCATGTATTTTATCTGTTCAGGTCCACAGCCTAACAATATCCGCTGTGCAGTTCCCTCTTCATGCATGATGTCTCAAGGTATATACAGTATGAACTTGAAGAAGAAGTTCTTCAGGTGACATAAAGTCCTGTCTGCAGCCACCACCAGAGGGAGCTCAGGAGCAAACAGATTATACATAGAATTCCAGAAAAACTCAGTGTGCCGGGACTTCCTAAGGTTAAAGGAGTTGGCCCAGCGGGAACATTGATGAGATATCACTAGGATTGTCATCAGTGTCAGATACGTGCGGGTCTCACCTCTATCTGCTAGTGCGGGACCCCTGAAGTAAAGGCGAGCGCTGGAATGGAGTGCTCTCTATTTACTGCTATGGGACTTCAGAAAATAACTGAGCGAGCGCACTCCACCAGCGGTGATTGGTGAGCTCACTGTGCAAGCGCGACCACCACTCCGCTCACCGCTACGGGACTAAGCCGCCATACGACTGTTTATATAACTCCCATAGCGGCGAGCGGAGGGCGGCTCCAAAATCACAGCCGTTCAGTCTCTGGGATAGGGCCTCTGAAGTGAAGTGGGACCCGCGCCTGTCTGACATCGATGCCATAACCTACTATGTGCCCTCAATGTCTGAGGTGGGAACACCCCTTCAAGGGTTTGTCCAGTGTGGTCGACCCATTCCCTGTGGGCTGCCAGATATACCCAATGGCTGATCAAACAGAGGGGCTTTCATGAGACATAATTTATTGCTTATGTGAATGTTTTTTAGTTTTTTGCTTTTTTAACTCTTCATTACCCTACATCTTTATTTCTTGCTGTATTGTTTGCATTGTTTTATGTAATTTCTTTACATAATAACCAGAGATACTGCGGCAGCAAAACGTGGTTTTCTACCATTGCAGTCTATGCCGGAATGACAGCGCCCTCTGCTGGAAAATTCTGTAGAATGAAATGTTCTTTATAAGGTTTATGGCCAGAGACGAGCGAGTTGCTGAAATTTCCCATCCCGTAATTATCCTACTAAAGAGGACAAGGTTGGCCTCCGAAAAAGGCTCCGTCGCCTCTCCTGACATTTCCGTACGTTTAGTACATGCTTGTATTTCCTATGAGATAATTCCGCAGTCTCTCTTATTCCTAGAAGTTTATGCATTAAGTTCCTCCTGGAAATTACCAGGTGGGGGCGTGTCCCAGCACACACCGACACTGTCCAATCCGTGCTGCCGTTATCAGACTGCGTAAAGATTTCCCCTTTGAAAGGAAAATGGTAACGCCCTTTCGTAGCTGTAGCATTCGTCATCTCAACGAAAAATACTCTTCAGTTTGTAAACCAGCCCCTGGATCTGAATACTTCTGTTATCGCATGTAATTAAAATGTATTATTCACTGAAATCTATCTGTATAGCGCCACCTGCTGTTTGTTCTTTTTCTAATTTCTCTGTTCACCTTACTAAGATAGAAGCACATCCTTCAACTGCCACTAGACAGAACATGCCCCCAGAGAAAGGACACGCCCCCTGAGCTGCCAGCTTGAAATAAATCTAGCAGAACAATTAGAACAATAGATTGGGAAATCTCTTGATCCATGTGAGGCCCAGGGCTGGTTCTAGCTTTGTTAGAAAGAGGTTGTCATGTTCTACATTATGTCTCATTTTTTTACAACACTTATGGGATTACCCCTTTAACCACTTGAAGACCACAGGTTTACACCCCCCTAGTGACCAGGCCCTTTTTTACAAATCCGCACTACACTACTTTCACCGTTTATTGCTCGGTCATACAACTTACCACCCAAATGAATTTTACCTCCTTTTCTTCTCACTAATAGAGCTTTCATTTGGTAGTATTTCATTCTTGCTGCCATTTTTACTTTTTTTGCTATTAATAAAAATGCAACGACATTTTTGCAAAAAAATGACATTTTTCACTTTCTGTTGTAATTTTTTTTTTAAAAAACTACATTTCTATATAAATTTTTCACAAAATTTATTGTTCTACATGTCTTTGATAAAAAAAAATCCAATAAGTGTATATTTATTGGTTTGGATAAAAGTTATAGCGTTTACAAACTATGGTGCAAAAAAGTGAAATTCGGCATTTTGAAGCAGCTCTGACTTTCTGAGCGCCTGTCATGTTTCTTCAGGTGCTAGAATGCCAGGATAGTATAAATATCCCCCAAATGACACCATTTTAGAAAGAAGACACCCCAAAGTATTCGCGGAGGGGCATGGTGAGTTCATGTATCATTTCATTTTTTTTCACAAGTTAGCGGAAAATGACACTTTCTGAGGAAAAAAATAATAATAAAGTTTCCATTTCTGCTAACTTCTGGCAAAAAAATATAAAATCTCAGACGGACTCACTATGCCCCTCAGTGAATACCTTGGGGTGTCTACTTTCCGAAATGGGGTCGTTTGTGGGGTGTGTTTACTGCTCTGGCATTTTGGGCGGGGCTAAATTGTGAGCAGCCATGTAAAACCTAAAGGTACTCGTTGGAATTTGGGCCCCTTTGCGCACCCAGACAGCAAAAAAGTGTCACACACGTGGTATTGCCGTACTCAGGAGAAGTAGGGCAATGTGTTTTAGGGTGTATTTTTACATATACCCATGCTGGGTGAGAGAAATATCTCTGTAAATTGTCAACTTTGTATAAAAAAATTTAAAAAGTTGTCGTTTACAGTGATATTTCTCACACACAGTATGGGTATATATAAAAATACACCCCAAAACACATTGCCCTACTTCTCCTGAGTACGGCGATACTGCATGTGTGACACTTTGCAGCAAGATGCGCAAAGGGGCCCTAAAACCAATGAGTACCTTTAGGATTTCACAGGACATTTTTACGCATTTGGATTCTCACGCTTTAGGGCCCCTAAAATGCCAGGGCAGTATAAATACCCCACATGTGACCCCATTGTGGAAATAAGACACCCCAAGGTATTCCGTGAGGGGTATGGCGAGTTCACATAAAAAAAAAAATTTTGACACGAGTTAGCGGAAATTGATATATATATATATTTTTTTTTACAAAGTCTCATATTCCACTAACTTGTGACAAAAAATAAAATTTTGCATGAACTCACCATACCCCTCACGGAATACCTTGGGGTGTCTTCTTTCTAAAATGGGGTCACATGTGGGGTTTTTGTACTGCCCTGGCATTTGAGGGTCTCCGCAATCATTACACGTATGGCCAGCATTAGGAGTTTCTGCGATTCTCCTTATATTGAGCATACGGGTAATGAGATTTTTTCCGTTCAGCCTCTGGGCTAAAAAAAAAAAAAATGAACGGCACAGATTTTTTAATTCGCATCGATCAATGTGGATGAAAAAATCTCTGCCAAAATCAGTGACTGTGGTGCGGTGGGCTGGGCGCTAACTACCTAACAAGTAGCTAACTAACTGGCGGTGATAAGGGACCCTTATGCCCCATTCACACGTCCGCAATTCTGTTTGCGGAACGGAATTGCGGACCCATTCATTTCTATGGGGACAGACTTTGTCCCGCTCGGATCCGGAATTACGGATCCGCGCTCCGAGTCTGCACTTCCGTTCAGCAAAAATATAGAACATGTCCTATTCTTGTCCGCAATTGCGGACAAGAAAGCATTTTCTATATAGTTCTGGCAATGTGCGGATCTGCAAAATGCGGAAAGCACATTGCCGGTGTCCGTATTTTGCGGATCTGTAGATCCATGGATCCGCAGATCCATGGATCCGCAAAACACATACGGACGTCTGAATGAGCCTGTAGGGGGGTGATTAGTAACAGGGGGGGTGACAGGAGGTGATCAGGGGGTGATCAGGGGGGGTGACATGGGTGATCAGGGGTTAATCAGTGATGGGGGGTGGGGGGGTGTGTGTGTAGTGATTGGTGCACTTTATTTATGTTTCCTCTGGTGGTCCCAAACAAAGGGACCACCAGACGAGCAGACAGCAGGCATATCAGACGCTGTTAAAAAAACAGCGTCTGATATGCGATTTAAATGCGTTTTTTTCCGCATCTACAGCCTGCCAGCGCATGATCAGCGCTGGCAGGCTGTAGTTTCAGTTGTCCCGGCTCCGATCACATGAACGCGCGCGCACGACGCGCACGCGTTTATGTGAAATCTCAGGTCTCACGAGATGACGCCGATAGGCGGCAGTGAGACCTGAGAGAGCCGCCGCGCTGACGCCCATCGGCGTTAGCGTGGCGGCAAGAGGTTAAGTAATAAACTTTTCATAGATTTTTTTCAATGACTTTTGCAATGTGATAAGCCACCGTGATGTGATATGATCCACAAGTTTAGAACTGTTCCATCTGTACATTTGCAGGAGGAATAAAAGAGGAACAGGGCAACTTAAAGTTACATGAAAAGATGCTCCAGAATTTATTATTACATGGGGAATCCAAGTACGTACTAAACATGTCAGGAGAGGTGAGAGGTCCTCTTTAAATGGTGGGAAAAAGTGACATAATAGGAAGTGATGATCGTCTAACCAGTGACTTTTCCAGTCTTCTCTCATCTCTGATTAAAATAAATCAATAGAAAATATCATTAAAAAATTGATAGTGGGGCCCCCCACTATAACCCCCCTACCGATCCCATTAATTGGGTTATTCTTAGTCGTGCTTTGATTTATCTTGCCATTATTATTTACTTTACGTCAGTTACAGACAGTGACCACCAGAGGGCGGCGGTGTCTTATTAATCCATAACGTATTATTACTGTGTAGTCAGGAAACCAGACTGAATGACTAATTATCATAAACTCCAATAAATTTGAAATCGGGGGCCATATTGCAGAACAGATTTCTTTTTCCAATGTTTTGTGGAAGCCGCGGATCCGTCAGTATTGCTCCGCCGCAGCTTGCGCTATTCCCACACGTTCTGTTTGTACAACACTGAATGGTTAATGACAGCTAAACATAGAATGATATTACACTGACGAGAACACGAAGGGGAAACAAAGGGGCGATTCTGAAAAATCAGAGTTTCCCATTTCCTTCTCACGAGTCCCCATACTTTATATATAGAATTAAAGGGGTTGTCTCAGCAAGTACGGGGTGTATATAACTAGGATACGGCACAAATGTCCAAATGGTCAAGGTCTGATGTCACCACCACTGGTGCCTAATACAAAGAGGGATCAACCCTAAGAAAGCTGCCTAATACGTCATCATCTGTCAGTTCTGCTTGATTTTCTTCTGAGACTGCAAGAGTGTCCCATTATAGTCAAAGGTAAGTCATATGGCTTTCTGGAAGTTTAGTACAAGCATCTAAAGATAAAAGGAGGCACAGTACTGATCCCCTGCTACATCCTGTATTATACTCCAGAGCTGCACTCACTATTCTGCTGGTGCAGTCACTGTGTACATACATTACTTATCCTGTACTGATCCCCTGCTACATCCTGTATTATACTCCAGAGCTGCACTCACTATTCTGCTGGTGCAGTCACTGTGTACATACATTACTTATCCTGTACTGATCCTGAGTTACATCCTGTATTATACTCCAGAGCTGCATTCACTATTCTGCTGGTGCAGTCACTGTGTACATACATTACTTATCCTGTACTGATCCTGAGTTACATCCTGTATTATACTCCAGAGCTGCACTCACTATTCTGCTGGTGCAGTCACTGTGTACATACATTACTTATCCTGTACTGATCCCTGCTTACATCCTGTATTATACTCCAGAGCTGCACTCACTATTCTGCTGGTGCAGTCACTGTGTACATACATTACTTATCCTGTACTGATCCTGAGTTACATCCTGTATTATACTCCAGAGCTGCACTCACTATTCTGCTGGTGCAGTCACTGTGTACATACATTACTTATCCTGTACTGATCCTGAGTTACATCCTGTATTATACTCCAGAGCTGCATTCACTATTCTGCTGGTGCAGTCACTGTGTACATACATTACTTATCCTGTACTGATCCTGAGTTACATCCTGTATTATACTCCAGAGCTGCACTCACTATTCTGCTGGTGCAGTCACTGTGTACATACATTACTTATCCTGCACTGATCCTGAGTTACATCCTGTATTATACTCCAGAGCTGCACTCACTATTCTGCTGGTGCAGTCACTGTGTACATACATTACATTACTTATCCTGTACTGATCCTGAGTTACATCCTGTATTATACTCCAGAGCTGCACTCACTATTCTGCTGGTGCAGTCACTGTGTACATACATTACTTATCCTGTACTGATCCTCAGTTACATCCTGTATTATACTCCAGAGCTGCACTCACTATTCTGCTGGTGCAGTCACTGTGTACATACATTACATTACTTATCCTGTACTGATCCTGAGTTACATCCTGTTTTATGCTCCAGAGATGCACTCACTATTCTGCTGGTGGAGTCACTGTGTACATACATTACTTATCCTGTACTGATCCTGAGTTACATCCTGTATTATACTCCAGAGCTGCACTCACTATTCTGCTGGTGCAGTCACTGTGTACATACATTACTTATCCTGTACTGATCCTGAGTTACATCCTGTATTATACTCCAGAGCTGCACTCACTATTCTGCTGGTGCAGTCACTGTGTACATGCATTACTTATCCTGTACTGATCCTGAGTTACATCCTGTATATACTCCATAGCTGCACTCACTATTCTGCTGGTGCAGTCACTGTGTACATACATTATATTATTTATCCTGTACTGATCCTGAGTTACATCCTGTATTATGCTCCAGAGCTGCACTCACTATTCTGCTGGTGCAGTCACTGTGTACATACATTACATTACTTATCCTGTACTAATCCTGAGTTACATCCTGTATTATACTCCAGAGCTGCACTCACTATTCTGCTGGTGCAGTCACTGTGTACATACATTACTTATCCTGTACTGATCCTCAGTTACATCCTGTATTATACTCCACAGCTGCATTCACTATTCTGCTGGTGGAGTCACTGTCTACATACATTACTTACCCTGTACTGTTCCTGAGTTACATCCTGTATTATACTCCAGAGCTGCACTCACTATTCTGCTGGTGCAGTCACTGTGTACATACATTACTTATCCTGTACTGATCCTGAGTTACATCCTGTATTATACTCCAGAGCTGCACTCACTATTCTGCTGGTGCAGTCACTGTGTACATACATTATATTATTTATCCTGTACTGATCCTGAGTTACATCCTGTATTATACTCCAGAGCTGCACTCACTGTTCTGCTGGTGGAGTCACAGTGTACATACATTACTTATCATGTACTGATTAGTGATGACTTGAGCAGGAGGTGCCATATACGATTTTGCGATATTTCGCGAATATTCAATTACATATTCATCATATATTCGTCAAAATCGAAAATTCGTCATTAATTTATTTATCGCAAATAATATGCGTTTTAATTATTCGCTTATTGCGAATTGAACTTTGAAAGGTAACTTTCCAATTGGTTGGCTTGCTAGAATTAACAAAGATAACGAATATAGCGCTATATTCTCTATCTTCGTTAACGGTATCTTGGGTTCAGATTGAAAAAAAAAGACGAATATTCGTTTTTTACGAATATAATATATAGCACTGTATTCTAAATATTCGTGAATTAGCGAAGTGCCGATATTCGTAAAGAGAATTCGCTATTCGAATATTCGTGCTCAACACTAGTATTGATCCATAGTTAGATCCTGTATTATACTTTAGAGCTGCACTCACTATTCTGCTGGTGCAGTCACTGTGTACATACATTACTTATCCTGTACTGATCCTGAGTTACATCCTGTATTATACTCCAGAGCTGCACTCACTATTCTGCTGGTGCCGTCACTGTGTACATTTCATGACTTATCCTGTACTGATCCTGAGTTACATCCTGTATTATACTCCAGAGCTGCACTCACTATTCTGCTGGTGCAGTCACTGTGTACATACATTACTTATCCTGTACTGATCCTGAGTTACATCCTGTATTATACTCCAGAGCTGTATTCACTATTCTGCTGGTGGAGTCACTGTGTACATACATTACTTATCCTGTACTGATCCTGAGTTATATCCTGTATTATACTCCAGAGCTGCACTCACAATTCTGCTAGTGCAGTCACTGTGTACATACATTACTTATCCTGTACTGATCCTGAGTTACATCCTGTATTATACTCCAGAGCTGTATTCACTATTCTTCTGGTGCAGTCACTGTGTACATACATTACTTATCCTGTACTGATCCTGAGTTACATCCTGTATTATACTCCAGAGCTGCACTCACTATTCTGCTGGTGCAGTCACTTTGTACATACATTACTTATCCTGTACTGATCCTGAGTTACATCCTGTATTATACTCCAGAGCTGTATTCACTATTCTTCTGGTGCAGTCACTGTGTACATACATTACTTATCCTGTACTGATCCTGAGTTACATCCTGTATTATACTTCGGAGCTGCACTCACTCTTCTGCTGGTGGAGTCACTGTGTACATACATTATATTACTTATCAAGTTCTGATCCTGAGTTACATCCTGTATTAGACTCCAGAGCTGCACTCACTATTCTGCTGGTGCAGTCACTGTGTACATACATTACATTACTTATCCTGTACTGATCCTGAGTTGCATCCTGTATTATACTCCAGAGCTGCACTCACAATTCTGCTAGTGCAGTCACTGTGTACATACATTACTTATCCTGTACTGATCCTGAGTTACATCCTGTATTATACTCCAGAGCTGTATTCACTATTCTTCTGGTGCAGTCACTGTGTACATACATTACTTATCCTGTACTGATCCTGAGTTACATCCTGTATTATACTCCAGAGCTGCACTCACTATTCTGCTGGTGCAGTCACTTTGTACATACATTACTTATCCTGTACTGATCCTGAGTTACATCCTGTATTATACTTCGGAGCTGCACTCACTCTTCTGCTGGTGGAGTCACTGTGTACATACATTATATTACTTATCAAGTTCTGATCCTGAGTTACATCCTGTATTAGACTCCAGAGCTGCACTCACTATTCTGCTGGTGCAGTCACTGTGTACATACATTACATTACTTATCCTGTACTGATCCTGAGTTACATCCTGTATTATACTCCAGAGCTGCACTCACAATTCTGCTAGTGCAGTCACTGTGTACATACATTACTTATCCTGTACGGATCCTGAGTTACATCCTGTATTATACTCCAGAGCTGTATTCACTATTCTTCTGGTGCAGTCACTGTGTACATACATTACTTATCCTGTACTGATCCTGAGTTACATCCTGTATTATACTCCAGAGCTGCACTCACTATTCTGCTGGTGCAGTCACTTTGTACATACATTACTTATCCTGTACTGATCCTGAGTTACATCCTGTATTATACTTCGGAGCTGCACTCACTCTTCTGCTGGTGGAGTCACTGTGTACATACATTATATTACTTATCAAGTTCTGATCCTGAGTTACATCCTGTATTAGACTCCAGAGCTGCACTCACTATTCTGCTGGTGCAGTCACTGTGTACATACATTACATTACTTATCCTGTACTGATCCTGAGTTACATCCTGTATTATAGTGTTGGGCGCGAATGTTCAAATTGCGATTTGCAAATTTTAATTGTGAATATCGCAACTTCGGGAATTCGCGAATATTTAGAATAGAGTTCTATATATTCGTATTTTCGAATGTTCTACTTTTTTTTCATCAGTAATTCTGCTTCTTGCTTGTCGGCCAATGAGAAGGCTGCCGTATCTTTGTCAGAGCTTAGCAACATCCCTAGAAACCAACAGGAAAGTTGCCGACCCCTTACTATATAAGAACCTCCCAGCAGCCATTCTCTGCCGTTTTTTACAGTGATAAGAGAGACAGCAGTGTCATTGCTGTGCCCTGTGCTTTCCTCTGTCACATCACATTAGATAAATCACCCCCATCGGCCTGAAGTATAAGATATGAAGCTTAGCAGTAGCAGTATCAGAGTAGACAGCACGGCAACCCTGATGAATTCTGGACCGACCCCCGACCTCTGCTGGTCCGATTTTCAGGTGTGCTTGTACCTATAGAGAGGGGGGAGAGCATCATTTTTCATATGGGTAGTATATTCAGCAAATGTGTGGCTCCTACATTAATCCTGATCGGATCCTAAAGAATCCCTAATGGAGAATTACAACAGGAATGGTTATTGCTTCCAGCTAGAGTTCCACTTTAACAAATTTGGGATGTAAGGGGGTCAGAGCTTACAGAACAGATGATTGGCTCTTGAGCAGTGTCTGCGGCTCCCCCGAACGTGGTCAGACGTTAATAGAACTTATCAATAAGGATATTACTGGTATTACATGGGGCAACAAGCCTGATGGCTACAAAGTCTTTCAGTGCGGGCATAGTACAACAGTGAAGACAAGTGTAATAGTTATTGGTAGTGTTGATCGAGCATGCTCGGCACATTGCGGTGTTCGGCCGAATACCGCATGTGCTCGAGCACAATGCTCGAATCTCCTCCCCGCATGTTTCTTAGCTGCTACGCACCCAATAAACATGCAGGTAAGTACTGCCCTCACTGTAATGCTGTAGCCATGTTGGTCACTGGCATTAGAGTGATTGGCTGTCCGGAACGCACCATCGGGTGCTATCACGTGTTCGGCTTAGTCTTAGTCAGGGAGAGCAGAGCTTAGGAAGGGACAGACAATGTAGGGAGTGTTATTGGAAGATTTTTATTACAAAAACTTTTCAGAGACCCAAAAGTCCTTTTAAGGACTATTGTGGGTGACAGCAGCAATATCTATTTTTAGCGCATCCTGAGCTAAATAGCGTCTAACAGGCTGCTGCGGACAGTTAAATTATCCGCGCCACATCTCCTGTGTAAAGTGTGCGCATCCCTAAAATATCAGTGACATCCAGTGTACTTTTTCCGTAAACGGTATCTGCTGCGGACAGTTAAATTATCCGCGCCACATCTCCTGTGTAAAGTGTGCACATCCAAAAAATATCATTGACATACAGTGTACTTTTTCCACAGACGTGTCGGCTGCGGACAGTGACATTACCAGTGCCACATCTCCAGTGTAAAGTGTGCGCATCCCTAAAATACCAGTGACATCCAGTGTACTTTTTCCGTAGACGGTGTCCACCGTGTACAGTTAAATTATGCACGCCACATCTCCTGTGTAAAGTGTGCACATCCAAAAAATATCATTGACATGCAGTGTACTTTTTCCACAGACGGTGTCGGCTGCGGACAGTGACATTACCAGTGCCACATCTCCAGTGTAACGTGTGCACTTGAAAATTTAATCTGTGACATACAGTGTACTTTTTCCGTAGACACTGCGAACAATGACATTACCTGTGGTACCTCTCCTGTATAACGTTTCCTTATCCCAAATACCTGTGACATTCCCTGTAATTTTTTATTAGCCGCTGGTGACATCAGCGACATTATCTGCAGGATATCTCCTGTGTGACGTTTCCACATCCCAAATACCTTTTGCGCATACATTTCCAAATCCTATGCTACTGTACGTGAGACATACTTTCAAGCATATATAACATTTAAAATGAAGAAGGTGAGCAGTAAGGGACGAGGAAGTGGCTGTGATGCTGATGGTGCACGCAGAGGTCATGGCCCTGGGCTAGTTGAAACTGTGCCTGCTGCCAGAGCACAAGAAAAACAATCATCCACGATACCGAGCTTCATGTCCCAGTTTCCCACTCTAGAAGTCTGACCAGTGTGACCAGGTGGTCGGTTGGATTGCAGCAGATAATGCTTCCAAGTTCCTAATACAGCTTACATGTTTATACAGCTAGACCTGCCAATAACCTTAATACAGTTCCTATGTTTATATGTTAAAGACAAAAGCAGAGTTATTTACTGTGACTTCATGTTTTGGATGTCATGTAACAGATATATATTGTGTTCACAGAAGGAGAAAGGTAATATGCTTTTAAAAATCATTATATGAATGTAAGATAAGCTCAATGACACAGCAGAATTAGTAACAGAAAGCATAGAGTTAAACTGTTGTTACTGCCCAGGAGTCTTGAGCAATCACTGCCAGCCTCACACTGAGCAGGAGTCTTGAGTCGACCAATCACAGCCAGCCTCAGACTGAGCAGGAGTCTTGACCAATCACTGCCAGCCTCACACTGAGCCTGTGTGGGAAATCCCCTAGCTGAATATCCTCAGTATAGACCAGGAGAAGAGCTGAACAGACATTCACTCCACTAAGAGCTGAGTTTTATGGAAGCAAGAGGCCAAATAGGTATTTAGAACATATGTTTATCTACAGTTCCACTGAACTGTGTAAATCATATCAAACTACATAAAAACTGCATAAATCAATCTGCGAATAGTTCAAACTGCTCAAAGCAATTGTATAGAGCAAACTGCAAACCAAGTAGAGCAAGTAGAACTATTGGTTAAACATCAGAGGTACCTCTCAGAGAGATCAGAAAGTGCTTAAATAACTTAAAGTGAGAGTACAGATACTGAAGAGAGAAATATATCCACCATTTTATGTTGAATGACAATATAGAACAGTTGAATCACCATTTTATGATACTTTATTCAACATGTGTTTTGTACATGGACTATCTGCTGCGGAGGTGGCAGTGTTATATATGAAGAAAAGTTGAAGTTAATAAAGAAGTTATCTTAAGCATTTGGTGTGCTCTTGAAGCCTACTGTTTCCATAGAACGGCGCTAGAAGAATTAAAGCAGAGTAACAGACAGTCCTGAGGACCTCTTTTCATCGCCATTCCTTCATTTGGCCCTCTCGCCAAGCAGCTTGAAGAGGGACAGATCTTGTGCCCTGATTCCCAAACTCTTGAGCAGCCACAGTCACAAGAAGATGACAGTGGGGAACGGCAATTACTGTTTAATGAGCTGGATGATGATGATGAGACACAGTTGCCAATAAGTCAACAGCAATTACTGTCTCAAGAGGTTGATGAAGAGGATGACACACAGTTGTCAATCACTGAGGTTGTGGTTAGGTCAACAAGTCACCAGGATGAGCAGAGTGAGGAAGTGGAAGAGGAGGTAGTGGACGATGAAGTCACTAACCCAACCTGGGAAAGTGGAAAGCCGGGCGAGGACAGCAGTACAGAGGGGGAGGGATCTGCAGCACCGCAACAGGCTGGAGGAGGCAGTGGGGTGGCAAAAGGGAGAAGGCGGGCCACACAAAACAGGCCTGCAATTGTTCCACAGAGCACCCCCTTGCGGAAATCTCCTTTGCCAAGGAGTAGGTATTCCGCAGTATGGCGCTTTTTTGAGGAAAGTGCGGACGACAGAAGAATACTAGTTTGCAAACTGTGCGGTACCAAAATGAGCAGGGGCGTGAACACTAGCAACCTCACCACCACCAGCATGATCCGCCACATGGCATCCAAGCATCCTAATAAGTGAGACGAACACCTGGGTCCACAATCTGGGTCTGCGGGTCACACCACTGCCTCCTTTTCCCCTATGTTACGTGCTACTGGCCAATCCCATGTCAAAGGTGCAGACCCGGATGCCTCCCGCCCTGCACCTGGACCTTTGCAAGCACCATCAGCGACTACCTCCACTTCCTGGTCCCAGCGCAGCTGTCCTTACACCAGGCCTTTGAACGCAAGCGCAAATACCCAGAGACCCACCCACAGGCCATAGCACTAAATGTGCAGCTTTCCAAATTACTGGCCCTGGAAATGTTGCCATTTAGGCTTGTGTACACTGAGGCCTTCCGCAGCCTGATGTCGGCGGCTGTACCGCACTACGCAGTCCCCAGCCTCCACTATTTTTCAAAGTGTGCCGTGCCCGCCTTACACCAACATATGTCCCGTAACATCACATGTGCCCTGACCAACGCAGTTACTGGGAAGGTCCACTTAACCACGGACACATGGAAAAGTGCATTCGGCCAGGAAAGCTACATTTCCCTGACGGCTCACTGGGTGAACGTTGTGGAGGCCGGGAGTCTTACCCTGGGATGGCATAGGTGCTACCGACGCCAAGGATTGCTGGCCCTACGTCGATCAGGGTTTCCACCAGCACTTATGTTAGTGGCTCCAACCCCCACTTCTCCTCCTCCACTTCCACCTCCGAATTATCCGCATACAGCACCAGTCAGCCATCAGTCGGTAGCTGGAAGCAGTGTAGCACTGCAGTGGGGAAGCGGCAATAGGCCATGCTGAAGATGATATGCTTAGGGGATAAACAGCACACCGCCGCAGAGCTGTGGCAGGGGATGAGAGACCAGACTGAGCTGTGGCTCTCGCCACTCAACCTACAACCAGGCATGGTTGAGTCTGCTAATGGCAGTAACTTGGTGGCAGCTTTGGAGCTCGGTAAGCTCACACACATCCCATGCCTAGCCTACATCTTAAACTTAGTGGTTCTGCAGTTTCTCAAAACCTACCCCAATTTGCCTGAGCTACTGGTGAAGGCGCCGCGTGTGTGCACATTTCCACAAGTCATCGACAGCTTCAGCCAGTCTGTCAATGCTCCAGCAGCGCCTTGAAATTATCAGCTCACCGGCTGTTGTGCGACGTGAGCACGCGCTGGAACTCGACGTTCCACATGTTGACCAGGCTTTGTGAGCAGCAGAGGGCAGTAGTGGAATACCAGCTGCAACATGGTCGTCGCCTTTCCAGTCAGCTTCCACTATTCACAAGCGAGGAGTGTGCATGGATGTCTGCACTCTGTGAGGTTTTAAGAAGCTTTGAGGAATCAACAAAGAAGGTGACCGTCGATAATGCTATTATTACGGTTGCCTCCTCTACAGAGGGTAGTACCCATGGAAGTTTAATTCAATCTGTTCAGCGTAGGTGGAAGAGGATGAGGAAATTGAGAGTCATCCTCCTGATGATGACAGCGAAGTCTTGCCTGTTGGAAGTCTTGCCTGGTTGTTCACCATTCTCGACCCCCGCTACAAAGTGAACTTCTGATCTCTCATACCTGTGGTGGAGAGGACGAGCAAAATGGTGCAATACCAGAAGGTCCTTGTTGAAAAATTGCTCCAAAAATTTCCATCTGACAACACGGCCGGCAGAGTCCGTACTTCCTTAGGCATAGAGGAGGGGAGATAAGGGGAACACACAGCAGTTCCAACAGAGGCAGGGCAACACTCTCCAAGGCATGGGACAGTTTCATGACACCCCGCCAGCACAGCACCCTCACCCTGATGCCCGGCCTACTGTCACAAGGAGGGAAAAATTTTGGAGGATGGTGTAGGAGTAGGTAGCAGACCGTGTCAGTGTCCTCAATGATCCCTCAGTGCCTTACAACTACTGGGTTTCCAAGCTGGACACGTGGCACGAACTGGCGCTCTACGCCTTGGAGGTGCTGGCCTGCACTGCCCCCAGTGTTTTGTCAGAGCGGGTATTTAGTGCTGCTGGTCTCATAATAACTGATAAGCGTATCCGTTTGTCCACTGACATTGCTGACAGGTTGACTCTTATAAAAACGAACAAGACCTGGATTGCCCCTGACTTCTCCACTCCACCAAGGAAAGCTGATGAACATAAAGACACTTTAAATGTGTTGTTTATAATGTACTGAATACACTATATTCCCATGCATCCCTTCCACCACGAAATAGGGTATATGGTTGAATCTTCCTTTTCTCATCCTCCTACTCCTCTTCCATCATATCAACATGCTTATTCGTCACATATAATGCCCTCGCATATAATGTTTTACAGGGTCAGCTCACCAGCAGGCCCTCACCTCCAATCTTTTATGGAGTCAGCTCACCTGCAGGCTCTCGAATATAATGTTTTATAGGGTCAGCTCACCTGCAGGCCCTCACCTCCAATCTTTTATGGAGTCAGCTCACCTGCAGGCCCTCACCTCCAATCTTTTATGGAGTCAGCTCACCTGCAGGCTCTCGAATATAATGTTTTATAGGGTCAGCTCACCTGCAGGCCCTCACCTCCAATCTTTTATGGAGTCAGCTCACCTGCAGGCTCTCGAATATAATGTTTTATAGGGTCAGCTCACCTGCAGGCCCTCACCTCCAATCTTTTATGGAGTCAGCTCACCTGCAGGCCCTCACCTCCAATCTTTTATGGAGTCAGCTCACCTGCAGGCCCTCGGATATGATGTTTTACAGAGTCAGCTCAGCAGCAGGCCCTTGGCCCTAATGTTTTAGATGGTCAGATCAGCAGGCTCTTGCTCCAAATGTTTTTGAGGGTCACTAGCAGGCCAGCAATCATAATCTTTCAAGGCCGGTTCCTTGTAATTTTTGGCAGCCCTTTCACATAGTGCATAGGCTTTATGAGTGTAGGAGTCCCACTACCTTAACAATTGTACCACAATGTGAATGAGGCCCTCCTTTATGTGATATACAGGTAGTATTGTAGTGCCTATTTCTTGTAATTTTTGGCAGTACTTGTACTTTATATACAAGTAAATATACAGGAAAGAATATTTCCTAACAATTTTTCCTCTAAAATCGATTTTATCTTTGGTGCGTATTATTGTCAGTCTGTAAAAGTGGGGTACTGCTCGGACAACATCGTACCCAACAGCGACCTGGGAGTCCAAAATGCATCCAGAAATAGTCCTCATGCTGTTCCAGAACCATTTCCGTAGAGCACCCGAGCATCCCGATGTGTACAGCCCGAGCACCTGAGCACTTTGGTGCTCGATCATCACTTATTATTGGTCTTCACTAGAGATGAGCGAATTTTTCAAAAATTCGTTTCGCCGGTTCGCCAAATTTTCCGGGAAAAATTCAATTCGATCCAAATATATTCACTGTGAGTTGCGTTAAAAAACGGCTATTTCCTGGCTTCAGACTGATCGGAGGCAAACTATTTATTAATGATCTTGTAGAAGGCTTGCACAGTAAAATATCTATTTTTGCAGATGACACTAATCTGTGTAAAGTAATTAACACTGAAGAGGACAGTAAACTGCTACAGAGGGATCGGGATAGATTGGGGGCTTGGGCAGAGAAATGGCAGATGAGGTTTAACACTGACAAAAGTTATGCACATGGGAAGGAATAATGCAAGTCACCCGTACATACTAAATGGTAAAACACTGGGTAACACTGACATGGAAAAGGATCTAGGAATTTTAATAAACAGCAAATTAAGCTGCAAAAACCAGTGTCAGGCAGCTACTGCCAAGGCCAATAAGATAATGGGTTGTATCAAAAGGGGCATAGATGCCCGTGATGAGAACATAGTCCTACCACTTTACACATCACTGGTCAGACCACACATGGAGGACTGTGTACAGTTCTGGGCTCCTGTGAACAAGGCAGACATAGCAGAGCTGGAGAGGGTTCAGAGGAGGGCAACTAAAGTAATAACTGGAATGGGGCAACTACAGTACCCTGAAAGGTTATCAAAATTAGGGTTATTTACTTTAGAAAAAAGACGACTGAGGGGAGATCTAATAACTATGTATAAATATATCAGGAGTCAGTACAGAGATCTCTCCCATCATCTATTTATCCCCAGGACTGTGACTGTGACGAGGGGACATCCTCTGCGTCTGGAGGAAAGAAGGTTTCTACACAAACATAGAAAAGGATTCTTGGTAAATGAGGGTTGTCCTCCCACCTCTACAGGTTCTACTTTCTCTTCCATTATCACAGAGACAGATAAGAGAGGAGCTGACATCTCCATGACCCTGCACAGCAGAGCACGTGGCACAGGTGTGCTCTACACATTATCAGATATCTGCCTATTTCCTCAATATATGCAGATGTAGCAGAGCTGAATTTATTACACCTTTTTTTTTAAAAAAACAGTCCAGTGATAAATCAAATTGTGAAGACATCACATGGGCCAAATGGCAAACTCGGCTCTGCTGCATCTGATCGGATCGCATTGTGCTTCCATGGCTAAGTTTTCTGACTGAGCAGACAGTGTGCACACCTGCCACCCTCCTCACCCTCCTGACACCCTCCTCACCCTCCTACCATCCTCCTCACCCTCCTGCCATCCTCCTCACCCTCCTGCCACCCTCCTCACCCTCCTGCCATCCTCCTCAGCCTCCTGCCACCCTCCTCACCCTCCTGCCACCCTCCTCACCCTCCTGCCATCCTCCTCACCCGCCTCACCCTCCTGCCATCCTCCTCACCCTTCTGCCATCCTCCTCACGCTCCTACCATCCTCCTCACCCTCCTACCATCCTCCTCACCCTCCTGACATCCTCCTCACTCTCCTGACATCCTCCTCACCCTCCTGCCACCCTCCTTACCCTCCTACCATCCTCCTCACCCTCCTGCCATCCTCCTCACCCTCCTGACACCCTCCTCACCCTCCTGCCATCCTCCTCACCCTCCTGCCACCCTCCTCACCCTCCTGCCATCCTCCTCACCCTCCTGCCACCATCCTGCCATCCTCCTCACCCTCCTGCCATCCTCCTCACCCTCTTGACATACTCCTCACCCACCTGCCACCCTCCTCACCCTCCTGCCATCCTCCTCACTCTCCTGTCATCCTCCTTACCCACCTGCCACCCTCCTCACCCTCCTGCCATCCTCGTCACCCTCCTGACATCCTCCTCACCCTCCTGCCACCCTCCTCACCCTCCTGCCATCTTCGTCACCCTCCTGACATCCTCCTAACCCTGCTTCCATCCTTCTCACCCTCCTACCATCCTCCTTACCCTCCTGTCATCCTCCTTACCCTCCTGACATCCTCCTCACCCTCCTGTCATCCTCCTTACCCTCCTGACATCCTCCTCACCCTCCTACCATCCTCCTTACCCTCCTGCCATCCTCCTCATCCTCCTGACATCCTCCTCACCCTCCTACCATCCTCCTCACCCTCCTGCCATCCTCCATACCCTCCTGACATCCTCCTCACCCTCCTACCATCCTCCTCACCCTCCTGCCATCCTCCTCACCCTCCTGCCACCCTCCTCACCCTCCCGACATCCTCCTCACCCTCCTACCATCCTCCTCACCCTCCTGCCACCCTCCTCACCCTCCTGCCATCCTCCTCACCCGCCTCACCCTCCTGCCATCCTCCTCACCCTTCTGCCATCCTCCTCACGCTCCTACCATCCTCCTCACCCTCCTACCATCCTCCTCACCCTCCTGACATCCTCCTCACTCTCCTGACATCCTCCTCACCCTCCTGCCACCCTCCTTACCCTCCTACCATCCTCCTCACCCTCCTGCCATCCTCCTCACCCTCCTGCCATCCTCCTCACCCTCCTGCCATCCTCCTCACCCTCCTGCCACCCTCCTCACCCTCCTGCCATCCTCCTCACCCTCCTGCCACCATCCTGCCATCCTCCTCACCCTCCTGCCATCCTCCTCACCCTCTTGACATACTCCTCACCCACCTGCCACCCTCCTCACCCTCCTGCCATCCTCCTCACTCTCCTGTCATCCTCCTTACCCACCTGCCACCCTCCTCACCCTCCTGCCATCCTCGTCACCCTCCTGACATCCTCCTCACCCTCCTGCCACCCTCCTCACCCTCCTGCCATCTTCGTCACCCTCCTGACATCCTCCTAACCCTGCTTCCATCCTTCTCACCCTCCTACCATCCTCCTTACCCTCCTGACATCCTCCTTACCCTCCTGACATCCTCCTCACCCTCCTGACATCCTCCTTACCCTCCTGACATCCTCCTCACCCTCCTACCATCCTCCTTACCCTCCTGCCATCCTCCTCATCCTCCTGACATCCTCCTCACCCTCCTACCATCCTCCTCACCCTCCTGCCATCCTCCATACCCTCCTGACATCCTCCTCACCCTCCTACCATCCTCCATACCCTCCTGACATCCTCCTTACCCTCCTGACATCCTCCTTATCCTCCAGACATCCTCCTCACCCTCCTACCATCCTCCTCACCCTCCTGCCATCCTCCATACCCTCCTGACATCCTCCTCAGCCTCCTGCCATCCTCCTCATCCTCCTGACATCCTCCTCAGCCTCCTGCCATCCTCCTCACCCTCCTGCCATCCTCCATACCCTCCTGACATCCTCCTCACCCTCCTGCCATCCTCCATACCCTTCTGACATCCTCCTTACCCTCCTGACATCCTCCTTATCCTCATGACATCCTCCTCACCCACCTGCCACCCTCCTCACCCTCCTGCCATCCTCCTCACTCTCCTGTCATCCTCCTTACCCACCTGCCACCCTCCTCACCCTCCTGCCATCCTCGTCACCCTCCTGACATCCTCCTCAGCCTCCTGCCATCCTCCTCACCCTCCTGCCATCCTCCATACCCTCCTGACATCCTCCTCACCCTCCTGCCATCCTCCATACCCTCCTGACATCCTCCTTACCCTCCTGACATCCTCCTTATCCTCCTGACATCCTCCTCACCCTCCTACCATCCTCCTCACCCTCCTACCATCCTCCATACCCTCCTGCCATCCTCCTCACCCTCTTGACATCCTCCTCACCCACCTGCCACCCTCCTCACCCTCCTGCCATCCTCCTCACTCTCCTGTCATCCTCCTTACCCACCTGCCACCCTCCTCACCCTCCTGACATCCTCGTCACCCTCCTGACATCCTCTTCACCCTCCTGACATCCTCCTTACCCTCCTACCATCCTCCTTACCCTCCTGCCATCTTTGTCACCCTCCTGCCATCCTCCTCACTCTCCTGTCATCCTCCTTACCCACCTGCCACCCTCCTCACCCTCCTGACATCCTCTTCACCCTCCTGACATCCTCTTCACCCTCCTGCCACCCTCCTCACCCTCCTGCCATCTTTGTCACCCTCCTGACATCCTCCTAACCCTGCTTCCATCCTTCTCACCCTCCTACCATCCTCCTTACCCTCCTGTCATCCTCCTTACCCTCCTGACATCCTCCTCACCCTCCTGCCATCCTCCTCATCCTCCTGACATCCTCCTCACCCTCCTACCATCCTCCTCACCCTCCTGCCATCCTCCATACCCTCCTGACATCCTCCTCACCCTCCTACCATCCTCAATACCCTCCTGACATCCTCCTTACCCTCCTGACATCATCCTTATCCTCCTGACATCCTCCTCACCCTCCTACCATCCTCCTCACCCTCCTGCCATCCTCCATACCCTCCTGACATCCTCCTCACCCTCCTGCCATCCTCCTCATCCTCCTGCCATCCTCCTCTGCCTCCTGCCATTCTCCTCACCCTCCTGCCATCCTCCATACCCTCCTGACATCCTCCTCACCCTCCTGCCATCCTCCATACCCTCCTGACATCCTCCTTACCCTCCTGACATCCTCCTTATCCCCCTGACATCCTCCTCACCCTCCGACCATCCTCCTCACCCTCCTACCATCCTCCTCACCCTCCTACCATCCTCCATACCCTCCTGACATCCTCCTCACCCTCCTGCCATCCTCCATACCCTCCTGACATCCTCCTTACCCTCCTGACATCCTCCTTATCCTCCTGACATCCTCCTCACCCTCCTACCATCCTCCTCACCCTCCCACCATCCTCCTCACCCTCCTGCCATCCTCCATACCCTCCTGACATCCTCCTCACCCTCCTGCCATCCTCCATACCCTCCTGACATCCTCCTCAGCCTCCTGCCATCCTCCTCACCCCTCACCCTCCTGCCATCCTCCTTACCCTCCTGACATCCTCCATACCCTCCTGACATCCTCCATACCCTCCTGACATCCTCCATACCCTCCTGACATCCTCCTCACCCTCCTGCCATCCTCCATACCCCCCTGCCATCCTCCTCACCCTCCTGCCACCCTCCTCACCCCTCACCCTCCTGCCATTCTCCTTACCCTCCTGACATCCTCCTTACCCTCCTGACATCCTCCATACCCTCCTGCCATGCTCCTCACCCTCCTGCCATCCTTCTCACCCTCCTGCCATCCTCCTCACCCTCCTGCCAGCGGTCAGTGCTCCCTTCGGGCTCACAACTCAGTTTGTCGGCAGCTCGCATATCACTGGCAGATGCCAAGAGGGGTTTTGTTTTTGTTTTTTGCCTTGAGGCATGATTTCTGGCACTGGTTGTGAGGGGCACTCAGGCTGGCACTGTTTATAGTAGGAGATCTGACATGGTTAATGGCTGAACTATTGTTGGCACTGTCTATAGAGAAACATTTAACTGGCACTGCTAATAGAGTTCTGGCTGGCACTGTTCACTAGGGGAGCACTGACTGGCGACTGGCATAGTGTATACGGCACTCCGGTTGGTACTGTTTACTAGGGGAGCTCTGACTGGCATAGTGTATGGGGGCACTCTGGTTGGTACTGTTCATAAGGGGACCTCTAACTGGCATAGTATGTAGGGGCACTCTGGTTGGTACTGTTCATAAGGGGAGCTCAAACTGGCATAGTGTGTGGGGGCACTCTGGTTGGCACTGTTCTTAAGGGGACCTCTAACTGGCATAGTATGTAGAGGCACTCTGGTTGGTAATGTTCACTGGGGGAGCTCGGACTGGCATAGGGTATGGGGGCACTCTGACTGGCACTGACTATAAGGGGAGCTCTGACTGGCACTGATTATAGGGGGAGCTCTGACTGGCACTGATTATAGGGGGAGCTCTGACTGGCACTGATTATAAGGGGATCTCTGACTGGCACTGATTATAAGGGGAGCTGTGACTGGCACTGATTATAAGGGGATCTCTGACTGACACTGATTATAAGGGGAGCTCTGACTGGCACTGATTATAAGGGGAGCTCTGACTGGCACTGATTATAAGGGGAGCTGTGACTGGAACTGATTGTAAGGGGAGCTCTGACTGGCACTGATTGTAAGGGGAGCTCTGACTGGCACTGATTATAGGGGGAGCTCTGACTGGAACTGATTATAGGGGGAGCTCTGACTGACACTGATTATAGGGGAGCTCTGACTGGCACTGACTATAAGGGGAGCTCTGACTGGCACTGATTATAAGGGGAGCTCTGACTGACACTGATTATAAGGGGAGCTCTGACTGCCACTGATTATAAGGGGAGCTCTGACTGACACTGATTATAAGGGGAGCTCTGACTGGCACTGATTATAAGGGAAGCTCTGACTGCCACTGATTATAAGGGGAGCTCTGACTAGCACTGATTATAAGGGGAGCTCTGACTGCCACTGATTATAAGGGAAGCTCTGACTGGCACTGATTATAAGAGGAGCTCTGACTGGCACTGACTATAAGGGGAACTCTGACTGCCACTGATTATAAGGGGATCTCTGACTGGCACTGATCATAAGAGGAGCTCTGACTGGCACTGATTATAAGGGGAGCTCTGACTGGCACTGATTATAAGAGGAGCTCTGACTGGCACTGATTATAATATGAGCTCCGACAGGCACTGATTATAAGGGGAGCTCTCACTGGCACTGATTATAGGGGGAGCTTTGCTTGGCACTGATTATAGGGGGAGCTCTGACTGGCACTGACTATAAGGGGAACTCTGACTGACACTGATTATAAGGGGATCTCTGACTGGCACTGATTATAAGGGGAGCTGTGACTGGCACTGACTATAAGGGGAGCTCTGACTGGCATTGATTATAGGGGGAGCTCTGACTGGCACTGATAATAAGGGGAGCTGTGACTGGAACTGATTGTAAGGGGAGCTCTGACTGACACTGATTATAGGGGGAGCTCTGACTGGCACTGATTATAAGGTGAGCTCTGACTGGAACTGATTATAGGGGGAGCTCTGACTGCCACTGATTATAAGGGGAGCTCTGACTGGCACTGATTATAAGGGGAGCTCTGACTGGCACTGATTATAAGGGGAGCTCTTACTGGCACTGATTATAATATGAGCTCCGACTGGCACTGATTATAAGGGGAGCTCTGACTGGCACTGATTATAGGGGAGCTCTGACTGGCACTGATTATAAGGGGAGCTGTGTCTTGCACTGATTATAAGGGGAGCTCTGACTGGCACTGACTATAAGGGGAGCTCTGACTGGCACTGATTATAGGGGGAGCTCTGACTGGCACTGACTATAAGGGGAGCTCTGACTAGCACTGATTATAGGGGGAGCTCTGACTGGCACTCACTATAAGGGGAGCTCTGACTGGCACTGATTATAAGAGGAGCTCTTACCGACACTGATTATAATGTGAGCTCTGACTGGCACTGATTATAGGGGAGCTCTGACTAGCACTGATTATAGGGGGAGCTCTGACTGGCACTGATTATAGGGGATCTCTGGCTAGCACTGATTATAGGTGGAGCTCTGACTGGCACTGATTATAGGGGGAGCTCTGACTGGCACTGATTATAAGGGGAGCTCTGACTGACACTGATTATAGGGGGAGCTCTGAGTGGCACTGACTATAAAGGGAGCTCTGACTGGCACTGATTATAAGGGGAGCTGTGATTAGCGCTGATTATAAGGGGAGCTCTGACTGGCACTGATTATCGGGGAGCTCTGACTGGCACTGATTTTAAGGGGAGCTGGGACTGGCACTGATTATAGGGGGAGCTCTGACTGGCACTGATTATAAGGGGAGCTCTGACTGGCACTGATTATAAGGGGAGCTGTGACTGGCACTGATTATATGGGGAGCTCTGACTGGCACTGATTATAAGGGGAACTCTGCCTGGCACTGATTATAGGGGTTGCTCTGACTGGCACTGACTTTAAGGGGAGCTCTGACTGACACTGATTATAAGGGGAGCTGTGACTGCCACTGATTATAAGGGGAGCTCTGACTGGCACTGACTATAAGAGGAGCTCTGACTGCCACTGATTATAAGGGGAGCTGTGACTGGCACTGACTTTAAGGTGAGCTCTGACTGGCACTGATTATAGGGGGAGCTCTGTCTGGCACTGATTATAAGGGGAGCTCTGACTGCCACTGATTATAAGAGGAGCTCTGACTGGCACTGATTATAGGGGGAGCTCTGACTGCCACTGATTATAAGGGGAGCTCTGACTGGCACTGATTATAGGGGGAGCTCTGACTGGCACTGACTATAAGGGGAGCTCTGACTGGCACTGATTATAGGGGGAACTCTGACTGCCACTGATTATAGGGGGATCTCTGACTGGCACTGATTATAAGGGGATCTCTGACTGGCACTGATTATAAGGGGAGCTCTGACTGGCACTGACTATAAGGGGAGCTCTGACTGACACTGATTATAGGGGGAGCTCTGACTGGCACTGATAATAAGGTGAGCTGTGACTGGAACTGATTGTAAGGGGAGCTCTGACTGGCACTGATTATAGGGGGAGCTCTGACTGGCACTCACTATAAGGGGAGCTCTGACTGGCACTGATTATAAGAGGAGCTCTTACTAACACTGATTATAAGGTGAGCTCTGACTGGCACTGATTATAGGGGAGCTCTGACTAGCACTGATTATAGGGGGAGCTCTGACTGGCACTGATTATAGAGGATCTCTGGCTAGCACTGATTATAGGTGGAGCTCTGACTGGCACTGATTATAGGGGGAGCTCTGACTGGCACTGATTATAGGGGGAGCTCTGAGTGGCACTGACTATAAAGGGAGCTCTGACTGGCACTGATTATAAGGGGAGCTGTGATTAGCGCTGATTATAAGGGGAGCTCTGACTGGCACTGATTATCGGGGAGCTGTGACTGGCACTGATTATATGGGGAGCTCTGACTGGCACTGATTATAAGGGGAACTCTGACTGGCACTGATTATAGGGGTTGCTCTGACTGGCACTGACTTTAAGGGGAGCTCTGACTGACACTGATTATAAGGGGAGCTGTGACTGCCACTGATTATAAGGGGAGCTCTGACTGGCACTGACTATAAGAGGAGCTCTGACTGCCACTGATTATAAGGGGAGCTGTGACTGGCACTGACTTTAAGGTGAGCTCTGACTGGCACTGATTATAGGGGGAGCTCTGTCTGGCACTGATTATAAGGGTTGCTCTGACTGCCACTGATTATAAGAGGAGCTCTGACTGGCACTGATTATAGGGGGAGCTCTGACTGCCACTGATTATAAGGGGAGCTCTGACTGGCACTGATTATAGGGGGAGCTCTGACTGGCACTGACTATAAGGGGAGCTCTGACTGGCACTGATTATAAGGGGAGCTCTGACTTGCACTGATTATAGGGGAGCTCTGACTGGCACTGACTATAAGGGGAGCTCTGACTGGCACTGATTATAAGGGGAGCTCTGACTGGCACTGATTATAAGGGGAGCTCTGACTGGCACTGATTATAGGGGGAGCTCTGACTGGCACTGACTATAAGGGGAGCTCTGACTAGCACTGATTATAAGGGAAGCTCTGACTGGCACTGATTATAGGGGGAGCTCTGACTGGCACTGATTATAAGGGGAGCTCTGACTGGCACTGATTATAAGGGGAGCTCTGACTGGCACTGATTATAAGGGGAGCTCTGACTGACGGATCAGAACTCCACGGAAGCACTACGGAGTGCTTCCGCAGTGTTTCTGGCCGTGCCTCCGCACCGCAAAAAAGTAGTGCAGGGTCAAGTGAATGGGTCCGCGATCCGCATTCGGCTGCCCCACGGTTGTGCCCGTGCATTGCGGACCGCAATCTGGGATCCGTGTGCACGAGCCCTAACAGGCAGGGATCCTGGTTGATTCCAGAGTGTCACCCTGACTGATACTCCGGACGCGTCGTGTGTCATTTCCGCCGGGATTATCCGTAATATCACCAAATGATTTAGGATTTTATTTGTTTGATAGATGAGATTGGAGGGAGGAAATTGGCGGCGGTCCAGTCGCCCGGCGCTATCAGGCGAGATAAGACAGTGTCTCTCCAGATGCTGAATGGGAGACATGACCTGGATTCAGGTCTTCACCGAACAGGAAGCCCCGTGACAGAAGTCTACACGCATCAGGCTGTCATTTCCACTTTAATAGCTTGAGATGCACTTCCCCTTTAAATCCAAACTGAGAAAATATCCCTTTAAGTCTAATTAGTATAGCGACCCACCTCCCTTCCTAGTTCTTGCTCCTCTACTTTTGGGTTTGTGTCAGTCTTAACTGCTATTTTAGCATTCTTATTCATGAACCAGGAGGCCCAGGATGAACGGTGTTTTAGCTGCTGAACCAGCGGTGTCTTGTCATGAAAGATGCCTATTGCACACGACCGTATGGCTTTTTCAGTGTTTTGCGGTCCTTTTTAAACGGATCAGTTTTTCCATTTTTTGTTTCAGTACTGTTTCCGTTCCGTTTTTCCGTTTGGTTTCCGTTTTTTGCAGATCGGAAACGGAAGCATGGCATAAACAGTATACAGTATTTACATAGAAAAATTGGGCCGGGCATAAAATTTTCAATAGATGCTTCCGCAAAAACAGAACGGATACGGAAGACATACGGATGCATTCCGTATCCGTTCTGTTTTTTTACAGCCCCATTGACTTGAATAGAGCCACGGAACGTGATTTGCGGGCAATAATAGGACATGTTCTATCTTTAAGGCCTCATGCACACGACCGTAGGTGTTTTGCGGTCCGCAAACCGCGGATCCGCAAAACACGGAAGCTGTTCCGAGTTCCGTTCCGCAATTTACAGAACGCAGACTATTGTAGAAATGCCTATTCTTGTCCGCAAAACGGACAAGAATAGGAAATGCTTTATTTTTTTTGCGAAGCCACGGAACGGAGCAAAGGACGCGGACAGCACACGGAGTGCTGTCCCCATCTTAGGCAGCCCCATTGAAGTGAATGGGTCCGCGCTCGAGCCGCAAAATAAATTTTTTTGTGGACCCATTGAAATGAATGGTTCCGTATACGGAACGCAGAAAACGGACTGTAAACTGATAAAATAAACGTTCGAGGCCTAACAGTGACATAACGGCCATGGTCTGATCTGTGTCTGGGAAAGCTGGGTGTGTCCTCCATGACAGCTCTTCCTAAAGGGCAAATCTACTTATGCAGCCATATGAAACAGGTAGGAGTAAATAACAGAGGAAGATAGGAGTTGTAGTTCAGCAGCGTCGGAGGAGGGAGTTGTCTAGGGATTGGTTCCTAAAGTCAGAATCTATTTTGCATTGGTCTCTAGACCCCCAGAGGCCCTGCCCCCATCGCAGAGTGCCAGAGACTCCAGGATGAGGATGATGAGGGCAGCTCCCTCTCCGCAGCACACGACTTGCCGCACTGTCACATCTGCTAAGGACCTGGAGACTGTACCCAGCAGAGAAGAGCCAGCGTCTGCCCAGACATAGGAGGGAACAGAGGGTCGCACCGCTCCTGCAAGTAAGTTACTGTTACACAGATGTAGCAGAGCTGAGTCTGTCACGGTTGGCAGGGAATATATTGTTTGGATGTAGCAGTGCTGAGTGAATTGGATGTAACCCACTGCCAGGTGTATAGCACTGAATCTGTCAGGTGTAGCAGTGGTCAGTTTATTAGATGTAGTAGAGCTGAGTCCAGGGTACTAAGGTTGAAGATATCAGATGTAGCGGTGCTGAGTTTGTCAACGTTGGCAGGGATAGACTGAACAATTTATTTATCAGATGTAGACTACTTGTTCCTGCCAGGTGTAGCTCAGTCTATTAGATGTAGCAGAGCTCAGTCTCCAATGTGCAGTAAAGATGAATTTGTCAGGTCTAGCAGTGCGGAGTCTGTCAGATGTAGCCCAGTTGAATCTGCCAGGTGTACATGGCTGAATCTGTCAGGTGTAGCGGCACTCAGTTTATTACATGTAGCAGAGCTGACTCTGGGGTACTACGGTTGAAGCTATAAGATGTCGCAGAGCTCAGTCTCCAATGTGCAGTAGAGATGAATTTGTCAGGTCTAGCAGTGCTGAGTCCTTCTTTGCCACTGCTCAGGGTGATATTATGATGTGGTTTTACATAGGACTGCAGGTAGTCCTCTTTCATTATCACGGCATTATAAAAATGCACAAACTACACAGACCCAAACCCAGCTCCACTACATCTGCCAATTTATTATTGCTTACAGAACCAAGTTTGTCATTTGTCTCAAAGTCTCATGACGTCACAATGTGCTATCAGTATTTTTACACAGGACTGCCGGTAAATCTGAAATCAAAGCACTGGGACAGCAATGACAAATGACAAACTTGTTAGTGCAATATCCACAGTATATATATACGTATAAATCTAGCAGAGCCGGGTTTGACATTTGGCTCAGTGTTCTGGGATATCACAGCTACTATTTAAACTAATATTCAGGCCAGCGGTGAGGTCACTGACTTGGCTCTGCTACATATTTCTCAGCATGTCTTGCCCTTCCGCCTCGATCCCCCTGTTCCTTCTCCTCTCCCCAGTTTCTGATTTGCAGGCAATCCTTTCAGCGCAGCCTTGCGCCCTATTGATGCCTGGCGGGAGGGGGGCACAGTATTAATAATTACCCCCATCTAGTGAAGATTTTCTTATGTGCATTGGCATACCTACCGCAGAACCAGTGCCCATGGCAGGAGGGAGCCTGACCCTGAACTACTTAGAGTACTTTCACACTTGCGGCATGGCTATCCGGCAGGCTTTTCCGGCGGGTGAACAGCCCACCGGATCCGCCATGCTGCAAGTACCCATGCACTGCCGTGCTGCCGCTCTGTCCCTATTGACTATAATGGGGCGGGGGGCGGAGCTACGAGGCAGCGCGGCAGTGCACGGCCAGAGATCGCAGGACTAAAAATATTGCAGGTCCGACTTTCTAGTCCGGCGATCACTGATGTAGCTCCGCCTCCCGCCCCATTATAGTCAATGCCATGCCGCAAGTGTGAAAGTACCCTTACCCTGCACCCTATGACTGAGTTCAGCACTAGTGGTAAAAATCCATATCCAGCAAGCTCCCCCTAGTGGTGGCTGCAGGCAGTCAGTATTGTATCATCAGTCTGCTATACAGGGCTCCCCCTGGTGGTGGCTGCAGGCAGTCAGTATTGTATCATTAGTCTGTTATACAGGGCTCCCCCTAGTAGTGGCTGCAGGCAGTCAGTATTGTATCATCAGTCTGTTATACAGGGCTCCCCCTGGTGGTGGCTGCAGGCAGTCAGTATTGTATCATCAGTCTGTTATACAGGGCTCCCCCTAGTGGTGGCTGCAGGCAGTCAGTATTGTATCATCAGTCTGTTATACAGGGCTCCCCCTGGTGGTGGCTGCAGGCAGTCAGTATTGTATCATCAGTCTGTTATACAGGGCTCCCCCTAGTGGTGGCTGCAGGCAGTCAGTATTGTATCATCAGTCTGCTATACAGAGCTCCCCCTAGTGGTGGCTGCAGGCAGTCAGTATTGTATCATCAGTCTGCTATACAGAGCTCCCCCTAGTGGTGGCCGCAGGCAGTCAGTATTGTATCATCAGTCTGCTATACAGAGCTCCCCCTAGTGGTGGCTGCAGGCAGTCAGTATTGTATCATCAGTCTGCTATACAGAGCTCCCCCTAGTGGTGGCTGCAGGCAGTCAGTATTGTATCATCAGTCTGTTATACAGAGCTCCCCCTAGTGGTGGCTGCAGGCAGTCAGTATTGTATCATCAGTCTGCTATACAGGGCTCCCCCTGGTGGTGGCTGCAGGCAGTCAGTATTGTATCATCAGTCTGCTATACAGGGCTCCCCCTGGTGGTGGCTGCAGGCAGTCAGTATTGTATCATCAGTCTGCTATACAGGGCTCCCCCTAGTGGTGGCTTCAGGCAGTCAGTATTGTATCATCAGTCTGCTATACAGGGCTCCTCTGGTGGTGGCTGCAGGCAGTCAGTATTGTATCATCAGTCTGCTATACAGAGCTCCCCCTAGTGGTGGCTGCAGGCAGTCAGTATTGTATCATCAGTCTGTTATACAAAGCTCCCCCTAGTGGTGGCTGCAGGCAGTCAGTATTGTATCATCAGTCTGCTATACAGGGCTCCCCCTGGTGGTGGCTTCAGGCAGTCAGTATTGTATCATCAGTCTGCTATACAGAGCTCCCCCTAGTGGTGGCTGCAGGCAGTCAGTATTGTATCATCAGTCTGCTATACAGAGCTCCCCCTAGTGGTGGCTGCAGGCAGTCAGTATTGTATCATCAGTCTGCTATACAGAGCTCCCCCTAGTGGTGGCTGCAGGCAGTCAGTATTGTATCATCAGTCTGTTATACAGGGCTCCCCCTAGTGGTGACTGCAGGCAGTCAGTATAGTATCATCAGTCTGTTATACAGGGCTCCCCCTGGTGGTGGCTGCAGGCAGTCAGTATTGTATCATCAGTCTGCTATACAGGGCTCCCCCTGGTGGTGGCTGCAGGCAGTCAGTATTGTATCATCAGTCTGTTATACAGGGCTCCCCCTAGTGGTGGCTGCAGGCAGTCAGTATTGTATCATCAGTCTGCTATACAGGGCTCCCCTGGTGGTGGCTGCAGGCAGTCAGTATTGTATCATCAGTCTGTTATACAGGGCTCCCCCTAGTGGTGGCTGCAGGCAGTTAGTATTGTATCATCAGTCTGTTATACAGGGCTCCCCCTAGTGGTGGCTGCAGGCAGTCAGTATTGTATCATCAGTCTGTTATACAGGGCTCCCCCTAGTGGTGGCTGCAAATTTTGGGAGGGCAAAAATGTGGACTTGGACAAACTGGGTGTCATGACTGCAGCCTGGCAGAGAGGACGAAGCAGTGGCGCTGGATCGCAGGGGGTTTGGAAAAGATGATGAGGGTGAGGAGTGTTGTCAGGATTGGTGGGGTCCCAGTCTCTGCACCCCCCACCCATCAGCTATCTGACGCCATACATTTCATAGTGGCGGTGCGTGGTACTACACCGTACTACAGCTCTGCTCCAGTGAATGGGATACAGCAAGGTGCAGTACCAAGGACCGCCACTACAGACCGCATGGCGCTGTCACTGGAGCCAGACCCCATCAATCTGAGATTGATGCTGTCCTCTAAGGAAAGGGCGTCCATTAAAAATCCTAGACAACCCCTTTAAGAAGTGAAGTTTCTGTCGCAGAATAGACGATAAATAAAGCTGCCCAGATAAGGGTACTTTCACACTAGGGTTTTGGATTCCATTTGTGAGATCCGTTTCAGGGCTCTCCCAAACGGTCCAAAACGGATCAGTTAAGCCCCAATGCATTCTGAATAGATAAGGATCCGTTCAGAATGCATCAGTTAGGCTCCGTTCTGCCTCTATTCCGTTTTGGAGGCGGACAACAAAACGCAGCTTGCAGCATTTTGGTGTGCGTCTGAAGAGGCGGAGCCAACGGATCTGTTTTTAATTACAATGTAATTCAATAGGGACGGATCCGTTTTCAAAGACACAATATGGTGCATTTGAAAACGGATCTGTTCCCCATTGACTTTCAATGTAATTCAAAACGGATCCGTTTTGGACTTTGTTATTTTTCTTTTAACGAATGCAAACGGATCCGTTCTGAACGGATACAAACGTTTGCATTATGGGTGCGGATCCGTCTGTGCAAATAAACAGACGGATCCGCACCAACACAAGTGTGAAAGTACCCTAACCCAGACAGGGAATAACAAAGTAATGGGGGGGCACATCTAGGGTGGAGTTACCCTTTAAGTCCACATGGATCGTCTGATAATAGGAAGTGCTCTGTGTACAGGACGCGTCTCTCTGTTCTTCCTACACAGATGGCGACATCGATGCCAAGCAGAAGATTTACACTGCGCCATTAATTGCTTCTCCCTGAGAAGTTTGTGTGCAAATGGTGCGTGCCAAAAACAGGTCAGGTCACCGGAAATACTGGGTCCTCCGCCTGCCAGATAAGTGAGCAGAGCTGAGACTGCGCCAGCAGCAGGCGGGAGCCTCCAGTACTTGTGCGGCAGACCAGTGTAAGAGGCATCGGTGCCTCATGCCTCAGTGCAGCCGCCAGCTCCTGTAGCTTGTACAAATCATGGCCTCCGAGGCCCGGAGATGACAGCTACGGATACACGAGAAAGCAGGAAATATAAGCAGTTCTCTATCTGATCCTGGGAAAGCTGGGTGGATAATGACACTGACAATCGGGGTACAGGATAATGACACTGACACTTGGGGTACAGGATAATGACACTGACAATCGGGGTACAGGATAATGACACTGACACTCGGGGTACAGGATAATGACACTGACACTCGGGGTACAGGATAATGACACTGACACTCGGGGTACAGGATAATGACACTGACACTCGGGGTACAGGATAATGACACTGACACTCGGGGTACAGGATAATGACACTGACACTCGGGGTACAGGATAATGACGCTGACACTCGGGGTACAGGATAATGACACTGACACTTGGGGTACAGGATAATGACACTGACACTCGGGGTACAGGATAATGACACTGACACTCGGGGTACAGGATAATTGCACTGACACTTGGGGTACAGGATAATGACACTGACACTTGGGGTACAGGATAATGACGCTGACACTTGGGGACAGGATAATGACACTGACACTTGGGGTACAGGATAATGACACTGACACTCGGGGTACAGGATAATGACACTTGGGGTACAGGATAATGACACTGACACTTGGGGTACAGGATAATGACACTGACACTTGGGGTACAGGATAATGACACTGACACTCGGGGTACAGGATAATGACACTGACACTCGGGTACAGGATAATGACACTGACACTTGGGGTACAGGATAATGACACTGACACTTGGGGTACAGGATAATGACACTGACACTCGGGGTACAGGATAATGACACTGACACTTGGGGTACAGGATAATGACACTGACACTTGGGGTACAGAATAATTGCACTGACACTCGGGGTACAGGATAATGACACTGACACTCGGGGTACAGGATAATGACACTGACACTCGGGGTACAGGTTAATAACACTGACACTTGGGGTACAGGATAATGACACTGACACTTGGGGTACAGGATAATGACACTGACACTTGGGGTACAGGATAATGACACTGACACTTGGGGTACAGGATAATGACACTTGGGGTACAGGATAATGACACTGACACTTGGGGTACAGGATAATGACACTGACACTTGGGGTACAGGATAATGACACTGACACTCGGGTACAGGATAATGACACTGACACTTGGGGTACAGGATAATGACACTGACACTCGGGGTACAGGATAATGACACTGACACTTGAGGTACAGGATAATGACACTGACACTCGGGGTACAGGATAATTGCACTGACTCTCGGGGTACAGGATAATGACACTGCCACTAGGGGTACAGGATGATGACACTGACACTCGGGGTACAGGATAATGACACTGACACTCGGGGTACAGGATAATGACACTGACGCTTGGGGGACAGGATAATGACACTGACGCTTGGGGTACAGGATAATGACACTGACACTCGGGGTACAGGATAATGACACTGACACTTGGGGGACAGGATAATGACACTGACGCTTGGGGGACAGGATAATGACACTGACGCTTGGGGTACAGGATAATGACACTGACACTCGGGGTACAGGATAATGACACTGACACTCGGGGTACAGGATAATGACACTGACACTCAGGGTACAGGATAATGACGCTAACACTCGGGGTACAGGATAATGACACTGACACTCGGGGTACAGGATAATGACATGACACTTGGGGTACAGGATAATGACACTGACACTCGGGGTACAGGATAATGACACTGACACTCGGGGTACAGGATAATGACACACTGACACTTGGGGTACAGGATAATGACACTTGGGGTACAGGATAATGACGCTGACACTTGGGGTACAGGATAATGACACTGACACTCGGGGTACAGGATAATGACACTGACACTCAGGGTACAGGATAATGACACTGACACTCGGGGTACAGGATAATGACACTGACACTTGGGGTACAGGATAATGACACTGACACTCGGGGTACAGGATAATGACACTGACACTCAGGGTACAGGATAATAACACTGACACTTGGGGTACAGGATAATGACACTTGGGGTACAGGATAATGACTCTGACACTTAGGGTACAGGATAATGACACTGACACTTGGGGTACAGGATAATGACACTGACACTTGGGGTACAGGATAATGACACTGACACTTGGGGTACAGGATAATGACACTGACACTCGGGGTACAGGATAATGACACTGACACTCGGGGTACAGGATAATGACACTGACACTTGGGGTACAGGATAATGACACTGACACTTGGGGTACAGGATAATGACACTGACACTTGGGGTACAGGATAATGACACTGACACTTGGGGTACAGGATAATGACACTGACACTTGGGGTACAGGATAATGACACTGACACTTGGGGTACAGGATAATGACACTGACACTTGGGGTACAGGATAATGACACTGACACTCGGGGTACAGGATAATGACACTGACACTCGGGGTACAGGATAATGACACTGACACTTGGGGTACAGGATAATGACACTGACACTTGGGGTACAGGATAATGACACTGACACACGGGGTACAGGATAATAACACTGACACTTGGGATACAGGATAATGACACTGACACTTGGGGTACAGGATAATGACACTGACACTTGGGGTACAGGATAATGACACTGACACTCGGGGTACAGGATAATGACACTGACACTCGGGGTACAGGATAATGACACTGACACTCGGGGTACAGGATAATGACACTGACACTTGGGGTACAGGATAATGACACTGACACTCAGGGTACAGGATAATGACACTGACCCTCAGGGTACAGGTTAATAACACTGACACTTGGGGTACAGGATAATGACACTGACACTTGGGGTACAGGATAATGACACTGACACTTGGGGTACAGGATAATGACACTTGGGGTACAGGATAATGACACTGACACTTGGGGTACAAGATAATGACACTGACACTTGGGGTACAGGATAATGACACTGACACTCGGGGTACAGGATAATGACACTGACACTTGGGGTACAGGATAATGACACTGACACTCGGGGTACAGGATAATGACACTGACACTTGGGGTACAGGATAATTGCACTGACACTCGGGGTACAGGATAATGACACTGACACTTGGGGTTCAGGATGATGACACTGACACTCAGGGTACAGGATAATGACACTGCCACTTGGGGTACAGGATGATGACACTGACACTCGGGGTACAGGATAATGACACTGACACTTGGGGTACAGGATGATGACACTGACACTCGGGGTACAGGATAATGACACTGACACTCGGGGTACAGGATAATGACAATGACGCTTGGGGGACAGGATAATGACACTGACGCTTGGGGGACAGGATAATGACACTGACACTTGGGGTACAGGATAATGACACTGACACTCGGGGTACAGGATAATGACACTGACACTTGGGGTACAGGATAATGACGCTGACACATGGGGTACAGGATAATGACACTGACACTTGGGGTACAGGATAATGACACTGACACTCGGGGTACAGGATAATGACACTGACACTTGGGGTACAGGATAATGACGCTAACACTCGGGGTACAGGATAATGACACTGACACTCGGGGTACAGGATAATGACACTGACACTTGGGGTACAAGATAATGACACTGACACTTGGGGTACAGGATAATGACACTGACACTTGGGGTACAGGATAATGACGCTGACACTAGGGGTACAGGATAATGACACTGACACTCGGGGTACAGGATGGTGACACTGACACTTGGGGTACAAGATAATGACACTGACACTCGGGGTACAGGATAATGACACTGACACTCGGGGTACAGGATAATGACACTGACACTTGGGGTACAGGATAATGACACTGACACTCGGGGTACAGGACAATGACACTGACACTCGGGGTACAGGATGGTGACACTGACACTTGGGGTACAAGATAATGACACTGACACTTGGGGTACAGGATAATGACACTGACACTCGGGGTACAGGATAATGACGCTGACACTCGGGGTACAGGATAATGACGCTGACACTTGGGGTACAGGATAATGACGCTGACACTTGGGGTACAGGATGACATATGAAGCCCCCGCTTGCTCCGGTTGCTGTGTTGTCATCAGTAAATCCACTTGTTTTCCTGCTTCCATGGTGATAGAATCTTCGATCAGTTTCGGAATCTTCCACTTTTTCTCGTTCTCTCGGGTCGCCCTCCTGTGTCCGGGAATGAGATCCGACAGGACAATCACTGGGAGGATCTGGATTTTGTTTCCGTTTTATTAGTAAGAGAAGAAATCAGACGGCGCTGCTGAGAATAGGAATCCTGATGAGGATGAGACCACCCAATCCAGGAGCCTTTCTAGGATCTTTAAAGATCCGGGGGCCCAACACTCTGGAGTATAATACAGGATGTAACTCAGGATCAGTACAGGATAAGTAATGGATGTACACAGTGACTCCACCAGCAGAATAGTGAGTGCAGCTCTGGAGTATAATACAGGATGTAACTCAGGATCAGTGCAGGATAAGTAATAGATGTACACAGTGACTCCACCAGCAGAACAGTGAGTGCAGCTCTGGAGTATAATACAGGATATAACTCAATATCAGTACAGGATAAGTAATGTCATGTATGTAGATTATATCTGAGTTGATGTGAAGTCGTCTCTTCTGGCCTCATCTGTAATAACCATCATCCGTTATTTGATAATATTATATAATATGACAGAAATTGTGACTGTAATACAAATGTGATTATTGTACCTCTCGGCAGTCCCCTGCCTCGGAGCGCCCCATCTTTCCTCATACCCTGCCCTGTGACATGTTGCTGCAGGGCGTCATCTGCACAGCGACATCCGATCGTCACTGATCTCATTATAACAATTACCTCTCGGCAGTGATGTCATTAATTAAGGTTCAGCTCAATTATCAGCGGCTCCTTTCATTTCCGGTCCCTACGAACATCAGGTCAGACGCAGATCCTGTCACATTGAACGCCACAAAGCAGGATCGGCAATTCAATAAACTTAATATGAATCATCGAGAGCGGAGATGAAATATTCTTAAAGGGCACTTCCATTTATGCGCTCAAAGTTTATTTTACAAAGTGTCTGTGCCGTCTAGAGAAATGAATGGAAGGTCAATGGATTTACGTTTCTAGACGGCAGCGTGCGTGAGGGCCGTCGTGTGGACGCCTCAATGTCTGCCTGTAACACCACGTTTGTGACTACTGGGAGTAATGGTAGACGTGGAGGGGGATGTTATAGAACTGAAGGGTGTGTAGACTTTTGCAGTGAGTTATTTTATTGCTACAATGTATCTGAGTGGGAGGGAATAAAGCATATTCCTAATTAGACTGCTCTAATCCGTAGATAAAGATGGTTGCAAAAGTCTACACACCCTCACCATTGAATCTCAGTGATACTGTCATCAGGGTCACAAACCTTATACACAGACCTCATGATGGATTACGATAATATACAAGAGTCATCCTCACTAATGATCCAGGTCACCATTAATTAGGAGAACTGTTGCTATGGAAACAGTAATCATCAATTTTTAATCTTAACGAACCGCCACGCGTCGAGTGTCCGTAGAGATCGCCTTCAAGTGTCCCCGCCCTCTGATCCCATAACGAGTTGGGGTAACGTCTTCACACTCATCATGTATTTAAAGGGACACCCCGGATCTGCTCTCCCCGAGTGTTGGATGTGCCCCTCCTTCACTGCCACAAAAATACTTCATAAATATGAAGGGTCTGATCCCTGCTTTAATACATAAATATATAACCCTGTGGATTAATGGGGGCGGGGCCTGACACAATTAGGACATACCTAAGAGAGTGCTTAGGATAAAGACACTATGTGAGGCTCCATAAGGCTCCCGAGACCTATGGAGAGTGGGGGAACACCCAAAACTCCCGGGGGAACACCCAAAATTCCAGGGAAGACCTGGCTGCAGGTCGTTCCTTTTAAATTTAAGGTAAAGCCATTATCTGGAGAGCAGTCAAATTCAGCTCTGAACTTAGTGTAGCGGGTTTCTTTTAAGAATGAAAATGAGGAAGCCCAGCAGCGCCCCCTTCAGTAGTGGCAGGTGATGTGCTGACCCTGACTAATGTAAAAAATAAAAATCAGACATCATACTGTACGTGACAATCAGCGCTGTACCTCACATAGATCCCCATTCATTGCTCCAATTATTCTGCCAGATTTATTTCAAGCTGGTAGATTAGGGGGCGTGTCCTTTTTCAGTAGGCATGTCATTTCTCAGTGGGTGTGTACTGTCTGCTTCAGCCAGTGGCAATTCACGGATGGATCTGAGCATGTGCGTCCACCTCAGTGAGGTGGACATAGAAATTGGAAAAGGGGGCGGACAGCACGTGGCGCTGTACAGATAGATTACAATGGATAACATTTTTAGCGACATGCAATTACAAAAATATTCAGATCCAGGTGCTGGTTTAAAAAGTATAGAATATTTTTGACGGACAACCCCTTTAATGGAAGCCGGATTTACTAGTCAGTTCCTAGTAAGATCCTTAGCTCCCTCTAGTGGCAGCTTCAGGCAAGCGAGCGTTTAGCAGACGTTGGTGACGCCGCTTATCTCGGAGTCTCGGATATAAAGGTGAGACAGTCCCACCGCGGTAAAGCTCAGTGTAATTATCGCCGCCTTCAGTCGGCTCGTTAATCATTACCGCTACATCCACGGCCTGATCTTCCTGCCATCTATTAATAGGACGCGGTTTGTCCCGGTCTCACCCCCTCTCCCCGCTCTGGCGCCCTCCCCCGCTCTCCCATTGCATCCACTTTTCCCATCAAATAATCGCACTAAACTGGTTTCGCTAATGGGAGCAGGTGGAAAACACCGTCTGTTACCAATTACCGGCCCCGAAATCCATCCCCCATTAACCATTTCCTTCCGAATGATCAATCGCTTGACAGTCAGGTCTGAGGCAGCCAGAGCGTCACACAGGTGATACGAGCAATCTGATTGGCTGTTTATTGAGAGCCCACTCCCACCGGGCCATGTGCCTCCGCATCGGGTAGTCACAGATTTACACCTGGATTCACTTTACAGGTCTGTGATGTGTCTTCACCTGAAGCGGGGCATGTGGTGGGGAGGGGGCGAGACAGTCTAGACGTGCACAAAACAGACAGCAGAGAGAGAGACAGACAGGCAGAGAGATAGATCATTAGATAGACTGTTCTATTAAATATTGCGGAGCTTCTTGCACCGTATATATGAGATCTATCACTGGACGGAGCAGATGACGGGTGTCGGAGGACGGACGAGAAGTCTCCGCAGCTCTCACACCCAAACATAACACATCTACGTATTTTACGAGGAGAATGTGAAAATGAACCAACAAATTGTAACCATAAAATTCTGTGAGGAGGCCGCATACGGAGGGAAAAGTGCGCAATAAAACACTGAAGTGCTCTTTCAAGCATGATCATCCCTATTACACCGAGCACATTGCCTGGTAGGGTTGATCATGCTGATTAAAACGATACTTGATTTATTTTTGCAGGTTGCAGTTTTCCCGGGGGGTTGGCGCAGCTCTTGGAGCACCTAGTGCTCATTACACCAGCCTTTTAATTCAGAGGAAAAAAAGCCGTCTGGTTTGAGAGCTGCACTTATACAAGAAGACAAACAACGCGAGTTTGTGAGCATTCGCGTGTTTGATATCAAGTGTGTGACTTTAGATTCAGGGACTTTAGGGGGGGAATGCAGTAAATCAGTTTCTTATCACTGCAGGATATTGTATTTTTCTCTTTTCTTGCATAATCCCCATGAAGTATCTGTTCCGTTATTGACAGCGCCGCCCAGTGCACGTCTAATGTATCTTGTCTAATGGAACAGTCCTGGAACAGCCGTTTGGGTATCTTTGTTCAAAATGTGAGCAAATTGCATGTTTGGATCCGCACATCTAGTATCTAGGTGGTGATGGTGAGTTCACTAAAAGATTTCAGGAGGGGCCTGGATGTATTTCTGGAGTGTAATAATATTACAGGATATAGCTACTAGAGAGGGGTCGTTGATCCAGGGAGTTATTCTGATGCCTGATTGGAGACGGGAAGGATTTTTTTCCCCTTTAGTGGGGAAAATTGGCTTCTGCCTCACAGGTTTTTTTGCCTTCCTCTGGGCTATGTGTACAGAGACATATTGCCTATTGCCTAAGCATGAGAGAGCGCACAAAACGCGTCAGCATTAAGACAGTATAACTGTCATGTATCTACCTGTAACTACCTCCTGTCTGCAATTTTGTGTGTCATCCAACACCTTCTATGGGAGCTGGCTGTTCTGTTTATATACGCAGTATTAAAGTAATAATATACTTGTACATAAGAGGCAGTATTATAGTAGTTATATTCTTGTACATAGGAGGCAGTATTATAGTAGTTATATTCTTGTACATAGGAGCAGTATTATAGTAGTTATATTCTTGAACATAGGAGCAGTATTATAGTACTTATATTCTTGTACATAGAAGCAGTATTATAGTATTTATATTCTTGTACATAAGAGCAGTATTATAGTAGTTATATTCTTGTACATAGGAGCAGTATTATAGTAGTTATATTCTTGTACATAGGAGCAGTATTATATTATTTATATTCTTGTACATAGGAGCAGTATTATAGTAGTTATATTCTTGTACATAGGAGGTAGTATTATAGTAGTTATATTCTTGTACATAGGAGCAGTATTATAGTAGTTATATTCTTGTACATAGGAGCAGTATTATAGTAGTTATATTCCTGTACATAGGAGCAGTATTATAGTAGTTATATTCTTGAACATAGGAGCAGTATTATAGTAGTTATATTCTTGTACATAGAAGCAGTATTATAGTATTTATATTCTTGTACATAAGAGCAGTATTATAGTAGTTATATTCTTGTACATAGGAGGCAGTATTATAGTATTTATATTCTTGTACATAGGAGCAGTATTATAGTAGTTATATTCCTGTACATAGGAGCAGTATTATAGTAGTTATATTCTTAAACATAGGAGCAGTATTATAGTAGTTATATTCTTGTACATAGAAGCAGTATTATAGTATTTATATTCTTGTACATAAGAGCAGTATTATAGTAGTTATATTCTTGTACATAGGAGGCAGTATTATAGTATTTATATTCTTGTACATAGGAGCAGTATTATAGTAGTTATATTCTTGTACATAGGAGGCAGTATTATAGTAGTTATATTCTTGTACATAGGAGCAGTATTATAGTAGTTATATTCTTGAACATAGGAGCAGTATTATAGTACTTATATTCTTGTACATAGAAGCAGTATTATAGTATTTATATTCTTGTACATAAGAGCCGTATTATAGTAGTTATATTCTTGTACATAGGAGCAGCATTATAGCAGTTATATTCTTGTACATAGGAGGCAGTATTATAGTAGTTATATTCTTGTACATAGGAGGCAGCATTATAGTATTTATATTCTTGTACATAGGAGCAGTATTATAGTAGTTATATTCCGGTACATAGGAGCAGTATTATAGTAGTTATATTCTTGTACATCGGAGGCAGTATTATAGTAGTTATATTCTTGTACATAGGAGCAGTATTATAGTAGTTATATTCTTGTACATAGGAGCAGTATTATAGTAGTTATATTCTTGTACATAGGAGGCAGTATTACAGTAGTTATATTCTTGTACATAGGAGCGGAATTATAGTAGTTATAATCTTGAACATAGGAGCAGTATTATAGTAGTTATATTCTTGTACATAGAAGCAGTATTATAGTAGTTTCATTCTTGTACATAGGAGCAGTATTATAGTATTTATATTCTTGTACACAAGAGCAGTATTATAGTAGTTATATTCTTGTACATAGGAGGCAGTATTATAGTATTTATATTCTTGTACATAGGAGCAGTATTATAGTAGTTATATTCTTGTACATAGGAGCAGTATTATAGTAGTTATATTCCTTTACAAAGGAGCAGTATTATAGTAGTTATATTCTTGTATATTGGAGCAGTATTATAGTAGTTATATTCTTGTACATAGGAGGCAGTATTATAGTAGTTATATTCTTGTACATAGGAGCAGTATTATAGTAGTTATATTCTTGTATATAGGAACAGTATTATAGTAGTTATATTCTTGTACATAGGAGGCAGTATTATAGTAGTTATATTCTTGTACATAGGAGCAGTATTATAGTAGTTATATTCATGTACACAGGATCAGTATTATAGTAGTTATATTCTTGCATATAGGAGCAGTATTATAGTAGTTATATTCTTGTACATAGGAGGCAGTATTATAGTAGTTATATTCTTGTACATAGGAGAAAGTATTATAGTAGTAATATTCTTGTACATAGGAGGCAGTATTATATTAGTTATATTCTTGTACATAGGAGCAGTATTATAGTAGTTATATTCTTGTACATAGGAGCAGTATTATAGTAGTTATATTCTTGTACACAGGAGCAGTATTATAGTAGTTATATTCTTGTACATAGGGGCAGTATTATAGTAGTTATATTCTTGTATATAGGAGCTGTATTATAGTAGTTATATTCTTGTACATAGGAGGCAGTATTATAGTAGTTATATTCTTGTACATAGGAGCAGTATTATAGTAGTTATATTCCTGTACACAGGATCAGTATTATAGTAGTTATATTCTTGCATATAGGAGCAGTATTATAGTAGTTATATTCTTGTACATAGGAGGCAGTATTATAGTAGTTATATTCTTGTACATAGGAGAAAGTATTATAGTAGTAATATTCTTGTACATAGGAGGCAGTATTATATTAGTTATATTCTTGTACATAGGAGCAGTATTATAGTAGTTATATTCTTGTACATAGGAGCAGTATTATAGTAGTTATATTCTTGTACACAGGAGCAGTATTATAGTAGTTATATTCTTGTACATAGGGGCAGTATTATAGTAGTTATATTCTTGTACATAGGGGCAGTATTATAGTAGTTATATTCCTGTACATAGGAGCAGTATTATAGTAGTTATATTCTTGTACATAGGAGCAGTATTATAGTACTTATATTCTTGTACATAGGAGCAGTATTATAGTAGTTATATTCTTGTACATAGGAGCAGTATTATAGCAGTCATATTCTTGTACATAGGAGCAGTATTATAGTAGTTATATTCTTGTACATAGGAGCAGTATTATAGTAGTTATATTCTTGTACATAGGAGCAGTATTATAGTAGTTATATTCTTGTATATAGGAGCAGTATTATAGTAGTTATATTCCTGTACATAGGAGCAGTATTATAGTAGTTTTATTCTTGTACATCGGAGGCAGTATTATAGTAGTTATATTCTTGTACATACGGAAATTGATATCAGTTTTCCTTACAGCAGTTGGCCATTCTTCCATATTTCTTCTGTAATAATACTGCAGGGGGATTTGGTCACATTTCAGGTGCGCACACTAGGGGTAGATTTCCATTTTTGTAAGTCTTTGTGTTCCATCATCCTCAGATTGACATAGCAGTGCCTCTTTAAATTCATATGAGTTTTAGAGGACATGGAAAACTTGGAATGCTGGCAAACGTCCTCATTTCCTTAAACTGGCTTTGTAATTCCTTTTCATGTTTAAGTTCTCAGGCCCATTAAAATCCAGGGTTATAGAGATAAGATGTATTCAATGCATCCGTAATATTGTACCATTTGTCTCTGACGAAATATGCCACGGATGTGAACATATACTCGAAGACCTAATATTGGATAAAATATTTGAATGATTATGGGAAATGCAAACAAAATTCTGCAAAACATGATAAGCGTTGAGTAATTATAATGTGCCGCACGGTGAAATGTAATAAAGGGACATTCCATGTAAAACAGATGCATCATTATGCCTGGTGCAGGACCTAGGGGGTGGAGCATGACACAAATGTTCTGTTTCTTTTGTCTAACCTGTGTCATGCTCCACCCCCTTATGCCATATCTTAGCTTTGCCTGGAGTGTTCCTTTAAGAAACATTTCTAAGTTCCAAAGTGCAGTTTGAATGCTACTTGATATAGTTCAACCATTATCAGCGCTAGACAATTTGCAAAACATTTTCAAGGGTCCTCATGACCACTTCCAAGGAAAAATGCTCTCATGGGGCTCAATTTCCTATCCTTTGGTCACCCGAAGAGCCCCCTCTTCCCTCTGTCAGTTCTTCCTGGCAGATTTTCTGCTTCCCACTCACTAAGGGTACTTGCACACTTGCGTTAGTGTGATCCGGAAGGCAGTTCCGTCGTTGGAGCTGCCTGCCGGATCCGCCGATCAGTGTGACAACTGACAGCATTTGTAAGGGAGAAGCCCCGGAAGAAGCGGGAAGCGAAACGTACGTTGGGGTTGAGGAAGCACTACCTCCACATCGGTCTGTATCTTTACCCTTTGTATACTTTCTGTAACCGACCTTTTGAACATTGGGACATGTGTTTCTACCCTATGCTTATATACTGTGGATGGATTGTATCCACTTGCTCCATTCATCTATTGTGATATGCATTGGTCAGTTATATGGTTGTAGTCATATCACACTGGCTACTAGCACATTGTGAATAGGGTTTATGGGTACAGACCTTTGTGGAGTGTGATTACCGTCCACCAATTCTATGAGGATCCTTTTTAAAATTTTGGCTTGCTATTTGTGTATTTTTAACATTATGAAATAAAATTTGATTTTTTATTATATAATGTGGTGATTTATTGGGGTTGAACTGACAGCATTTGTAGACAGATCCGTCCTTCAGTTGTTTCGCAATGCCGGATCCGGCACTAATGCAAGTCAATGGGCATTAATTTCCATTGCTGCGGTATTATGTCCGCCAAAAACGCCTGACAGTGACTGAACGGAAGGCGCACTGATGCAAACTGAACGGATTTCTATCCATTCAGATTGCATGGGGATATGCTGATCAGTTCTTTTCCGGAATAGAGCCCTTTTGACGGAACTCTAGGCCGGAAAAGAATAACGCAAGTGAGAAAGAACCCTAAGAGATCTGATTGCAACTTTATGCTTATAGTTTGATACATTTTTGGATACATTGTTTAATGTCAGTGACCAGATGAGCATTTTCCATCAGGGATGTGTCAATCAATCTGGATCCTTCACCTTCATTTACAGAAAGGAAGGTTACAAGAAGTGTTGCGAGTATCAAACTTCATGAAGTGGAATTTGATCCGAATTTCAGGGAAAAATCAATTTGCCACAAAGCCGAATTGCTTCATTTTAGCCAATCGATTTTTCCTGAATAGCGGAGAAAAAAAAATCATATTCATTTTAGCGAACTGATTTTCCCTGAATAGCAGAGGGAAAAAAAACATACTTACTTCATCGGTTTGAGTGTGAAGAGCCAGCCGCCGCCATCTTGATTGAAGATCTCGCACAAAATCCCGAGCACGGTGACGTCGGCTGACTTGATGACGTCATCACGAGCAGCGCAAGATCAAGATGGTGACTGGCTGTTCGCGTTCCAATGTATGAGGGTATTTTACATAGTATTATCAGCTACAAACGCGGCATCTGAGGGGTACAAGGATGAGGGGCAGTGCAATCGCCGCTCCCTGTCATTGCATCCGTTACTTACAAAGAAATTTGCTTTGTCACAAAGTAATTTCTCACACAGCAATTTTTTTTGTAAAATTCGGCGAAGCAGCCGAATCGAATTTTTGAATTTTGAGTCACCATCTTGATTGAAGATTAAGTGCGAAATCTGGCGTCACCGTGCACAGGATTTTCTGTGAGATCTTCATCACTAGCTACAAGGTTTTGTATGGTGAATCATAGACAATGTTGGGGATTGTAGTTACATGAAGTAGCTAACCAGGCTGATGATCAGTATGATCCATTCTCCTGCCGCCTATGAAGATTGCAGTAACATAAATGATGTCCCCTGTGGGTGCAGGCAAATACACATCTGGGGGGGTCACATACTTTTGGCCATGTACTATCGGTTATGGCTGGGAAGACGTGATGGGTTGGACTCTTGAATATTTCCTCCTCTGTCCTGGGGAGTGAATGGACAGATCTCAAGTGCCCCAATCATCATATGTCATCGCGGTGGAAGCTCAGCGGCCTCATTTCCGTTTTCTGACGGGATTTACACAGAACATTTGTCAGTTTTAGATCCTGCGTTTCTTCTGTGTCATTTATCTCTTTCAGGATCCCATCATGTAAAGCACATTCCCCATGTTGCATACAGATGTAGCAGAGCTGAACCACCCATCGCGCTGCTGCTCACCTACAAATGCAATAGATCACGTAAATGGAAAATATGAAGGCAACCCTGAAAAAGCCTAATGCTTCGCACAGCTGAGGGTCTGGTACAATGCATCCAGTCTAGAGAATCTTCTGAGTGTTTATACAAATAGGGTGGATGTAATGGCATTAGTATTATGGGCCAATGTATCAGTCTGTACGAGGGCATTGCTTGACAGCAAGCAGAGATCTTGAAAATTATGATGAACTGTAGCATAGTATATTAGTTGCAGAACTTTTATTAAACGATGATTGAGCTTTGTTTGTACAAAAATGGAAACCCCCTTGAAGCAGAAGGCTGAGTCTCACGCTTATACAGGGCTGCAGGGCTTAGCAGTTCAGATGCCTACATATTACACCCCCATCACTCGGGGGGCCTGAGTACAAAGAGCAGAACAGTCTAGCGGAAAAGATGTGTCCGCTGAGAGTAGTTCTCCCAATGACTCTCCTGGGAAGCCATCATCTTTACACACATCCATTGTGCGGTTCCAGTAAGCTCAGAAGTGACTGGGAAGGGGCGGACAGGGAGAAGCATGTGAATGTCAGCACTGCTACCGTCTGCGGCCCACTTGTTCAGTACTTACTATAATCGGGTAGAATACACTGTAATCTAGTACAGGGAATAGTATAGAGGTTGTCAGGGGGTAACAAATAATCATGGAGCCCCATAGCAAAACTTGGAATGGGGCCCTACTCAACCGTGACCACTGTCAGCTGTGAGTTGGGCTAATGCACACAGAGATATCACAGTACATAGGTAATGCACACAGAGATATACAATGTCATTATTTACATTGTCCTTATATAGCGCTACTATATTCCGCAGCGCTTTACAGACATAAGCATCACGCTGTTCCCAATGGAGCTCACAATCTAATGGGATAATACACACAGTAATGTCACAGTACAGGGATAATAAACACAGTGATGTCACAGTACAGGGATAATACACACAGTGATGTCACAGAACAGGGATAATAAACACAGTGATGTCACAGTACAGAGATAATAAACACAGTGATGTCACAGTACAGGGATAATACACACAGTGATGTCACAGTACAGAGATAATAAACACAGTGATGTCACAGTACAGGGATAATAAACACAGTGATGTCACAGTACAGGGATAATAAACACAGTGATGTCACAGTACAGGGATAATAAACACAGTGATGTCACAGTACAGGGATAATACACACAGTGATGTCACAGTACAGGGATAATAAACACAGTGATGTCACAGTACAGGATAATAAACACAGTGATGTCACAGTACAGGGATAATAAACACAGTGATGTCACAGTACAGAGATAATAAACACAGTGATGTCACAGTACAGGGATAATAAACACAGTGATGTCACAGTACAGGGATAATAAACACAGTGATGTCACAGTACAGGGATAATAAACACAGTGATGTCACAGTACAGGGATAATACACACAGTGATGTCACAGTACAGGGATAATAAACACAGTGATGTCACAGTACAGGGATAATAAACACAGTGATGTCACAGAACAGGGATAATAAACACAGTGATGTCACAGTACAGAGATAATAAACACAGTGATGTCACAGTACAGGGATAATACATACTGTGATGTCACAGTACAGGGATAATAAACACAGTGATGTCACAGTACAGGGATAATAAACACAGTGATGTCACAGTACAGGGATAATAAACACAGTGATGTCACAGTACAGGGATAATAAACACAGTGATGTCACAGTACAGGATAATAAACACAGTGATGTCACAGTACAGAGATAATAAACACAGTGATGTCACAGTACAGGGATAATAAACACAGTGATGTCACAGTACAGGGATAATACACACAGTGATGTCACAGTACAGGGATAATAAACACAGTAATGTCACAGAACAGAGATAATAAACATAGTGATGTCACAGTACAGGTATAATAAACACAGTGATGTCACAGTACAGAGATAATAAACACAGTGATGTCACAGTACAGGGATAATAAACAGTGATGTCACAGTACAGAGATAATACACAGTGATGTCACAGTACAGGGATAATAAACACAGTGATGTCACAGTACAGAGATAATAAACACAGTGATGTCACAGTACAGGGATAATAACCACAGTGATGTCACAGAACAGAGATAATGCACACAGTGATATCACAGTACAGGTATAATAAACACAGTGATGTCACAGTACAGAGATAATAAACACAGTGATGTCACAGTACAGAGATAATACACACAGTGATGTCACAGTACAGGATAATAAACACAGTGATGTCACAGTACAGAGATAATAAACACGGTGATGTCACAGTACAGGGATAATAAACACAGTGATGTCACAGTACAGGGATAATAAACACAGTGATGTCACAGTACAGGGATAATAAACACAGTGATGTCATAGTACAGGGATAATAAACACAGTGATGTCACAGTACAGGGATAATATACACAGTGATGTCACAGTACAGGAACAATAAACACAGTGATGTCACAGTATAGAGATAATAAACACAGTGATGTCACAGTACAGGGATAATAAACACAGTGATGTCATAGTACAGAGATAATAAACACAGTGATGTCACAGAACAGGGATAATAAACACAGTGATGTCACAGAACAGGGATAATAAACACAGTGATGTCACAGTACAGAGATAATAAACACAGTGATGTCACAGAACAGGGATAATAAACACAGTGATGTCACAGAACAGGGATAATAAACACAGTGATGTCACAGTACAGGGATAATACACACAGTGATGTCACAGTACAGAGATAACGCACACAGTGATGTCACAGTACAGAGATAATAAACACAGTGATGTCACAGTACAGAGATAATAAACACAGTGATGTCACAGTACAGAGATAATAAACACAGTGATGTCACAGTACAGAGATAATAAACACAGTGATGTCACAGTATAGAGATAATAAACACAGTGATGTCACAGTACAGGGATAATAAACACAGTGAGGTCACAGTACATAGATAATAAACACAGTGATGTCACAGTATAGAGATAATAAACACAGTGATGTCACAGTACAGGGATAATAAACACAGTGATGTCACAGTACAGAGATAATGCACACAGTGATGTCACAGTACAGGGATAATAAACACAGTCATGTCACAGTACAGGGATAATAAACACAGTGATGTCACAGTACAGAGATAATAAACACAGTGATGTCACAGTATAGAGATAATAAACACAGTGATGTCACAGTGCAGGGATAATAAACACAGTGATGTCACAGTACAGGGATAATAAACACAGTGATGTCACAGAACAGGGATAATAAACACAGTGATGTCACAGTACAGAGATAATAAACACAGTGATGTCACAGTACAGAGATAATAAACACAGTGATGTCACAGTACAGAGATAATAAACACAGTGATGTCACAGGACAGAGATAATGCACACAGTGATGTCACAGTACAGGGATAATAACCAAAGTGATGTCACAGTACAGGGATAATAAACACAGTGATGTCACAGAACAGAGATAATGCACACAGTGATGTCACAGCACAGGGATAATAAACACAGTGATGTCACAGTACAGGGATAATGTACACAGTGATGTCACAGTACAGCAGGCATCCTCAAACTGTGGCCCTCTAGCTGTTGTAAAACTACAACTCCCACAATGCCCTGCTGTAGGATGATACCTGTAGGCTGTTCGGGCATGCTGGGAGTTGTAGTCTTGCAACAGCTGGAGGGCCGCAGTTTGAGGATGCCTGCAGTACAGGGATAATAAACACAGTGATGTCACAGTACAGAGATAATACACAGTGATGTCACAGTACAGGGATAATAAACACAGTGATGTCACAGTACAGGGATAATAAACACAGTGATGTCACAGTACAGGGATAATAAACACAGTGATGTCACAGTACAGGGATAATAAACACAGTGATGTCACAGTACAGGGGTAATAAACACAGTGATGTCACAGTACAGAGATAATAAACACAGTGATGTCACAGTACAGAGATAATAAACACAGTGATGTCACAGTACAGAGATAATAAACACAGTGATGTCACAGTACAGAGATAATAAACACCATGATGTCATAGTACAAACATAATGATGTCACAGTACAGGGGTAATAAACACAGTGATGTCACAGTACAGAGATAATAAACACAGTTATGTCACAGTAAAGGGATAATAAACACAGTGATGTCACAGTACAGAGATAATAAACACAGTGATGTCACAGTACAGAGATAATAAACACAGTGATGTCACAGTACAGATATAATAAACACAGTGATGTCACAGTACAGGGATAATAAACACAGTGATGTCACAGTACAGAGATAATAAACACAGTGATGTCACAGTAAAGGGATAATACATATAGTGATGTCACAGTACAGAGATAATAAACACAGTGATGTCACAGTACAGGGAGAATAAACACAGTGATGTCACAGTACAGGGAGAATAAACACAGTGATGTCACAGTACAGGGATAATAAACACAGTGATGTCACAGTACAGGATAATAAACACAGTGATGTCACAGTACAGAGATAATAAACACAGTGATGTCACAGTACAGGGATAATAAACACAGTGATGTCACAGTACAGAGATAATAAACACAGTGATGTCACAGTACAGAGATAATAAACACAATGATGTCACAGTACAGAGATAATAAACACAGTGATGTCACAGTATAGGGATAATAAACACAGTGATGTTACAGTACAGGGATAATAAACACAGTGATGTCACAGTACAGGGATAATAAACACAGTGATGTCACAGTACAGGGATAATAAACACAGTGATGTCACAGTACAGGGATAATAAACACAGTGATGTCACAGTACAGAGATAATATACACAGTGATGTCACAGTACAGCGATAATAAACACAGTGATCTCACAGTACAGAGATAATATAAACAGTGATGTCACAGTACAGAGATAATAAACACTGATGTCACAGCACAGGGATAATAAACACAGTGATTTCACAGTACAGGGATAATAAACACAGTGATGTCACAGTACAGGGCTAATAAACACAGTGATGTCACAGTACAGAGATAATAAACACAGTGATGTCACAGTACAGGGATAATAAACACAGTGATGTCACAGTACAAAGATAATAAACACAGTGATGTCACAGTACAGGGATAATAAACACAGTGATGTCACAGTACAGAGATAATAAACACAGTGATGTCACAGTACAGAGATAATACACACAGTGATGTCACAGTACAGGGATAATAAACACAGTGATGTCACAGTACAGAGATAATAAACACAGTGATGTCACAGTACAGAGATAATAAACACAGTGATGTCACAGTGCAGGGATAATAAACACAGTTATGTCACAGTACAGGGATAATAAACACAGTGATGTCACAGAACAGGGATAATAAACACAGTGATGTCACAGTACAGGGATAATAAACACAGTGATGTCACAGTACAGGGATAATAAACACAGTGATGTCACAGAACAGAGATAATAAACACAGTGATGTCACAGTACAGGGATAATAAACACAGTGATGTCACAGTACAGGGATAATAAACACAGTGATGTCACAGTACAGAGATAATATACACAGTGATGTCACAGTACAGGGATAGTAAACACAGAGATGTCACAGTACAGGGATAATAAACACAGTGATGTCACAGTACAGAGATAATAAACACAGTGATGTCACAGTACAGGGATAATAAACACAGTGATGTCACAGTACAGGGATAATAAACACAGTGATGTCACAGAACAGAGATAATAAACACAGTGATGTCACAGTACAGGGATAATAAACACAGTGATGTCACAGTACAGAGATAATATACACAGTGATGTCACAGTACAGGGATAGTAAACACAGAGATGTCACAGTACATGGATAATACACACAGTGATGTCACAGTACAGAGATAATACACACAGTGATGTCACAGTACATGGATAATAAACACAGTGATGTCTCAGTACAGAGATAAGTGGATCGTTGTGAATAAGTCAAAAATAAATTTTACCTTTTAATTTGGAGCAGCAGAAGTGCAGTGTGGATGTGGAAAGGGTACGGTACGGATAATTTGGCATGTGGCCACAATAGTAGTGGCAGCAGTTTCATCATTAACGCAGTCTATGGGTAGTAGTAGTAGTAGTGGTGGTAGTAGTAATAGTAGTAGTAATGGTAGTGGTAGTAGTGGCAGCAGTAGCAGCATTAACGCAGTCTATGGGTAGTAGTAGTAGTGTTGGTAGTAGTAATAGTAGTAGTGGTAATAGTAGTAGTAATGGTAGTGGTAGTAGTGGCAGATGTGTAGTGTTAATAGTCTTGGTAGTAGGGGATTAGCAGCGAGGAGCAGCAGCATCAGCCATATGGAACATGATAGGAAGCAGACAGCAGCTATAGCATGATGGAGGCAGCAGTATGCAGAGACCGGGCCGCAGGGGCAATATGTGAGCTCCGGTCGGCTGATGGGGGTAGTAGTGATTTTACTCACGGTTTTGCAGTTCCCTGGGCAGGCGTGCAGTGATGGGAAGAACAGCACTTAATCCCTCTGGGCACGCTCTGTTGTACAGGGACTCCCGCCAGATGGTGGTTGAGGTGCCCTTGGTGGAATAGGTTTTTAGGTGCCGTGGAGGTAGGGTCCCTGGTGTTTGTGACGCCAGCACCCTAAGGTGCAATGAGGGAGAGTCCCAAATAAGGAGAGTCAAGAGATAAACAAACTGGAATTTTACTTCAATATTTGCCTTAAGGCAGTTATTACCTGCACAAATAATTCCTTGGTTGACAAGACAATACTGAGCTGCCACTCCAGACAACAGGCTCGGTGGAGCAGTTTAAGACAGGTTCCAACTTGACTTGAGTGAGACAGTGATACTTTCCTTGGTTCTGTTCTCGCTCTGATAACCCAGCCTTTCGGTACTTGCATCTTTGACAAGAATTTGGAAACCGACAAGGCGGTCTCCCTAGTGGCAGGCATCAGACTTCTGCTCCATTATTTGCACAGGTTGCTTCAATACAATAAGTCCACTCCGTCTCTGGCTAGACTGTGGCACTTCACAAAGGGATCCAGTAACCCTTGGGCTTGGTTTCCTATATATCGTGCCCTACTGGAGAGTGCCCGGGGCACACAGCAGCAGCTACATGCTCTCCTCTCCTCCACTAACCTCTCATCTCACTTCCGGTGACTGACCTGTCCTATATATGTGCTGTAATAGCACCACCTAGTGGTGACTGGGTGTAATGCAACTACCAGCCTGTTGTAGGGGATTTGCAGCTTAAAGGGGTTGTTGGGGTTCCGAGCTGAACCTGGACATATCCCCTTTTTTACCCTAACAGCCCCCCTGACAAGAGCATCAGAGCATGAACTGAGCATGAGCTGAATCGCGCAGGTCAAAGGCATATTCTGGAGTTCCGGTGACGAACCAGGCTCTCCATAGGGCTGCCATCGACCCGATGACGTCACCGGCACTGATGGGCAGGCTTTAGTTCCGCCCTAGCCTGTAAAACGGCATAGAAAGTACAATGGCATAAGGGGACATACATGAAATTTAAAGGGCCCACTTTTAACACCTAGTTGGGACACTGCATTCCTCCCTACTTTAAGATAAGCCGTCCTCGGCGTTTGACTTGCTGGACGCTGTGGACCTCTACGCCGTCACCTGAAAAATATAATATTTACGGAGTGAAGTACCGCACACCGTTGATGCTGGTGCTAGCAAGGACTTGTCAGTCGTAACACAGTAGTGGAAAGATTGCTGCACACAGCTGATTCAATTTGCCATTCATTAATAAAGTTTATTTAACAACCTTTAGCATGTTGCATACATGATCCAGATAATTGCCCATACATAAATCACACTTTGTAGACTTGTCATTACCGAACGTTTCGGCCTAAATCGGCCTTCATCAGCGATATGAGATCTGTGATGGAATAGACATTACATCAGTGACCGGGATAATAGACTGGAACGTCAAATTTGCTGACTTATATCCAAGGTAATGAGAACATACAATTTAAAAATACATGCTAGAGAACATTTTTAAAGATTTTTTGGTTAATATAAAAGAAAACAGCCCAGGCGGGGGTATCCTGGGTTTTGGAAAGAGAAACGGAGTTGTATTCAAGCAAGAAGGAAGTTATAGAAGGAGGAGAATTGTGAGGGCAGGTATATAGTTTTGGAGGGATGAGTATATCGTCCTTGAGATGTGATATACTCTATTGCACATAAGGTAAGTATGTTAGGGTGTTCAGGTGGATATAACACTATGATGTTAATATATACTGCATATTATGCTGAGCGGAGCCTGGAAGACAGATATAAATATATATCTGAAAAATATAAAACATGTGCCACACACATATACACCTCATAATTCAACATCGCATAGTAATATTAAGTTACTTCAGTGGGGTCAGATAAGGCCTCTTTCACACTAGCGTTTTAGCTTTCCGTCCTAGAGATCCGTCCTCGGGTCTCTAGGACGGAAAGATACTGATCAGGATTGTCCCCATGCATCCTGAATGGAGAGAAATCCATTCAGGATGCATCAGGATGTCCTCAGTTCAGTACTGACACGTTTTTTGGCCGCAGCAAAATCCGCAGCATGCTGCGCTTTTTGCTCCGGCCAAAAATCCTGAAAGCATGCCGGAAGGACGGATCCGGAATTAATGCCCATTGAAAGGCATTAGTCCGGATCAGGCCTTTAGCTGAACGTCGTTTCCGCGCATCGCCGGATCCGACGTTTAGCTTTTTGTCAATGGTTACTATGGCAGCCAGGACGCTAAAGTCCTGGTTGTCATAGTAAAGAGTGAGGGGAGCGGGGGAGCGGCATACTTACATTCCGTGCGGCTCCCGGGGCGCTCCAGGATGACGTCAGGGCGCCCCAGTGCATAGATCACGTGATCGCATGGATCACGTGATCCATGCGCGCGGGGCGCCCTGACGTCATTCAGGAGCGCCCGGAGCCGCACGGAATGTAGCATGCCACTCCCCCGCTCCCCACTGCTACTATGGCAACCAGGACGCTAGTAGCGTCCTGGCTGCCATAGTAACACTGAAAGCATTTTGAAGACTGATCAGTCTTCAAATGCTTTCAGTTCACTTGCGTTGTGCCGGATCCGGCGTGCATTCCGGCGACGGAAGTGCACGCCGGATCTTCACAACGCAAGTGTGAAAGAGGCCTAAGCCAAAGAGTTTGCATGACAATACATATTATTGAAATATCACTTATATATCTCTTTCCTGGCTCTCATGGCACAAAGGGACATTAGGCGTCGTGACTTCTGTGCTTGACGGTAACAAAAATGGGCGTTGATCTTATAATAGGGCGATACAGTCCATGGCAAAGTCCTCTAAGGCGAAGTCCATCCCAGATTTGGGGTATAAATACTTGTGATCCAATTATTTGGTTAAAGTGCAAAGTTTCTCTAACTTATAAAAGGACTAGCAGAAGGAGCCGGCTTCGCCCGGGTATATTTAATCTATTTCATTTAATGTTTGTGTGTGTCGTTAAAAGATATCGACAGTATCCACTATAACAGTGACACCTACAGCACCCTGCCCCATAACAGTGACCTCCACAGCCCCCCACCCCTTAACACTGACCCCCACAGTGCCCTGTCCCTTATAATGGGACCTCCACAGCAGCCCACCCCCTTAACTTTGACCTTTACAGCAGCCTTCCCCTTTAACAGTGAGTTTCACAGTACACCACCCCCTTGACAGTGACCTTCACAGGGGCCCTCCCCCTTAACAGTGGCCTTTACAGCAATCTGCCCGTTAACACTGACCTCCATAGCGGACCATTCCCTTAACTGTGACCTCCACAGACGCCTGCCCCTAGGTTGGCCAGCGATCCAGTCTTAGGCCGGACAGTCGGGCTTTCAGACTCCCTGTCCTACCTCCAGCGCAGGGCCTGGACGGACACAGGGATGTCCTTTTGAACAGCTCACTCTCAGACAGCAGCACTGTGCTGTCTGAGCGTGAGCTGCATGGAGAAAGTCACCCTCACTCCCACCCCTGCAGCTGACAGAAGTTAATTTTTAACTTCCGTCGGCTGCGTACAGGGAGGGGGCATGGCCTAACCAGGTCAGGGTTGTGGGTTAGCGGGACCTAGAAGTTGATTTGTAACAATCCCTGTTGGCTGAGTGGGAGGGGGCATGGCTTAGCTGGATCAGGGGCGTGTCCTTTTGAACAGCTCACTCTAATACAGCAGTAGTGTGCGGTCTAAATGTGAGCTGCAGGGAGAAAGTCACCGTCCCTCCCACCCCTGCAGACAGAAGTTGATTTTTAACTTCATTTTTTCAATCCCTGTTGGCTGAGAAGTGGGAGGAGCGTGGCCTTACAAGATTGGCTGCGTGGCTTAGTGGGACCTGGGGACGGTGTTTTAAGGAGGCCCCTGAACTGTGACCTCCACAGCACTCTGCTACCTTAGCAGTGTCATCCACAGTTCCCTGCCCCTTTTAAGCTGACCTGCAGCAGTGAAGAGAAATGGCCGAGTTGTTATGGAAACCTCAGGAAATAAGATACTAAGTGCTATTAGGCCATGGCTTTACTTCAATTGCGATTATCCTGCTGACAGATTTCCTTTAACGCTCATCTACAGCAGTGAGGAAACATGGCTGGGTTGTTATGGTTACCTGGGTTAAAACTGTGTGTGTGGAGACGAACTGCCAGCGAGCTTCTATTGGCTGATAAGGGTCATGTGACCAGGCTTCTATTGGCTAATGCATTTTTGGGGAATATCTCAGGGACAGTAAGTCCCAGAGAGCTGAGACCTGGCCTAAAACCTTCCCGGACACCTGATGTACCTGTGTGCAAAATTTCAGAATTGTAAATGTGACGGTGCGGATTCCTTTAGCGGACATAAACACATACATAAATACACTTAGCTTTATATATTAGATGAGCGTTGCACAGGATTAATCACTGAAAATGTCCTTCTGGGCACATGACTTAAAAAGGTTGCATAACACTTGATTTGTAAAGCCTCAGGAAACCTGAGAAGGGGGTAAAAAGGGATAAAAATGGTGCAACAGTGGGCAACTGGGACATCTCTTTAGCAGCATAGACGAGTCCATGAGGAAGTCCATTAGAAGGGCAGTAGGCTCTGAGGTGGCCTGGAGAACTGCCACAGAAACAATAAAGAGTCTACTTGACTAATAGCTCCACATATATATTTCCCTCACATTGCGGTAAAATAAAGTTTGCCAGCCGGCCCACTTACAGGTGGGTGTCTTCTTCATAAGCAGCGTTGTCGGTGGGCTCCTGCCCACTTGGGAAGACATCGGGCTGGTCAAATCATGGGGTGACTCCATAGGTCACAATAGACTCCATAGACCCCGTTGACTAATCCGTAATTGAAAGGATCTTGGCAGAGCTGCATGCATAGGTTAAATTCTCCTTCTTTTGCCCGTGCTGTGGGTTCATGGCTATTGCAGCAGCGGTGGCACGCTCCTGCCCGTCAGCGTGGCTAGTACGGACTCTGGCCCTTGGGGATCATCTGCAAAAGGTTCAGGGCGGTTACATCCGCCATACTCTCCTCTCCTCCGGGGCGCGGCACATGAAAAAACTGCTCCATCTTTTTGCAGAGACTGAACTGACTGCTGCTGCTTGTGGCAGCAGGAGGGGGTGACTCTCTGGGGGGCGGACAGGGGCCTCCCTTTCATACCCCCTGGTGGCAGGCGTCTGCTCGTCAGCAGCTGCTTACACAGAGTTTCATGGTAATCACATAGGGAGGAAAACATTCCCCATTTTCTTTGATAGCAAAGGTCTAAAAGCATGGCTATCCATTAAAAAAGATGATGTCATTGGTATGCCTGTCACTGCGTAAGCAAGTGGGCATATTGGTTGGCCAGTGCACCTGAGGAGCCAGTTTTTTCCAGCTACGCACCCACCGAGACGATTGGGTGTCATGGCCATCATCCTCTTCCTCCTCCAACTCCTCCTCCTCTTCCAGTGACAGCTACTCATCCTCCTCCATGGTAGTTTCTCCTTGTGGGTCCCCAACAGATACAGGGCAGACGGGAAAGATGCGTCAGCTGTACTTCTTCTGCTGTCATTCCCTACTGCGTCTGTTTTAAGATAAATATGAGGTGGACAGTCTCCTGGACATTGCCAGCACCTTGCGCAAGCCAGACTTTTATAAAAAAAAACATTGCATGACTAGGTTATTCCGTGAACCATGCAGGGAGCATTTGTTCTTTTAGGGCGGCCAGGATGTTGCGCCCATTGCTGCTGACCACCTTGCCCAGTTGGAGTCGGTTGGGGGAACAGCCAGGGGGATGTTTGCTGCCAGATGTACTTCAGCAACTGCTCACCTGTGTGGCTACTCCTGCCCAGCATGGCGTGGCAATGCTTGACTTGACACATGTTATAGAAGGAGTGGGGGAAGCAACACTGTGCCTTGCTGCTGTTGGGGACAGTGAGTGTCCAAAGAAGAGAAGGTGGAGGAGGCATATACCGTATTTTTCGCCCTATAAGACGCACCGGCACATAAGACGCACCTAGGTTTTTGAGGAGAAAAATAAGAAAAAAAATATTTTGAACCAAAAGGTGTACTTTTGGTGTTTTTTTTTTTACTAACGGTGTTCTGTGCATGACACTATTATGACGCTCTGTTATGGGGGATCTGTGGATGGCACTGTTATGGGGGATCTGGGGATGGCACTGTTATGGGGGATCTGGGGATGGCACTGTTATGGAGGCATCTGTGGATGACGCACTGCTATGGGGGAAGCTGGGGATGGCACTGTATGGGGGCATCTGTGGATGGCACTGTATGGAGGTATCTGTGGATGGCACTGTATGGAGGCATCTGGGGATGGCACTGTATGGGGGCATCTGTGGGTGGCACTGTATGAGGGCATCTGTGGGTGGCACTGTATGGGGGCATCTGTGGGTGGCACTGTATGGGGGCATCTGTGGGTGGCACTGTATGGGGGCATCTGTGAGTGGCACTGTATGGGGGCATCTGGGGATGGCACTGCTATGGGGGGGATCTATGGATGACATGCTAGGTGTCATCCACAGATCCTCCCATAGCAGTGCCAACCCCAGATGCCCCCATACAGTGCCATCCACAGATGTCCCCATACAATGAGTGTGATGACCCTCAATACAGGGTGTGGGGGTCCGGCATCTTGTTTGCTAATGACAGCGGGGCCCGGTGCAGTAACTGTATTCTACTACACCGGGCCCGCTGTAGTAATGTTATGGCAGTCATTAAAACTATAATTTTCAGAACAGTAAATCCATGTTGTATTACCCTACCTAATGCACGATCGCAGGCAGGAGGCCGGGCGGGCGGCGGCAGCGTAACGTCACGTGCCCGCTCCGCCCACTTTATGAATGAAGCAGGCGGAGCAGGCGCGTGACGTAGTCAGTTACGCTGCCGCCGCCCGTCCGGCCTCCTGCCTGCGATCGTGCAATAGGTAGGGTTATACAACATGGATTTACTGTTCTGAAAATTATAGTTTTAATGACTGCCATAACGTTACTACAGCGGGCCCGGTGTAGTAGAATACAGTTACTGCACCGGGCCCCGCGATTATTAGCAAACAAGACTGCCGCCCCCAGCCCCTCCTCCTTGATACACACGCCGGCTGCGCTGTTCAGCAGCGCGGCGGTGTATCAGTGTTTGCCGCATTCGCCCCATAAGACGCAGCACTATTTTTACCCCACTTTTGGGGGGGGGAAAGTGCGTCTTATAGGGCGAAAAATACGGTAAGTGCCTGGTGTGGGAGCCAAGATCAACACAATCATGGAGCATTCAAAAGGACCTGTCCTTGTTGCCGGGATGCTGCTTCGTCGCTGCCGCAAAAAACATTGACCCAGTTGGTCATGGAAGACATGTACTGTCCCTACCCATGGTGGCGTGTCCATGGTGGTGTGAAACTTGCCACACAGTGAGAATTGCAAGGAGCGGCCAATGTTGTCCGCCACATGAAATTACAAAGCAGTGTCACGCTCATGTGTGGGAGGAAAACCGGAATAAGGCCTGAAAACTAGGGAAGGAAGATGGACACTTCCTAGAGAAAACCCTAACTCCAATCCTGACAGACTACCAGTATGAACAGGCCCAAAAGGTAGGCAAGTTCTTACACCGGATACCTAGAATCCTATCTCACCCTATAGGACCCTGGAACCAATGTCAGGACTGAGTCTACCTGTTCCTCCAAAGAGAAGGATGAACAGGAGTCTCCCTCAGGGCTAATTACAAACAGGGAAAGGCAACATACACATATATCAAAACAAAATACAAAAAGGAACGGAAACATTTATCTTCAAAAAAGCTTTGGTAGCACCAGGAACTCAGCCGAGAACCAAACACAAGCTAATCTCAAGTCCAACAGAAGCTATAAACCGCATAGCATAGTGGGAGAAACAACAATAAATGGAGAAGGATAAATGACCACAATAGCAACACCTGGAGAAAGAAGGCGTTGCAAGCAACAGAAATTATAGACGTCATTTGATCAAAAAGGAAAACGTGTCAGATCTAACCACGTGTTGACAGTCTAACACAGGCATCCTCAAACTGCGGCCCTCCAGCTGTTGTAAAACTACAACTCCCACAATGCCCTGCTGTAGGCTGATACCTGTAGTCTGTTCGGGAATGCTGGGAGTTGTAGTTTTACAACAGCTGGAGGGCCGCAGTTTGAGGATGCCTGGTCTAACAGATCTCCTGCCACCTGAAGCGGGAACGTCCGTATGTCTCGGTATGGCCGTGACAGGCAGGGAAAGCTTTTTAGAGAAATAATGGGTAAGAATCTTCCAGCGAGGGTGAGCGCACGCTATTAGCTTGCTAAAGGCAGAAAAGTCTACTAGTTGTTACGGCAGCGGCTGCACACCAGCAACTTGGCCAGGTGGGAATTAAGCTTGCGCACTAGCGGACTGCTGGGTGTGTAGAGCTGTTTCCTGGCCACGCATTACATTATCGTTGGCTGACCATGGAGAGGAGGAGGAGTCTGAGCAGGAGACACGGAAAGGGATAATGACGAAGTGGAAGACACTGTACTGCCCGTATATGTGGCCTGCCTGCCACAGGGGAGGCCAGGAGGAGGAGGACCTTTTGTTCTGGTAGCTGGCTGCCACCTCTGTTTGCCCACGGGATGGGGCGATGCCGCTTCATGTGCTTCATTAGAGCTCTGGTGTTTGTGTTTGGCTGCTCACGTCTTATTTTGTTCTTGCACAGGGCAATGCTTCTGTCTTCCGGCAGCGTGAAGAAAAACTGCCAGATGGGAGGTACTTGCGCAGACCTAGAGGCAGCTAAGTGTGGCTTAGCTCTGGCACGTTTTGGGCCTAACCCATCCACAGTGTCGGTGGCATAACCAGATCCTGAAGCAGATATGGCTCTGGCAGTTCTTTGGGAGGGATGTCACCTCTGCTATTTACTGCTGCTACTGCCACCATCCTCCTTCTCTGATGTTGCCCCCTTCTCAGCACTCGGATCCAGCTCCCGGGTGCGGCCAGCACACAATCTTCATCGGAGTCCTCACCCTCCCTGTGACTTTTATCAGAGATATCACGGTGGGCATCTTGGTCCCCCTCCTCTGACACCGTACTGCCCCGACGGCCACTGTCTCTGTGCCCATCGCCATTACTGTGTCTAGGGATACCACTATTACCACCATTAATACAGATATGCATGGGGTGCCCAGCCTGCTCCCAAACCACCTCCACAGGGCAGTCAAATGCAGACTGCCCTCACACAAGTCATCAACATGGAGACTTTCTTGACTATCTGCCGTAGGACGTGGTGGGGTCTTGTTGCCATTTTTTAGGCAAAAAACAAGGCACCCCACTAGGAAGGGGCAGTGAAGATAGACAGGACTCCACTGAAAGCCTTCTCTGGAGCTGCAAGAAGCAGGAGCAGGAGGAATGTTGTGACTCCATGGCACAGTGTCAGACTCAGACATCACCTCTACATCATCCTGCTGCAGCTGAGAGGAAGAGTCAGCCATCCAATCCACATTCTCATCCTTTTTCTCCTCAATAATAATGTTGCATCTTTCTGAAGCCAGGGACAACTGAGGACTATTACTACTGCTACTACTGCTACTACTACTTACTACTTTTGACTGGATTGCTGGTGCTACTTCTACCCACATTCTGGCCCCGGGTCTTTTATTTGGAACAGTAGCCTGGATATTTTTAGGCCTAATGTACACAGTCCTAAAACAATGTCCTGACATAGATTTAGGTCTAGTATTTTGCGTTTTTATTCAGAGATTTCAAACTCTACCCACTGTATTGTAAGACACACGTTGCACACTAGTATAGCTATATTTCGCAAAAATGCCTGGAGATGTACTGACATGGATTTCAGCCTAGTACTTCACTCAGATTTAAAATGATACCCTCTGTATTATAAAACACAAGTTGCACACTTTTATTCTGTATTGCTATGTTTGGCAAAAAAAAAAATCTTTGAATTGTCTGGAGATGCCCTGACACAGATTTTGGCCTGATATTTCACGTTTTCACTCAGTGATGTAAACAGCAACACAATGTATTGTAAGAAACACAAATATTGTGATTTTCCCAAATCCCAAAAAAGAACTGCATGGAGATGCCCTAGCACAAATTTCGAACCAGTATTTCAGGTGTTTTCACTGAGATTTCAAATGTTATCTATCCTCTGAATGGAGAAAACATGTGTTGTATAGTTTTTGGCTTATTGTCACGCCCTACCCCACAAACACACAAAATTGTATTTCTGTTAAAATGGGGGGGAAAAGAAATGTTCTTGCAGTTAGCTACTTTTGAGGTTCTGCAGCAGCTGAAGCTGTGTTATAAGGCCATAACTGCATCTAGAAGGCACTATCTGTCTGTCATCCTGGGAGCCAATCAGGGCAAGCCCTCCCCTCACCTCCTTTCAGGGTCAGATGAGCCCCTTCTTCTTCCTCCCAAGTGCTTTTTCCTACCGACATGTGCAGTAAAATGGCGCTGTGTGCTGGATTCGTCCAATTCGGATGCTGGACGAAATTTTCCATTTTTTTACGTATTTATTTTCTCATCTCTATTATGTTGTATAATATAGTACATTGTGTAGTATAGTGCTAGTAGTAATATAGCATAGTAATATTGTGCAGTATAGTGATGGCAGTAGTTTAGTATATTTCATTGTATAGTATAGAGATAGTAATAGTATATTGTAGTAGTATTGTGTAGTATAGTAATAGTAGTATTATAGTATAATTCATTAAAAATATGGTGCTATTATAGTATATTGTTAGTACAGTGTAGGCCCCTTTCTATCATAGAGCAGCACAGTTTATTCAGTATAGCCCTGTCATACAGTATACCCTAGTAGAAGGTAAGTCCTCCCGGACGGGGTGCTCTCTCCCCTTCTTGTATTTTTGTCTTGTGTGGTGTGTACAGCGTCCTGGAATTAATGGTGTTTTATAATAAGTAATAATACTATATTGCGGAGGTTGGCAGACACACTCTCCTGTGGTGATGATGGAGCGCTGCCTCCTCCGGGAGCTCTTATCCCGCCGTGACGTTCCTTTTAGCACCATGACAGTAGAATAATTACCGCACTTAAATCAAGTAATCTGAATCTCAGGATGAAGAGCTCATTCCACATTAAATCTAATGTTTGCATTAGCCGATGCTTTATAACTCTGACTATCATAACTATTCCTTCCATCACTTGTCTTGTATGAAGGATCCCTACATGACAATCACAGCCGTGCACTCCATTTATTATGGTGTCACCGCCCTGTCTGATACTATATGAGCCCCATAGAGCCCCGCACATAGTGGGGTAAAGAAGTAATTGATACACTGGCGATTTTGCAAGTTTTCCCTCCTACAAAGAATGGAGGCAAACTTCAACCGTAAGGGACAGAAGCTAAAAAAAATCCCGAAAATCACATTGTATGACTTTTAAATAATTAATTAGCATTTTATTGCATGAAATAAGTATTTGATACAATAGAAAAACAGAACTTAATATTTGGCACAGAAACCTTTGTTTTGTAATTCCAGAGGTCAGACGTTTCCTGTAGTTCCTGACCAGGTTTGCACATAGTGCAGCAGAGATTTTGGCGCACTTCTCCATACAGATCTTCTCCAGATCTTTCAGTTTTCGGGTCTGTCGCTGGGCTACATTGTGTCTCAGCTCCCTCTAAAAATTTTCGATTGGGTTCAGGTCTAGGGACTGGCTACACCACTCCAGGACTTTGAAATGTTTCTTACGGAGCTGCTCTTTAGTTGTCCTGGCTTTGTGTTTCGGGTCATTGTCATGATGGAAGACCCAACCACGACCCATTTTTAATGCTCTTACTGAGGGAAGGTTAAATCTCAAGATATATGGCCCCATCATGCTCCCTTCAATACAGTTCAGTCATCCTGTCCACTTTGCAGAAAAGCACCCCCAAAGTATGATGTGTCCGCCCCCATGCTTCACGGTTGGGACTGTGCTCTTGGGGTTGTCCTCATCCTTCTTCTTCCTCCAAAACACAGCGAGTTGAGTTAATACCAAAATGTTTTTATTTTGGTCTCATCTGACCACATGACCTTCTCCCAAGCCTCCTCTGGATCATCCATATGGTCATGGACATGTTCTGGCATGAGCAGGGGGACCTTGTGTGTCCTGCAGGATTTTAATCCATGACGGCGTAGTGTTTCACTAACGGTAATCTTTGAGACCGTGGTCCCAGCCCTCTTCAGCTCATTGACCAGGTCCTCCCGCGTAGTTCTGGGCTGATTCCTGACCTTTTTCAGAATCATCCTTACCCCACGAGGCGAAATCTTGCATCGAGTCCCAGACCGAAGAAGATTGACAGTCATCTTATGTTTCTTCCATTTTCTAATAATTTCTCCAACAGTTGTTGCCCTCTCACCAAGCTGCTTGCCTATTGTCCTGTAGCCTATCCCAGCCTTGTGCAGGTCTATACAATAGCTCTTCGGTCTTGGCCATGGTGGAGAGGTTGGAGTGGGATTGATTGAGTGTGTGGACAGGTGTCTTTTATACAGGTAACGAGCTCAGACAGATGCAATTAATCCAGGTAATGAGTGCAGAGTCGGGGGGCTTCTTACAGAAAAACTAACAGGTCTATGAGAGCCAGGATTCTTAAGATAAGATGCCTTTATTGTCACTGTACAATACAATGAAATGTTGTTTGGGGCAATCCTAGATGCCATCGACAGAGGAACAAAGAACTGACATTTACACTAAAGCATTGCACTAGAAAGCATTACTATTCACAGGTCACAGCATATATTTAGCAAGAGCAAAGTAGGAAGAGCTTCTGAATATATATACAAACTGATTCCAACCCCACTGCAGACAAGAGACCATCATGGGGCAGCAGTCACTTCAGTCTGTCCGAGGAAGGGGCAATAATCTCTGAGCATTTACAAGACTGGTTGCTTTGGGGTAAAAGCTGTTCTTCGGCCTAGTGGTGCGGGCATGTAGGGCTCTAAGACACCTACCTGAGGGTAGGGGGGTGAAAAGGCTGTGGCCGGGGTGAGTTGAATCCCCGCAGATAATCTTTGCCGTGAAGATGTCATCCAGTGTTGGTAACTGAGCACCAGTGATTCTTCCAGCCGTTCTGATGATGCGCTTGAGGGTCTTCTTGTCCTGAGAAGAGCAGCCGGAGGACCACCCTGTAATGCAGTATGTGAGAACGGATTCTATGGGACACCTGTAAGAACGGACGAGCAGCTGTTTGGGGAGTTGTGCTTTCTTCAGACTCCTCAGAAAATGAAGCCTCTGAAGGCTTTTTTTGGTAGTTTCTGTTGTGTTTCTTATCCATGAAGGGTCCTGGTTAATATGAGCTCCCAAGAATCTGAAACGTTGAACTATCTCCACGTTTCCACCATTAATGCTAATGGGATGGCGTCCATTTAGTTTTTTCTTCCTAAAATCCAGAATCAGCTCCTTTGTTTTCTTGGTATTGAGCTACGGCGCAGCCAGGGGCGTAGCTAGAAATGACTGGGCCCCACAGCAAATTTTGTTATGGGCCCCCCCCCCCCCGGCGCAAGTCACGATCTTGAGATCTTATATATCACACACTGTCATATAACCCATATAAGCCATATAACCCCCCCCCCTATAATGTGCCAGTAGCCACCCAGGCATATAACCCCCTATAATGTGCCAGTAGCCACCCAGCCATACAACCCCTCCTATAATGTGCCAGTAGCCACCCAGCCATATAACTCCCCCTATAATGTGCCAGTAGCCACCCAGCCATATAACCCCCTATAATGTGCCAGTAGCCACCCAGCCATATAACCCCCCATAATGTGCCAGTAGCCACCCAGCCATATAACACTCCCTATAATGTGCCAGTAGCCACCCAGCCATATAACCTCCCTATAATGTGCCAGTAGCCACCCAGCCATATAACCCCCTATAATGTGCCAGTAGCCACCCAGCCATATAACTCCCCATAATGTGCCAGTAGCCACCCAGCCATATAACCCCCCATAATGTGCCAGTAGCCACCCAGCCATATAACACCCTCATAATGTGCCAGTAGCCACCCAGCCATATAACCCCCTATAATGTGCCAGTAGCCAGTGACCCAGCCATATAACCCCCTATAATGTGCCAGTAGCCACCCAGCCATATAACCCCCCATAATGTGCCAGTAGCCACCCAGCCATATAACACCCCCATAATGTGCCAGACTGCCAGTAGCCAATGCATCCCCAATTGATTTCCTCCCAATTCAAATTCTTCCCCATTCTTCAATGCTTTCCCCATTCAAATTATTAATCCGATTCCCCCAGGCAGCCCAACCAAAAATAATGTGGTCACAGACTCACAGACACAGACTCACACTCACTGTGACTGTGCTCTTACACCCACCACGTCCGGCCGTCCGCTGTTCTGATGGCTTCTGCAGCTCAGCAGCGCGATGACGTCATCGCGCCGCCTGCGCAATGACGTCATCGCGCCGCCAGCCGTTCAACAGCACCGCCTCCTGTGACAGCACCGGGCCAAACTGAAAGGGGGGGGGGGCGGGCCAAACTGAAAGGGGGGGGGGGCGGGCCAAACTGTACTGAAAGGGGGGGGCGTGGGGCCCTGCTGGCACAGTCACAGTGGACATGGACAGTCTAATGGAGCGCAGGCGCAGCGCACAGTCTCGGCAGATAGCCTGCTGCTGCGCAGCGCCCAAACAGCTGATTACCGGGGGCAGGGAAGCAGAGGAGAGTGGACACGTGCTGCCGGGCGCCGGGCCCCTTGTCAGCCCGGGCCCCGAAGCAGCCGCTTCCCCTGCTTCCCCGGTAGTTACGCCCCGGGGCGCAGCATGGCAGTGCGCGGTCGGAGATCAACGGACAAAGAGTACTGAAGGTCCGACTTTTTAGTCCGGCGATCTTTGCCGTGCACTGCCGTGCTGCGCCGTAGCTCCGCCCCATTATAGTCAATGGGGACGGAGCGGCAGTACACGGGTACTTGCGGCATGGTGGCATGGCGGATCCAGCGGCTATGCCGCTAGTGTTAAAGTACACTAAGGCCTCTTTCACACGGGCGTCATGTTTAAAGCCCGGATAAGAGGCGGGTGCGTTGCGGGAATATGCGCGATTTTTCCACGCGGGTGCAAACATTTGTAATGCGTTTTGCACACGCGTGTGAAAAATCGCCATGTTTGGTACCCAGACCCGAAGCCGGACTTCATCACTGAAGTCCGGTTTCGGGTAGAGTATTCTGGAGAATTTATTATTTTCCCTTATAACATGATTATAAGGGAAAATAATAGCAAAATGAAGAGGAAGGGGTTAAAAATAAGAAAACTTAACTTACCTTAGCCACTTGATCGCGTAGTTGCGATCTGTCTTCTCTTTTCCATCTGTCACATCACATGGTCCAATCACATGGTCCATCTTACCATGGTGATGTGACGTCATCACAGGTCCTTTAGTTCTTAGCTGATGCAGGGAAAGAGAGGAGAGATCGCAACTACGCGATCAAGTGGCTAAGGTAAGTTAACTTTTATTATTTTTAACCCCTTCCTCTTCATTTTACAATGCATTCTTTATTAAGAATTCTATTATTTCCCCTTATAACCATGTTATAAGGGAAAATAATAAAGATCGGGTCCCATTGCTAAGCAACCATGCGGGAAAATCACACTGCATCCGCACTTGCTTGCGGATGTTTGCGATTTTCCCGCAGCCCCATTTACTTCTATGGGGCCTGCGTTGCGTGAAAAACGCACAATATAGAGCATGCTGCGATTTTCGCGCAACGCAGAAGTGATGCGTGAAAATCACCGCTCATGTGCATAGCCCCATAGAAATGAATGGGTCAGGATTCAGTGCGGGTGCAATGCGTCCACCTCACGGATTGCACCCGTGCGGAAAACTCGCCCGTGTGACAGGGGCCTAAGAAGATCCAGTATCCAGTTGCACAAGCGTGGGCTGAGACCCAAGTTGTTCAGTTTCGTTGCCAACTTGTTTGGAGGGGTGGTGTTAACGGCGGAGCGGTGATAAATAAACAGCATCCGCACATATACCTAAAAAAACTACCAGACCGTTTGTGACAATATAAATATTATTTGATTATAAATTTATTTATACCAGGATTACCAAAAATAAAAATAAAAACAAAGGGCACGCAAGTGCAAGAAATGGCATCATCTGGAGGGCAAGACACAGCATGAAAGGATTCCAAATGACGTAAAAGCAATAAAGTGCAAGTGCATATAGGAAATCAAAGTCAATAATTGATTTAAAGAACCATTACCCATGCTGTGTTCCCTCCAGGATGGTGCCAACCCCAAGGCGCTTTTCGGCGTACCTTCGTCAGCTACGTCTCTGCTCCAGGTTTGAGGGTGCAGGGCAAGTGACACTGCGTCCTCCGCTGACCCATGTGCTCTGTAAGCAAACTGGTGGTGGTCCATGGAGGGGCAAATCTTGCTCTTCATGTGCCTGAGGACAAGTTGTTCAAAGCACTTCATAACAATAGGAGTGAGAGCCACCGGGGATAATCACTTAAGGACTTCACCCCAGCCTGTTTTGGAATTGGGACAATTGTGGAGGACTTCAGGCAGGTGGGGACAATGGCCCGCTCCAGTGAGCTGTTAGACATACTGGTAAACACTGTTTTCAGCTGTTTAGCACAGTTTCTTAGGACCTTTCCAGGAACTTCATCAGGGCCCTCTGCTTTGTGGGGATTAATGTGGCTTAAGGCCCCTTCTACCTCATGTGCTCTCAGCATCAGGGAAGATGATGGAGCCTCTCGCTGGGCTAATTTGATGATGGGCGGCTCATTGTCAAATTGTGCAAAAAAATTCTTGCTGATTGGAAGGTGATCGAATACTCATTTCGTGCAATAAAATGCAAATTAATTATTTAAAAGCATACAATGTGATTTTCTGGATATTTTTTTTTAGATTCTGTCTCTCACAGTTGAAGTGTACCTGCGCCAAAAATTGCAGACCTCTCATTTTTTGTAGGTGAGAAAACTTTGCCAGTGAATCAAATAATTATTTTCTCCACTGTGTATATATATATATTATCTTATATGACATTAAAGGGGTTCTGCACTTTGTTTAAACTGATGATCTATCCTCTGGATAGATCATCAGCCTCTGATCGGCAGGAGTCCGACACCCAGGACCCCCATCGATCAGCTGTTTGAGAAGGCAGCGGTGCTATTGGAGCGCCGCGGCCTTTCCCCTGTTTACCGCCAGCCCAGTGACTTTCCTGAAACAGGAAATGCAGTGGAGACAAAGCCTTGGACTGTGCCAGAAGCCTGGAGTCGGCCGAGACGGCCCATAGATAAAAGGCTTCTCCATGACTTAAAGGGCTAAAATTGTGGCATTAAACACTATAAAAAATAAAATCCTCCTATACTGACCTGCTTCTCCACCGCTGTTCTCAGTGCCGCGGATATGTTCCTCCTGTACATAGTGGCGATGATTGGCTGCGGCGGTCACCCGCCGTATACCTCTACCTCACCTCTGCAGCCTTATATACAAGTCCTGGGGGGAGGGTCGGAGCTGCAGGCTGAAAATGACAAGGGAGACACATACGAGTATACGATTATTTTTTATTTTATGGCATTTAGTGGCATATTTATAGTTACCTCGGACAACCCCTTTAAATGGCCCTGGTCTATACTATAGGCTATCAGTGTTTTATTGGGGGGGGGTCATTTCTTACGTGGGCAGAGCAGCTCCTTTGCACACGTGGCCGGTACTGCAGCTTGTTTCTTTCAGTCACATTCTATTGACTGGGACAAGCTGCAGGACCAGGCACAGGAACCCATGGCAATGAGGGAGCTCCCATAAAGAAAAGTGAGTGGATTCGTAGTCATACGGTCAGTGCAACCATTTAACGGGAACCTGTTATGTTGAACATGGCGCCTGTGAGAAGGTAGCATGTTATAGAGCAGGAGGAGCTGAGCAGATTGATATATTACCTATATATAAATATATAGGTGGCTCACCTGTCTGCTCCCATGTATAAGGTGCTCAATGTCTAACTGACTCACCCTGTCAGAAGAAAATATATCTATATGGTATATAGACAGGCACTCTGCTACTGGTAACATTCAGAGAGATAGTCTCTATTTATCTAGGCTTCCGATCAGATGCAGTTCACACTCAAAAAGTGGATTGCACTCTGTAATCATATGCCCAGTCCATCCAAGTGTAAAATACATATGCCCAGTTCATTAAGGGGTCAAGTCAAATTGGCAGTCAGGTACTAGTGTATGCCTACAGTGGCGTCCCACGTGGCATCTGTATGCTGACTGCAATTACCTGTCCCCGTTGTCCCGGCAGTCTGCTGCTTCTGTGAGACTGGTCCTCCGTTCAAGCCTCGCTGTTGGCGTCTCACGTGGAGCTAGCAATGTTGGCGCCCCACGTGATGATAGAGCACTCGCGTTCAGGCTGACAGTGAGAATGCGGACCGGTAGGAGCAAATGTCGGCAAGTGAAGCGTTTCAGACGAGGTGGTTTAGAAAATATTCCTTTCAAGGTAGAGCATACGGGTATAATGTGGTTCACCAGACGCGTTTCGGAGTCTGAGACTGACACTGTTACCCTTACTGCAGACTGCTAGTAATTCGAGTCCTCCGTTCAAGCCTCGCTGTTGGCGTCTCACGTGGAGCTAGCAATGTTGGCGCCCCACGTGATGATAGAGCACTCGCGTTCAGGCTGACAGTGAGAATGCGGACCGGTAGGAGCAAATGTCGGCAAGTAAAGCGTTTCAGACGAGGTGGTTTAGAAAATATTCCTTTCAAGGTAGAGCATACGGGTATAATGTGGTTCACCAGACGCGTTTCGGAGTCTGAGACTGACACTGTTACCCTTACTGCAGACTGCTAGTAATTCGAGTCCTCCGTTCAAGCCTCGCTGTTGGCGTCTCACGTGGAGCTAGCAATGTTGGCGTCCCACGTGATGATAGAGCACTCGCGTTCAGGCTGACAGTGAGAATGCGGACCGGTAGGAGCAAATGTCGGCAAGTAAAGCGTTTCAGACGAGGTGGTTTAGAAAATATTCCTTTCAAGGTAGAGCATACGGTTATAATGTTAGTTCACCAGACGCGTTTCGGAGTCTGAGACTGACTCTGTTACCCTTACTGCAGACTGCTAGCAATTCATTGATAACTTCTAGTAGAAATAATAAAGGAATGGCACAACATAAAGTAATAAGAACAGAACTGTTATTACACGGGGAATGCATGTAGCTATCAAAATAGGCGTGTCAGGAGTGGGGAAACGTCCTCCTTAATGCTGGAAAGCCTAGTAATTGGTTAGCTGGTTGACTACGTCTTCTTAGTTTCCTCCTCCACTTGAGATGTTTCCCAGTGAACCATAGCTATTTTGTGCTATGAACAATTACACATTGTACGCCCCTTGTTCAACCACCTGGTAGGACATAAGGGTGGTGTGATCTTTCTGACCTATCCCCAAATGTAATGATGCCATGCCACCAACTATAGCCTCCCTCTACTTCTTAAAGGGTTCGGCTCATGAACATTTATCACTTATCCACAGGATAAGTGATAAATGTATGACCACAGTCACCGGGATAATCATCAGTCGAAAGAACAGGGGCATCCTCTGTGTGGAAGGAGCAGAAGTGCACATGTGTGACCACCATTCCATTCACGTCTAGGCTATCTCCATCAATCCCATTGAGGTGAAGAACATGGCTGTCCATTCACATAGGGGCCAAAAAGACGTTCTCATGATTGTTTGAGGTCCCAGCAGTCAGACCCCCCCCCCCCCCATGATCATACACTCATAAGATATAAATGTTCGTGGGTTGACCCCATACACATTAGATAATTGTTGGCTGAACTTGCCAATTAATGTGGGATTGTACAACCATCTAATGGTATGGGGGTTCCTGATTCTTCTCTGCATCAGGCATGTGTACGGGAGGGTCTTGAGGAATAGCTGTTGGCCGAATGTAAGGTGTGGCCAGCCTTGCAATAAACCATCCCATCATGGAGATTCATTTGATTTTTTTGACCTTCCCTTGTAGAGCATTTCTGTTGCATCTAAACATTGCTCATTACATTTGTTCTTCTCTCATTTTGCTTTCTAGAGATTATGAAGTCACTATGGCGCCAGCAGCGGAAGACAGATACATGCACTTGGCCATATACATTATAACGATTGTGACGGGCTTTCCTGCCAACCTCCTTGCCCTTCACGCACTGATCAGGAAGCTACGCATCAAAGCCACCCCCAATGCCATCCTGCTCTTCAACCTGACCATATCCGACTTATCCTTCTTGGCTTTTCTCCCTTTCAAAGTTACAGAGGTCGTGCAAGGCCAGTGGTCAATGCCCTCCTTCCTTTGCCCGCTCAGTGGCCTCTTCTACTTCAGCACCATCTACTCTAGCACGTTGTTCCTCACCGCGGTCAGTGTGGAGCGGTACCTTGGTGTCGCCTTCCCCCTCAAGTACAAGCTCTACCGCAAGCCAAGCTATGCGGTGGCCATTAGTGGCTTCCTATGGGTCTGCTCGTTTGCCCATTGTAGCATTGTCTACATCACGGAGTACCACCAAGCTTTCAACGTGAGCAGTAATAAGCTTGTTTGCTATGATAACTTCACCGAGAAGCAGCTGGAGGTTCTGCTGCCATTCCGTCTAGAGCTGGGACTTCTCTTCTTCTGCCTTCCTTTTATTATAACCTGTTTCTGCTATGGAAGCTTCATCAGGATCCTCATATCTTCTCCACACATCCATAGGGACAAGAAGCAGAGGGCCATTGGTCTGGTCCTTACCACTCTCTGTGTTTTTGCCATATGTTTTGCCCCCTACAACATCTCACACTTGGTTGGATTTGTACAGAAGAAGAACTTAAGATGGAGGGAAAAGGCTTTGCTCTTAAGTACGTTCAATGCAAGTCTGGACCCTGTCATCTTCTACTTCTCCTCCACCGCCGTCCAACACTCGTGCAAGTGCTGCTTGGTGAAGCTAAAGATTTGCCATCCCAGTCCAGCTCTACATAGGATAATGGACAAGCAGAGCATCAAGCTGGGTAATCCACAACTGTCGGACAGCCAGATATACAGCTCGAAGTACTGACCCTGGAGTCTTATTTATTCTTGTGTTGTAGTGTTGGCCTGTCGGAGGTTATGTTGTAGTACGGGCATGATGTTTACATTGGGTTTCACTAGGGGTGTCCATGCATGAGGTGTTGATGCCACCACTTCCACTTATTTGCACCTATCCATTGCAGGTGTGGAAAGCAGAGTTAATATCATGGTGGCCATGATGGGAAACTGAGATGGGGATGCGCTGCCTCATGACCTTGGATTTTGACACAACCATCTTCTTTCACGTCATTGGAGTAATTCAGACTGGCAAACATTGTGTTCTGTACTAGACCAAATTCCCAAGAGTATGCAATGATGTCTATGGTCGGCTGACCACCATAACCTATGACCAAAGACATGACCTCCAATAGATGATGATATGTGTAATAAAGATGCTATTTGTTTCTGTACTTGTTGCTCTGTTTTTAGTTAGACAGCCCCTCTCCCTTCTCCTGCAGCCCTCCCCCACCCTCAATCTAGAAGCAGGGAGCTGTATACTTCCGTTTCCCTCAAGATGGCTCCCAAACATGGGCGTAGCTATAGGGGGTGCAGAGGTAGCAGTCACTACCGTGCCCAAGAGCCTAAGGGGGCCCAAAGACCCTTGTGCCGCATAGAAAGACACACAAAGCACTGAGGGAAGGGGGGCCCAAGCTGAACTCTTGCACCAGGGCCAATGAGCCGTTAGAAACGCCCCTGCTCCCAACTGTCCTGTCTTTCACAGGACTGGCCACAAAACTGGTCTCATAAGGGTCAGAGCTTATGCAAGTCTGCCCATTTCTGGGAGGTTTTATGGCTGAGGGGTTAAAATGTCCTGTGAATGGGGGTTCAAATGTTTGGAGTTATGCATCTATAATATATAAAAAGTGAGTAAGTTACCCTCTTCTGGTATTGTTGGTGGTCTGGTCTTCCCTGCCTCTCTAGTCTCTAACAGTACAGTAGACCTCTTCTGGTACTGTCAGCGCGAATATTCGAATAGCGAATTTTAATCGCGAATATTGCAACCTCAAGAATTTGCAAATATTTTGAATATAGTGATATATATTCATAAAAACGAATATTCGTTTATTTTTTTCATCTGAACTCAGTACCTGCCTGCTTCTTGCTTGCTGCAATATCTAGTGAATTAGAATATTCTTCAATATTTAATATAGTTTATGTTATGCGAAAAATCAGTAATTAAATATAAGCATTAATCGAATCGCGTAAGGGCGTTAAGCAACTTTCCTATTGGGTTGGCTATAGCGCTATATTCTACATGTTCGACAATTCTACCAGGCCAACCCAATAGGTTGCTTAACGCTCTTACTTGATTCGATTAACACGCATATTTAATTACCGATTTTTCGCATAACATAAACTATATTAAATAATGAAGAATATTCAAAATCAATAATGAGTCATTACTGACTTGTGGGTCAATTCAATTCGAGAATATTCGTAATTTTTTTCCATCTGAAGTCATGATTCCTCCCTGCTTAAAGGGGTATTCCCATCACTCTCTTTCATATTTACCTGCTCCCGGCGTGCCGTCCACTTCCTGGTTTTGGCAGGGGGCGGGCTCCATCTTGATTGACGTCTTCTCCTGGACTGAAGGCGCACGCCGCCATGCATGTGCCCTGGTGACTTCTTCCTGGCAAGTATACTGGCCAGGAAGAAGTCACCATAGCGCAGGCGTGGTGTCGGTGTGCGCTTTCGGGACTGCGCCCAAACCGGCCGGGAGAAAAGAGGAAGTCGTCTGCGCAAGCGCGGCCACCGCGATTCCGAAGAAGAGTGGTGGCCGTAACTAGGGGAGACGGAAGATAACAGTCAAGTAAGTATGTCTTCATTTTTTTCTAAGTGGAAATTAGTTAATTAAATATATTTAGAAAAATGATCACTGTTAAATCATTAACAGATTTAACAGTGATCATTAAGATGGGAATACCCCTTTAACCCCTTCAGCCCCCCTAGCTTAAACCCCCTTAATGACCAGGCCACTTTTTACAATTCTGCACTACACTACTTTCACCGTTTATTGCTCCGTCATACAACTTACCACCCAAATGAATTTTACCTCCTTTTCTTCTCACTAATAGAGCTTTCATTTGGTGGTATTTCATTGCTGCTGACATTTTTGCTTTTTTTGCTATTAATCAAAAATGACCGAAATTTTTGCAAAAAAAATGACATTTTTCACTTTCTGTTGTAATTTTTTTTTTTTTAAAACTACATTTCTATATAAATTTTTCTCTAAATTTATTGTTCTACATGTCTTTGATGAAAAAAATCCAATAAGTGTGTATTTATTGGTTTGGGTAAAAGTTATAGCGTTTACAAACTTTGGTGCAAAAAATGAATTTTGGCATTTTGAAGCAGCTCTGACTTTCTGAGCGCCTGTCATGTTTCTTCAGGTGCTAGAATGCCAGGAAAGTATAAATACCCCCCAAATTACACCATTTTAGAAAGAAGACACCCCAAAGTATTTGCGGAGGGGCATGGTGAGTTCATGTATGATTTCATTTTTTTTCACAAGTTAGCGGAAAATGACACTTTCTGAGGAAAAGAAAATAATAATAACGTTTCCATTTCTGATAACTTCTGGCAAAAAAAATAAAATCTCCCACAGACTCACTATGCCCCTCAGTAAATACCTTGGGGTGTCTACTTTCCGAAATGGGGTCATTTGTGGGGTGTGTTTACTGTTCTGGCATTTTGGGCGGGGCTAAATTGTGAGCAGCCATGTAAAGCTTAAAGGTACTCGTTGGACTTTACGCCCCTTTGCGCATTCAGGCTGCAAAAGTAACACCATATGGTACGCCGTACTCAGGAGAAGTAGGGCAATGTGTTTTCGGGTGTATTTTTACATATACCCATTTTGGGTGAGAGAAATATCTCTGTAAACTGACAACTTTGTATAAAAAATTTAAAAAGTTGTCATTTACAGATATATTTCCCACACCCAGCATGGGTATATGTAAAAATACACCCCAAAACACATTGCCCTACTTCTCCTGAGTACGGCGATACCACATGTGTGACACTTTTTTGCAGCCAAGATGCGCAAAGGGGCCCTAAATCCAATGAGTACCTTTAGGATTTTACAGGGCATTATTATGCATTTGGATTCTCATGCTTTAGGACCCCTAAAATGCCACCATACCCCTCAGCGAATACCTTGGGGTGTCATTTCTAAAATGGGGTCACATGTGAGGTGTTTGTACTGCCCTGGCATTTGAGGGTCTCCGCAATCATTACACCTATGGCCAGCATTAGGAGGTTCTGCGATTCTCCTTATATTGAGCAGACGGGTAATGAGATTTTTTTTTTCCGTTCAGCCTCTGGGCTGAAAAAGAAAATAAATGAACGGCACAGATTTCTTCATTCGCATCGATCAATGTGGATGAAAAAATCTCTGCCAAAATCAGTGACTGCGGTGCGGTGGGCGCTAACTACCTAACAAGTAGCTAACTAACTGGCGGTGATAAGGGACCCTTATGCCCCATTCACACGTTCGGACCCATTTATTTCTATGGGGACAGACTTTGTCCCACTCGGATCCGCACTTCCGGGTCTGCACTTCTGTTCCGCAAAAATATAGAACATGTCCTTTTCTTGTCTGCAATTGCGGACAAGAAAAGGCATTTTCTATATAGTTCTGGCAATGTGCGGATCTGCAAAATGCGGAAAGCACATTGCCGGTGTCCGTGTTTTGCGGATCCGTGGATCCTCAAAACACATATGGACATGTGAATGGAGCCTTACAGGGGGGGATCAATGACAGGGGGGTGATCAGGGAGTCTATATGGTGTGATCAGTTGTTAACAAGGGGTTAATAAGTGACAGGGGGGGGGGGGGTTAGTGTAGTGTTTGGTGCTACTTTACAGTGTTACCTGGTCCTCTGGTGGTCGATCCCAGTAAATGGGACCAGAGGACCAGGTAGCAGGTATATCAGACGCTGTTCACAAAACAGCGTCTGATATACCTGTTTGATTTCATTTATTTAACTGGCAGGCTGCAGTATAACTTCCGAGCTGCGCACGCGTTCACAGAAATTCTCGCCTCTCGCGAGATGACACGCCTGCGCGTCAACGAGGGCCGCCGAGATCACGCGATCCTGCGTCCGGCGGTCCAGAGAAGGTTGAGTTGCTTTTGGGCCAATGACTGTTCACATTAAATCGGAAAAAATGAGGAATATTCTAAAAACAAATATATAGCACTATATTCTATAGTGCTATATATTCGTGTTTTAGAATATTCGCATTATGTGAATATTACATTGCCGATTTTTCACAATAGAATAATTATTCTCGAACACAAATATTCACGAATATATGACGAATATTCTAACATATATATTCGCAAAATATAAAGAATTCAAATATTGCCCCTTCCGCTCAACACTAATCTCCAGCAGTACAGTAGACCTCTTCTGGTACTGTTGATGATGTCATTCTGCCTATGTAGTCACCAGCAGTACAGTAGACCTCTTCTGGTACTGTTGATGATGTCATCCTACCTATGTAGTCACCAGCAGTACAGTAGACCTCTTCTGGTACTGTTGATGATGTCATCCTGCCTATGTAGTCACCAGCAGTACAGTAGACCTCTTCTGGTACTGTTGATGATGTCATCCTGCCTATGTAGTCACCAGCAGTACAGTAGACCTCTTCTGGTACTGTTGATGTCATCCTGCCTATGTAGTCACCAGCAGTACAGTAGACCTCTTCTGGTACTGTTGATGATGTCATCCTGCCTATGTAGTCACCAGCAGTACAGTAGACCTCTTCTGGTACTCTTGGTGGGTGTAATCCTGCCTATCTAGTCTCCAGCAGTAAAGTTGACCTCTTCTGATACTGTTGATGGTGTCATCCTCGCTATCTAGTGTCCAGCAGTACACCAGACTTCTTCTGGTACTGTCAGTGATGTCATCCTGCCTATCTAGTCTCCGGCAGCACAGTAGACCTGGCAGTCAGTCAATGTAACCTTGCCCTAACATTCAGGTTGCACAGCACAGCTGAAAAGTGAGGCGTCCTAAACAGCAAGCAGTTGTGTGCCCTCTAGTGGCCAGTGTGAAGACTCAGAAATGATTTCACTTTGGATAGTGGCCGGGAGATTATGTATCGCACTCCTCTGCCTTATTGAGGAGCCTCGTGGAGCAGAATGGTGCCCCAGGCGGTACAGTCGCTTGTACACTTTTATGTCATTTTGATCTTTTGTTCCTCAGTACAGCAGGTGAAGGAGACAATTATTAGATTACTGACCTAATCCAGAAACATTGGCTTCTTCTTCCGTCTCTTATGGTCTTTTAATGTGACCCCAGCAAGTAATGGAGGTAATTCTCATCAGTGTCGGACGCGGCTCCCAATTTGTAACACCAGGAACAGAGATGGCAAATTAGATTTTGCAGTTGCCGTTACAATTCAGTTACCAGGGAGCAGCTGCTGGATTCACGAGGCTCACCGCAAAAATAGGGAACATTTCCACCTAAAATATAATGATCCCCATTTATCACATTTCCTACAGTCTCCTGCTATTGCCACCTGGATAAATGTCCTGTGCAGCCCGCTATAAATGTAAAAACCAAAATCACTGCTATTACTATTCCTACATTTACCCAGCTTTCCCAAAGTCCTGATCTACCTAGCTGTGACATAAAAAAAAAACTATAGGAAACCATATTATTTGCAATATTATGACCGCTAGGTGGGGGCTTACCGCATACATGTATACAGTGGATAATAATAAACCAGTATGCATCATGCTCCGGAGCTCCCTCTAGTGGTGGCTGAAGGATTTTATTATTTACCTCAATGATTTAAACTAAATATTGACACCTATAAAGACATAAAAGCAAAATTATCGGACCAGGATTTTGGGCCTGAGAAGAACATTGTGTTCAAGGTGGAGATTCGAAGATTTAAATTGAAGAGGGATGGGGGGGGGGGTGTTGGGGATTCTTTTTAAATTCACCAGTATTAATTAGTAACACTTTTAATTGCATGCTCCAATATCCAAGATACTATTATACAGACAAAAAAAAAACAAAGCAAATTATTATCGAAGATCACATGGCGTCAACCAGAGCTGGGTATAATAGTGCCGGGGGCTGCGCGGTTCTGTTCCTGGGTGAAGATGTAAAAGACTGCAAAAGAAAGGCACCCGATAAAGAAAGATGCAGCCAAAAGTCAATAATTGGATATTTGTTTTAATGCACTCTCGTTTCCCCTCCCCCACACCCCACATACTATCCTACAAGGGCTCTTTTTTTAGGGCCAATTTGGCCATCTTGGCCCCAAACACATCCGACCCGTGTATTATACCTAATAATATATAATTTTCAGATGTTAGAAATGTAGTCTCCTGAACCCCATTCCTCCTGGGGGGGGGGACTTCGACTAGGTTAGTGTCTAGGGACTTCTCCATTTTAGTGCATGGTAGTTACGGAAACAGTCAACATGTAGATAAATGCACTCTGAACAAAAATATAATTGCAACACTTTCGGTTTTGCTCCCATTTTGCATGAGCTGAACTCAAAGATATGAAGCATTTTCTACATACACAAAAGGCCCCTTACTCTTAAATATAGTTCACAAATCTGTCTAATCTGTGTTAGTGAGCACTTCTCCTCTGCTGAGATAATCCATCCCACCTCACAGGTGTGGCATATCAAGGTGCTGATTAGACAGCATGAATATTGCACAGGTGTGCCTTAGACTGCCCACAATAAGAGGCCACTCTGAAATGTGCAGTTTGATCACACAGCACAATGCCACAGATGTCGCAACGTTTGAGGGAGCGTGCAATTGGCATGCTGACTGCAGGAATGTCGACCAGAGCTGTTGCCCGGGCAATGAATGTTGATTTCTCTACCATAAGCCATCTCCAAAGTCGTTTCAGAGAATTAGGCAGTACATCCAACCGGCCTCACAGCCGCAGACCACATATAACCACACCAGCCCCGGACCTCCACATCCAGCATGGTCACCTCCATGATCGTCTGAGACCAGCCACCCGGACAGCTGCAGCAACAATCGGTTTCCATAACCAAATAATTTCTGGACAATCAGAAACCGTCTCAGGGAAGCTCATCTGCATGCTCGTCATCCTCATCGGGGTCTGGACCTGACTGCAGTTTGTCATCGTAACCAACTTCAGTGGGCAAATGCTCACATTCGATGGCGTCTGGCACGTTGGAGAGGCGTTCTGTTCACGGACGAGAACCGGTTTTCACTGTTCAGGGCAGATGCAGACAGCGTGTGTGGATAAGCGGTTTGCTGATGTCAACATTCTGAATCGAGTGGCCCATGGTGGCGGTGGGGTTATGGTATGGGCGTATGTTATGGGCAACGAACACAGGTGCATTTTATTAATAGCATTTTGAATGCACAGAGATACGGTGACGAGATCCTGAGGCCCACTGTTGTGCCATTCATCCACGACCATCACCTCCTGCTCCAGCAGGATAATGCACGGCCCCATATTGCAAGGATCTGTACACAATTCCTGGAAGCTGAAAACATCCCAGTTCTTGCATGGCCAGCATACTCACCCGGCATGTCACCCATTGAGCATGTTTGGGATGCTCTGGATCGGCGTACACGACTTGTTCCAGTTCCTGCCAATATTCAGCAACTTCGCACAGCTATTGAAGAGGAGCAGACCAAGGTTCCAGAGGCCACAATCCAAGACCTGAGCAACTCTATGCGACGGAGATGTGCAGCACTGCGTGAGGCAAATGGTGGCCACACCAGATACTGACTGGTTTTCTAACCCCCCCCCCGTAAGGCAAAACTGTGCACATTTCAGAGTGGCCTTTTATTGTGGGCAGTCTAAGGCACATCTGTGCAATATTCATGCTGTCTAATAGCACCTTGATATGCCACACCTGTGAGGTGGGATGGATTATCTCGGCAGAGGAGAAGTGCTCACTAACACAGATTTGACAGATTTGTGAACAATATTTGAGAGTAAGGGGTCTTTTTGTATGTAGAAAATGTTTCAGATCCTAGAGTTTAGCTCATGCAAAATGGGAGCAAAAGCTGAAAGTGTTGCCTTTATATTTTTGTTCAGTGTATATCTATCTACATGTTGACTGTTTCAGTAACTACCATGCACTAAAATGGAGAAGTCCTTAGACACTAACCTAGTCGAAGCCCCCACCCAGGAGGAATGGGGTTCAGGAGACTACATTTCCAATATCAACCATAATTAGAATAAAAATAAAGGAATACAAAGATGTCTTTGGGCTCTATCACACTACCGTTTTTCTTTTCCGACCTAGAGATCCGTCCTCGGGGCTCTAGGACGGAAAGATACTGGTCAGTATAATCCTAATGCATTCTGAATGGAGAGAAATCCGTTCAGGATGCATCAGGATGTCTTCCGTTCAGTATGTGAATTTTTTAGACGTTGACAAAACCGCAGCATTTTAGACTGTCCAAAAATCCGGAAGACATGCCGTAACGCTGGATCCAGAATTAATGCCCATTGAGGTGCAATAATCCGGATACGGAATTAAGCTAAATGTCGTTTCGGCGCATCGCCGGATCCGACGTTTAGCTCTGCGCATGCGCAGCAGCAGTTCCGATCGGGGCCCCAGTGTAAGCTGGGGCTCCGATCGGTTACCATTGCAGCCAGGACACTACTGAAGTCCTGGCTGCCATGGTAAGTACTCTGCAGCAGTATACCTACCTGCGCTGCGGCCTCCGGGCGCTCCTTCATGACGTCACAGGTCCAGGCGGCGCATTGATCTATGAGCCGCGGGGACCTGTGACGTCATGAAGGAGCGCCCAGCGAACGCAGCGCAGGTAAGTACACTGCTGCAGAGTACCATGGCAGCCAGGACTTCAGTAGCGTCCTGGCTGCCATGGTAACCTGGAAGCATTTCGAACACTGATCAGGATCCTGATCAGTCTTCTAATGCTTTCAGGCGACTTGTGTTCTGACGGATCCGGCGGGATGGAAGAACGCAAGTGTGAAAGAGGCCTTAGAAGGAGCTAGCCTTATTACTGATGATTTCCAAGTCACATTGGAATTTTTTTAATTCAGAAAAAAATAACTTTCGCTGACTATGTGCTAGCGCAGGGGTCAGCAACCTTCGGATCTCCAGCTGTTGTGAAACTACAATTCCCAGCATGCTCTATTCATTTCTATGGGAGTTCTGAGAAGGACTGAGCAGGTATGCATGCTGGGAGTTGTAGTTTCACAACAGCTGGAGTGCCAGAGGTTGCCTACCCCTGCGCTAGCAGCAAGTGAAGATGAAGTTTTACTTTGCAAAATGGTCCACGGCTTTCTCTATAGATGGTCTGGTATTTCGGATTACGTGGTTGAATTTACTCACATCTTGGATCTTGCACTTTTCTCATTTGGTTATGCGTCTCTTTTGTACTAGACATAAAAAGCAAAAAAACCATAACGCTTTATCAAGAGAAAAATATATAAAAAGAATCTAGATGATAGCCCTGAAATGGGTGGTCACCCAGCTGTCCCAGAAACCACTTATAATCCATAAACCAATAAACACATCTTACTTGTAAGAAGGATAACGATTGTCAGGCCAAGTATGAGAGCGATTTTAAGAATGTTCAGATATTCGACAAGTTGATAGCTGGAGATATCTAAAAAAAAAAAAATGCATACAAAAAAAGAATAAATGAAAAAGATACAAAGAAGATAAATGTAACCTAAAGGATGTACTGCCATCTACAGGCAATACTCTGCAACTACATCCAACATCATCTGATGCCCGGCAGACTCACTGTGAGAGTAGTTGGCATATAATGGCGTAGTGAGGGATATATGCTGGACAATGCAGGATACCGTCAGCAAGTTGGTTTTAACTATTGCCGGTAAGACAAGGTGACGAGTAGCTTGAATGTCGCCATGTTCTGACTCCCATATTTCTAGAGGTCCAGGATCAGGAAAGTCAATAATATCATCGCTGTGCCAGCTTACAGCAATGCCCGGTGGGTGGTAGCCGGATGTTCGACACGTCAAGGTCACGTCTTCCTGTGACTTGGTGGATACCTTCAGGTAAATCTCTGGTTGCGATGGATGAGCTGGAGGCAGAGAAAGACAAAGTAAAACAACAACATAATGATGGGAGTTGTAGTCCTAAAAGGTATGAATGAGGCATGGGACAGTTCATACCCACTGAAAATGTAGAGGCTTACCTGGTGCCCTACGGACATACAGCATTAGGATCAGATGCCCCCGGAATACAGAAATCAGAATTGCTGTACAGTGAAAACATATCCGGATCTGATGCAAACTGCATAGATGCCATGATATCAACAGCCGAGACTACGTACACCTAGGTGGGTACCTGTGTACAGGGCCGGTGCAAGGATTTTGCCAACACAAGCGAAGCTACATTTTGGTGCCCCCCTCCCCCCCATGATCATATTATGACCCTCTATTGTGTCACTATTCTCGCCCCCCTCGGCACACCATCCCCCCCATGTCACATTTCTCCCCGTCCATGGCACAGACTACAGACATTTGATTCGTCACCCCTAATTATCAACAATATGCGCTCTGCGCTCATCACCTACCACCTACCCTACGGCAGTCGACAATCCGTCTGGGCTGGCCTGGGCCTGAGTCACAGTCACCAACAGCTGCTCCAGTCCCTGCTGCTGCCCGCCGCGGAGCGACTCGCCAGTCGCACACCCTGAGTGCCCCCATGAACGTGCTGCCACTCTGTGAGTGAGGACCAGGTCCGCATGGCACATGCAGGCTAGGGTGGGTGGCCGAGGGCGCTGCGGCGCAACTTGCTGCAGGTGATTTAAAAAACAAAGTTCATTTTTCCGCCCCCCCCCCCACCCCTTCTCTGCGCCCTAAGGCAGCCGCTTGGTCTGCCTTATTATAGGACCGGCCCTGCCTGTGTACCCATATTTACTCCGAGGAGGTGCGTCTTATATTATTTTTACTCACTATGTGTATAACCAGCAACACTGCGCTAAATATGTGGTCATCTCTGGTGCCAAGTAATTTGGTTAAATCATAGCTGATGCCAATAGATCTGGTGCCCACTGTATATACAGAATCATATCCAGTGCCCAGTATATATGTAGAATGATATCCGGTGCCCAGTTATATGTAGAATGATATCCAGTGCACATTGTATATGTAGAATATCTGGTGCCCAGTGTATATGTAGAGTAATATCCAGTGCCCAGTGTATATGTAGAATGATATCCAGTGCCCAGTGTATATGTAGAATGATATCCAGTGCACATTGTATATGTAGAATGATATCTGGTGCCCAGTGTATATGTAGAGTGATATCCGGTGCCCAGTGTATCTGTAGAGTGATATTTGGTGCCCAGTGTATATGTAGAGTAATATCTGGTGCCCAGTGTATATGTAGAGTGATATCAAGTGCCCAGTGTATATGTAGAATGATATCCAGTGCCCAGTCTATATGTAAAATGATGTCCATTGCCCATTGTATATGTAGAGTGATATCCGTTGCCCATTGTATATGTAGAGTAATATCCGGTGCCCAGTATATATGTAGAGTGATATCTGGTGCCCATTGTATATGTAGAGTGATATCTGGTGCCCAGTGTATATGTAGAGTGATATCTGGTGCCCAGTATATATGTAGAGTGATATCCAGTGCCCAGTGTATATGTAGAGTTATATCCGGTGCCCATTGCATATGTAGAGTGATATCCGGTGCCCAGTGTATATGTAGAATGATATCCGGTGCCCAGTGTATATGTAGAATGATATCCAGTGCCCAGTGTATATGTAGAGTGATATCCGGTGCCCAGTGTATATGTAGAGTGATATCCGGTGCCCAGTGTATATGTAGAGTGATATCCGGTGCCCAGTATATATGTAGAGTGATATCCGGTGCCCAGTGTATATGTAGAGTGATATCTGGTGCCCAGTGTATATGTAGAGTGATATCCGGTGCCCAGTGTATATGTAGAGTGATATCTGGTGCCCAGCATATATGTAGAGTGATATCCGGTGCCCAGTATATCTGTAGAGTGATATCCGGTGCCCAGTATATATGTAGAGTGATATCCAGTGCCCAGTGTATATGTAGAGTGATATCCAGTGCCCAGTGTATATGTAGAGTGATATCCAGTGTTCAGCGTATATGTAGAATGATATCCGATGCCCAGAGTACATGAAGAATTATATCTGGTGGTCATTGTATATTTAGAGTGATATCTGGTGCCCAGTGTATACAGTATGTAGAATTATACTCGGTGCCCAGTGTATACAGTATGTAGAATTATACTCGGTGCCCAGTGTATATGCAGAATCATGTAGAATCATATCTGGCCGCAATCATAGCAGGCGCAGAAAAGCTAGCTCGGCCCAGGTAGAGTCATATCTGGTGCCCAGTTTATATGCAGAGGTTTCTATGGTGTAAAACTCTGTAGAACATTCTGCTGGAATAAATCAAATATGTTATAAACACTTTATTCTACAGGAAGATTTATATTGGGCTGTGGACGCACTTTTTAATAATGCATTCTGTAGACTTGGTGGCACCTAGACAAAGAGGATTGTGTCTATTGGTGGACAACGGCAAGAGCATCAGTACATGCCCAGCACTTCTCAATCCCAATGATATGCTTCATTACTCACATACCGTACACAATGAGGCGGGCGCCGGGCCCCTGTTCCTCTGCCTTCTCCCACATGTGCACTTTGCAGAAGTAGATCCCAGCATCTTCCCGGGTGACGTTACTGATGAGCAATGATACATCTCCTTCACTCAGGAAGGTCTTAGGATCGGCAAGGGAGAAGCGGTTTCTCAGGGGGATGACATGGCTGGTGCTCATGTTCCCATCTAGTTGAGTTTTGTGCCAGGACACGGCACCTTTACGATTGGATTCACCAGAGAAAAAGCACCCCAGCTTGGCATGATGCCCCTGAGTGATGACCAGAGACGGAGGGGATTGGAACACTTTTAGATCAAACAGCCCTGGGGTGAAAAACTGTGGGTTAGTAATCTTGACCCAATGGTCAAGAACATAGATGTGGTGAAAAGAACTTACGAAGTCAAGAACTTAAGTAGTCAATGACATACATAGTCAAGATCTTACTGTACATTCAAAGAACGTAGTCAAAAACTAACATGGAAAATAAATTACATAGCCAAGAACATATATTATTAAGAACTTACATAGTCAAGAACTTATGTGGTCAGAAACATACATAGTCAAGAACATACTTGGAAGAGGACTTGTCTAGTCAAAAGCTTACATTGGAAGAGCATACAAAGTAAAGAACGTACATAGTCTAGAACATACATTGTGAAGAACTTACAAAGTCAAAAGCATACATTACGAAGATCATAGTCAAGAACTTACTTGGAAAACAACTTACATAGTCAAGACTATACACTGAAAGGAACTTACATAGTCAAGAACAGACATTGTGAAGAGCAAAGTCAAAAACTTACATAGTCAAGAAAGTGCATTGAGAAGAACTTAGTAAAGAACATGCAAAGAAAAACAAATTACATAGTCTAGAACATACATTGTGAAGAACTTACAAAGTCAAAAGCATACATTACAAAGATCATAGTCAAGAACTTATATCGACAAGAACTTACTTAGAAAAGAACTTACATAGTCAAGAACACACATTGTGAAGAGCAAAGTCAAAAACTTAGTCATGAAAAAAAGTCTGTGTAAGTGGAACTCTTACATAGGAAAGGAGATGCTGAGTGAAAATACCGATCCAGACCACTTACCTGCAATACTACTCATGTAATACTGCACATAACAGTCCTTATTCCAGCTCTCTGACTCTCTTTAAACTTATAACAGGAAGCCCCCATCTCCTTTTCTCTTTAAATAATGCTCCTTTATTAGAAAATATTAACCCCTTCCTACACTAACTCATAAAAATGGCTTATACACAGTGATATCGATGCATAAAATTTGCATCAAAGATTTTTTTGTGTCGCGTTAATCAATTAATTTGAGTAATAGTTTCAGCCCTACTCTGATCCCAGTTGTTTAACCTTTTAGATGCCACAGTCAGCAAAAATCACCTTTATTTTGCATACAAATGACTGTATTTACAAAAAAAAAGCTATATATAACTGATATCGCCATGTCCATAACGACCCATACGATAAAAGACCCAGGAAAATTTATGTTATGGACCTTTAAAGGTGGAGAAACATATGATTAAAAAATCTTTGCTCAAAAATGTAACATAAAAACAATATAAATTTAATAGCACAAAGGTACTGACTTCTAGAATAAAGTTATCATGTCACGTTTACCGCATGCCGTACAAACAAAACCAAAAAACAATGGCAGAATTGCTTTGGTTTTCACTCCCCCCACCCCAAAAAAAAAAAAAAATCTCCATTACAACACATTAGATGTGACCCAAATGGTGCCAATGAAAAGCACAAACTCATCTTTACTACCTGTAGACGTTAAAATGGACTTACCGCCCTGAGATTGCCCGCATTTACACCAGACTTGCAGAAATGTTTTAGGTAAAATTTGGCTAAATTGCTCAAAAAAATCGCTCAGAAATAAAGAGACTTCCTTTAGTCTTGACAAAGTCCTACTTTGGACCCATTCCCTAGAATTCAAGCCAACCAAAACCTGTTTGATCACTCGGCTTAGACCGGCAGCCAAGCTGCTCGAACCCGCCTCCATTCACCAGATATCTCTACTTGAAGAGCTTTATGGTTGGGAATCTGAAGACAGACAAAGGTTCCTTAGTATTTGGGGTGATTGAATCACTTACAGTCAGTTTTAAGTTCTGACGTCTTCAGTAGTGATGAGCGGGAGGTGCCATATTCGATTTTGCGATATTTCGCGAATATTCGATTGAATATTCGTCATATATTCGTTGAAAATCGAATATTCGTCATTATTTTATATATTGCGAATGTTACTCGAATTTATATTCGCATCGCAAATTAAACTTAGAGCTGAGTTCCTAATAGTTGTAACTTGTATTGCTATAATTGACGAAGATAACGGATATCACGAATATAGCGCTATATTCTCAATCTTCGTTATATTCTAGCAATACAACCATTAGGAACTCAGATATAAGTTCAATTCGCCATGAGATAATTATACCCTGAATTACTCGCATTGCGAATTCAACTTAGAGCTGGGTTCCTAATGGTTGTATTGCCAGAATATAACGAATATCACGAATATAGCGCGATATTCTGAATCTTCGATATATTCTAGCAACAACCATTAGGAACTCAGCTCAAAGTTTAATTCGCGAAGCGAACATATACTCACATTGCGAATTTATCTTAGAGCTAAGTTCCTAATGGTTGTATTGCTAGAATATAACGAAGATTGAGAATATAGCGATATATTCGTGAATTCGTGATATTCATCGTCTTCGTTATATTCTAGCAATACAACCATTAGGAACTTAGCTCTAAGATAAATTCGCAATGCGATTATATGTTCGCTTTGCGAATTAAACTTAGAGCTGGGTTCCTAATGGTTGTATTGCCAGAATATAACGAATATCACGAATATAGCGCTATATTCTCAATCTTCGTTATATTCTAGCAATACAACCATTAGGAACTTAGCTCTAAGATAAATTCGCAATGTGAGTATATGTTCGCTTCGCGAATTAAACTTTGAGCTGAGTTCCTAATGGTTGTTGCTAGAATATATCGAAGATTCAGAATATCACGCTATATTCGTGATATTCGTTATATTCTGGCAATACAACCATTAGGAACCCAGCTCTAAGTTGAATCCGCAATGCGAGTAATTCAGGTATAATTATCTCATGGCGAATTGAACTTATATCTGAGTTCCTAATGGTTGTATTGCTAGAATATAACGAAGATTGAGAATATAGCGCTATATTCGTGATATTCGTTATCTTCGTCAATTATAGCAATACAAGTTACAACTATTAGGAACTCAGCTCTAAGTTGAATTAGCAATGTGAGTAATACAGTTTATATTAATCACATTGCAATTACAACTTAGTCAAATTTGTGAGATCGTGATTCTCACATCCGACAGTACATTTTAGCATGGAGGTGTTCCCATGCACACGGGAAGTCGGCAGAAGCGGCAACGGGCATTGACTGGAGCGGGCAGGGAGCCAGGAATCCTCCGGACAGGTAAGAACAGCTTTTGGGAAGTGGGAAGACAACCAGAGAGCAACAAGGATTAACATATAAAAAAAAAAAAATGAATATTCGAAATTGCGAATATATAGCGCTATATTCGCAATATTCGCGAATTATCGAATTTGCGATATTCACAATAAAAATTCGCTATTCGAATCTTCGGGCTCAACACTAGTCTTCAGGATGGACCTCACCAAGCTCCTCCACCTCGGCTTGTACTTTGTTTTCCTCCTCTTAGCAAAACTTGATTCACAGTCTGGCCCAACTTCACCTACATATTGTCCCTTTGTGTTTTTTCTTTAATCGTCGTGTTCTATATCTATACTATCCTTTGTTCCAGTTAACATGGTGGTTTCTACAACATGTGCCCTTCTGAGCCCCCTGTAATCACGACACAATGGGGGTTTCCCGCCGTTTGCGTCAAAAACTTCCAGTAAAAAGAAACTTGACAAAATAAGAACATGGTCAAGAACGTATGAAGTCAAGATCAAACAATGCTAAGAACACGTATAGTCAAGAACAAACAGTCAATAACATAGTTAAGAACATACTCAAGAAAATACATTGTCAACATATATAGTCAAGAAAATATGTGTAGTTAAGAACATGCATTGTAAAAAATATATAGTTAAGAACATGTTTAGTCAAGAACATATGTACTCAAAAACATGTATAGCCAAGAACATGTATAAAACATGTACAACAAAGAACATAGATAGTACAGAACATATAGTCAAGAACATAACATGGTCAAGAACATGTAGCATCAAGGAACTACCTAGTCAAGAGCAAGGATAATCTTAGATAATCAAGAACATGGACAGTTAAGAAAATGAACAGTCAAGAACAAACATATAAAGGAGATACATGGTAAGTGCCCACAAATGTAAGGCAGAAACTTTTGGATCAGTCTTCTAGATCGTGGTGACCTCTTTCGGGGTCTCATTCTCTTTCTCTATTTGCTTATGTTTTGCTTTGACCTGGGTTTTCTCATAATTCATCCCTTGGTTCTTCTGGTTGACCTTGGTTCGGTCAAGGGCTCGAATGTGTCCTGGGTTCAATGGCATTCTCCAGGATCTTCTTCACCACCACTATGCACCACATTGTCTGGCAGGTTGTGGTACCAGAAACCGGCAGATTATTGGCACAGCGATGCCAGGTCCTCGACACATCAGCAGGTTGGCACCTGGTGAACAGTGTGAGGACAATCTCATCTCACAAGAGGACGCCTATCCTGATCCAGCCACCTGAGACCCGGTCACTTAAAATTGAAGAACCGGTTTAAGAGCATACCATTCCCAAAATCCAGCCAGCCCTTAAACCCGAGCATTCCAGATTGTCGGAATTTAACGCTTCATATTAAATTGTATTCACTTACCTCAACCCCACCCAGAGCCTGCACCACTTACCCGCTGGAAGCAACTGTACCAAGAACAGGACCCTGATGAGCACCGGCGCCTGATCCATGATGCAAAGTCGTACACTATGTTCTGTGACTTCTCCAGCAACCAGACATATTTTAGCCCCCGTCTTGGGTGGGGGGAGAAGCTGGAAATGGGGTGGGCTACCATCGCTCAAGACTTCTACTGTGGTTAGCAACATGAAGCTTAATTCTGCTGACACTGCCATCATCAGACCAAGACCCAATTTCCAGGACACCGCAGGAGCTTGCAGGCGAGCTGAAGATTTATGTCATGCTCTTACACAACCCTTACTGACGCCTCGTGCAGTTTTGCAGTCTGTGTAGAGAATTGCTTAAAGGGGTTGTCCAGGAATTACTAACAAGACCCAAAAAAACGGAGAGACCTCTGTCCTTCCATGGAGCTGACCTTCAGTATCAGGCACAAACTAGAAGTAGGGATGATATAGTTTCTGGAAAAAATATAGCCATAAAAAAATAAAATCCTGGACGAACCCTTTAAATGTTAACCCCGCCCCCTCAACCTATCTGCAGCAGTCGTCTGTTAATCTTGCAGGTGGTTGCCTGTACCTTTTAATCACACTAATGGATAGCTGTCATGTGCTGCGGACATTCTGCCTGTAAATCCGCAGAGGATCCGCGACATGTGAATGCGCACCAAGGGTACACCGACGAGCAAAAGGGTAGCAATGTTTAGAACTGTTGACTTTCAGGCTCCGAATCGCACCGTCCACTACAGCTTGGAACGTGAGACTCCCACCATTTTATAGACAACCATCTCGGAGACCTCATTCATACATTGGTATCTGATCAGTTCTGCAGATTCTTCTCATGTATCAGCATTGTTACTGTTCTGCTCCTGGTGGTGGAACAATCTTCTTCTTCTGATTCTTGTAGACCACAAATCACAACCCGTCCTCACGTTCCCCGACAGCTCAGGGTGTTATTAGGTTCATTCCCAAGCGAATGGTCACTGGTCGAATCCAGGAGCCGCCATCAAGAAGATTTCCCAAGAAAGGAGAAACCGCCTCATCCAGTTCATCGATGGCGATATCTTGGGCAAGAAAATTGACAAACTTCATCATGTGAGGCTGTGACGGCTGGAAGAATCCGAAATTAGGTCCGTCCGTTCCAAAGCCAAGAGACAAAATATCAGAGTCAACAAGTCGGCTCCTCACAAGGTCTACCAGTTCTGGGGTGACAAACATGGCAGTGGAGACGGCTCGTATGCGTCATAGTAGTGAGGTCACGGACGTCCTTGCAAGCACCGTGCGGCGCGCATCACACAAGTCTGGAATGGAGGCCCGAGAACGGGTGAAGAGAAGCCTCAACTTTAAAGGGATTCTGTCAGCTAGTTTGAGACTATAGAGCTGAGGACATGCACTGCTAGGTCGCCACTGCAGCGCTCCAGACGGCGACCAAAATGGTCGCCAATGCGCCTTAAATTTTGCAGATGGCGACAAAACTTTTTAGCCTTATCACCATTTGAATATCACCAACTGAATATTGTGGCCGGACATGGGAGCCAATAATTCCTTGCCCCAGCGCAGGGGTTCGCTCAGCAGCACAGGGGAGAAGGAAGCCGTCTCTCCCTCCCCCCTGTGCCACTGCCACCAATGAGAGGAGAGAGGGGAAGAGGAGGGGAGGGGCTATGGCCACTGTGCCACCAATGATGTTAATTCACCCATTAATTCAGTGGCAGCTTCTGATCGGAGCCCCAGCAGTGTAATCCTGGGACTCCGATCGGTTACCATGGCAGCCAGGACGCTACTGAAGCCCTGGCTACCATGGTAATCTCCCTGCTGCCGTTTGCACAAAGCCCAGGGCAGCAGAGAGAGTGTGAGGTCCTATTCACCCTGATAGAGCTGTATTAGGGTGAATTGGACAAGGGTTGTAGCCCCTAAGGGGGCTAATAGTAAATAAAAAGTGTAAAAAAATAAAAAAAGTTTAAAAAAACACAAACACCAGAATATTAAGTATAAATCGCCCCCTTTCCCAATTTTACTTACAAAATATATAAACAATAAATAAACATATTATATATCGCCACGTCCGAAAAGTCCAAACTATTAAAATATTAAAAAAATATCTCCTATACAGTGAACGTCATAAAAGAAAAAAATAATAATAACCCTGTCACCTTGCCCCCCCCCAAAATAGGATAGGACTGTTCTATTATAGGCCGGACGTTCCATAAAATGCCGAATGGTGTTTTTTTCTTTTTGCATGGTATCGAATATCGCAACACTTTTTTATGGTATCGAAACCGAATCAAAAATTTGGTATCGTGACCCCCCTAATATGTAGTGCCCATTACTGTGACCGGCGTCTCATCTTCTCAAAGTCTTTTCTTTAAATTACCGGTATAATTATATATATTTTCAATTTGGCTCCTAAATTTTTCAGTTTGGGAGCCAATGACTATTGTTTATTTTTTTAGTCTGGAGCCCTGCACTAGCACGTCCACAAGATACATTCCCCATAGCTCTGAGTGCTTGTATTCAATAAAATAAAAAACGCATGCACGAGTGCCGGCATAGTGTTCCTTCCCTGTGCTGGCATCAGCCTCAGGGAATGAACTGCGCATGCACAAGATTACAGCGCTTCAACTATGTGACATCAGGGGAGCAAGGAGGAGATTCGGAGGATGCGGGCGGTGCTGGGCTCCTTCACAGTGGGTGTGGCTGGGCTCCTTCACAGTGGGCGGTGCTGGGCTCCTTCACAGTGGGCGTGGCCGGGCTCCTTCACAGTGGGTGTGGCCAGGCTCCTTCACAGTGGGCGTGGCCGGACTCCTTCACAGTAAGCGTGGCTGGGCTTCTTCACAGTGGGCATGGCCAGGCTCCTTCACAGTGGGTGTGGCTGGGCATCTTCACAGTGGGCATGACAGGGCTCCTTTACAGTGGGCTTGTCCAGGCTCCTTCACAGTGGGTCTCGCTGGGCTCCTTCACAGTGGGCGTGCCCAGCAACCTTCACAGTGGGCATGACCTGGCTCCTTCACAGTGGACGTGGCCGGCCACCTTCACAGTGCAAGTGGCCGGGCTCCTTCACAGTGGGCGTGGCCAGGCTCCTTCACAGTGGGCGTGGCCGGGCCACCTTCACAGTGGGCGTGGCCGGGCTCCTTCACAGTGGGTGTGGCCGGGCTCCTTCGCAGTGGTGTGGCCGGGCTCCTTCACAGTGGGCGTGGCCGGGCTACTTCACAGCGGGCGGTGCTGGGCTCCTGAAACGTTGGTAACGGTGCTTACTTGCCTCATTTGCATATATATAAAATTGTTTTTTCTATTAAATAAACTCCGCACTATGGGGAATGTATATTGCGGAGGTGCTAGCGGCGGTCTAGCAGCGCATGTCCGTAGCGCTATAGGCTCAAACTAGCGGACAGAATCCCTTTAATATCGTCATAAGAAGTAACAGATTGGAAACGGGTGATCTGGAGCGACGAGACGAAAGTCCAAAGTCCGGGCTCTGATGGGGCAAGTGGGTGTGGAAGAAACAAGGGAAAAGGGGCCAACGCATCGGGGAAGTTATAGGTGGAGGAAGCCTGAGGATATGGGGGGTGTCACAGCCAAAGGATACTTGACCGGGATCGATGGTCTCAGTGCTGAGCTCCATGTGAGTGTCCTACAAGACGAGTTACTTCCTACACTCGAGTACTATGGGTATGAAAAGGAGGACCTAGTGTTCCAGCAGGAGAACCCCCCGAAGCAGACATGGAGGTTGGAGAAGAAATAGTTAATGGCAATGAAGTAGCGGAGCTGGATCGGCCCCACAGTCCTCGACCTCAACCCAATCCAACTCTTGTGGGTAGAGGTGAAGAAGAAGCTGTGTTCGTACCCAAGCGAGTCGCCCCCAGTATGACCATCACTGGGAACGTGTAGGAGAGACCTGGGATTTCGGTCGAGACATCTGATGGCGAGCGTGCCCAGAAGGGTTCAGGCCGCGCTAAATACTACTAAATACTAACAAAGTAAGAAAAATGAGAGTAAGAATGAGAAGAGTCCGCAGAACTAATCATTCGTCGGGGGGAGTGTGAGATCGCTGAGATGATGTCGGTAGGATGATGGGAGTCTCACGTAGAGGACGGTGCGATACGGAGACTGAAAGTCACAAGTTCTAAGGGCACTTTCCCACTTACGTTGTGAGGATCCGGCAGGCAGTTCCGTCGCCGAAGCTGCCTGCCGGATCCGGAAATCCGTGTGCAAACGGAAAGCATTTGTAGACGGATCCGGATGCAGACCCATCTAATAAATGCATTGAAACACCGGATCCGCAGACCGGAAAAACGGTTCCGGTATTTATTTATTTTTTGCATTTTTAAAGGTCTGCACATGCGCAGACCAGAAAAACTGATCCGTTTTGCTGGAACACTTGGCGCCGACATTGCGGCAAGTGTTCCGGAGTTTTGGACAGAGAAAATACCGCAGCGTGCTGCAGTATCTTCTTCGGAAAAAAATCCCGTAAGAGTGACTGAACTGAAGACATCCTGATGGACGTCATCCGTATTTTTTGCGGATCTTTTTACCGCAAAATACTGAAAAAGCCATACGGTCGTCTGCAAGAGGCCTAAAACGGATCCGTTTTTTTCCAATATTTAGCCCCTAGGACGGAACTCAATACCGGAAAAGTTTAACACAAGTGTGAAAGTAGCCTTTTACTCGTCAGTGTATATTCACACATAGCGGTTGTTTTTGCAGCAGTGTTTGATACGGTCGGGATTTTAGGATTCAAGAAGCCACAAAAACAAACCATTTTCCTGTCACTAGGGGGAGCTCAGTACAAAGAGATTTTTACAGCTTCTATTGCACTCAATGGTAACTGTATACCTTCCTATGCATCAGGCTGCGCGTCCCACGTTGTCAGGGGGAGACTGGGGGGGCTCGGGGGTCTGCACTAACTGTACATTAAAAGCATAGAAAAAACATAATAAAATCCTCATCTGCATCAGTATGTATACAGGGCGTGGCCTCAGTGGTGCAGGATTTGTTGGTGCGGGTGGTGATTTGGCGCCACATAAGGTCTCCGTACAGAGGTAGCTAATTTTGCAGACCCATTCACTTCTAAAGGTCACTAAACTGACCAAAATAGCGGCCTTCAGGTCTTCTATTATGGCGGCCATTTTGTAACCATATCAGGAACCATATTGGTTGTCACATTTGGCCTCAGAGCTTCAATAATATTCATGGGCCCTCCTTTACACATGGGAGTGGCCAAAAGGTGGGTCCACGGGTGAATATATGATTATTAATGAGGTGGCGCCCTATGAAATTGGACAGACCCCTCCTGACGCCTCAGAAACCAGTCAGAGGAGCAGTAAGAGGTCACATGACGCATTTCCCTGCTGACTGACAACTCTTTCCGTTACCAAGGAGACAAGGGGCAGGGCTTATTGCCCAGTTCATGGTGTGATGTCAAGAGGCGGAGTTAATTTCTACAGGGCTCCTAATTGGTAGTTTGGCTTTAATATATGAATATTAATGAGGAGACACTCTATGGGCCAAGTCCCGCCCCTGAGTCCACAGAAACCTGAAGGTTTCTACTTAGCCAATTAGCAGCACATTAAGAAGTCACGTGACCTAAACTCTTCCTGTTACCAAGGGGCAGGGCTTACTTTCTAGCCAACTGGCACTTCAGTCCAGGTCAGGACGCCCCATGGGCTCTGCTGACAAGAGTCTTCTGTTTCCTATGGAGTCAGGGGGCGGAGTTCCTTTCTTCTGGGCCCCTTATTGGTATTTTGGGGGGCCGACTAACCGATGTGATAGTAACCAATGGTTCAGATACTATAGAGCGTCCGGCCCCCTCCATGTTGGTGGTCCGACCAATCAGGAGCCCAGAGCTCAACGTCTCAGACGACTGTGAGTATGCAGGAAGGGGCGGGGCCTGGCGGTAACCGTTACTGCGCCACAACCTCGGGGGTGGAGACCTAAAATACCTGACCGCCAGAGGCTTATACCCCCATCCCTCATTAACCCTTCATTATCACCCTCGATTTCTTACTAACCCCTCGTTATCACCCCAATCCCTCATTAACCCCTCGTTATCACCCCGATCCCTCATTAACTCCTCGTTATCACCTCTGATCCCTCGTTAACCTCTAGTTATCCACACTGATTCTTCATTAACCCCTCATTACCACCCCCATTCCATCATTAACCCCTCGTTATCACCCCGATCCCTCATTAACCCCTCGTTATCACCATAAATTTCTCATTAACCCCTTATCACTCCGATCCCCCATTAACTCCTCATTATCACCTCTGATCCCTCTAGTTATCCGCGCTGATCCTTCATTAACCCCTCGTTATCACCTTTGATCCCTCATTAACCTCTCGTTATCACCATCAAGTTCTCATTAACCCCTTATCACTCCTATCCCCCATTAACTCCTCATTATCACCTCTTATCCCTCTAGTTATCCGCCGCTGATCCTTCATTAACCCCTCGTTATCACCTTTGATCCCTCATTAACCCTTCATTACCACCCTGATCCCTCATTAACCACTCATTATCTCCCCCTTCCCATTATTGACCCCTTGTTATCACCTCCCATCCTTCATTAACCCCTCATTACCCCCCCCCCATTCAAATTCATTTACCATCCTTGTGTATACGTGCTGGGATTCCAAATCATTTAACCCATCAAATGCCGCGTTCAAAAGCCCCGTGACATCCCACTGGTTAGAGAGGAGGGAGCCCCCACGGATCCTCCCGACGCGGTGGCGTGGTGCTCTGCGGTCGTTGTCCCCTCCCCCAGGCCGGCCATCTTTGCACTCCTACAGACAGGGTTAATAGATGGCGCCTAAAACGTATTTCAGAGCATTATGTCAGCGATAAAAGATTGCACAGGCGGAATAAGAAATAAAACTAAATTACAATAAGAAAATAGTAAAAAAAAACTAAAAAAGTTAATTTTTTTAAGCAATAAAGGAAAAAATGTGTTTATAGAAATCTTTATTAACTAAGAAATAAAATGTACGAACATCTGGTATTGACTCGTCCGTAACGAGCTGGATTATAAAGGTGACGCGGTAATTGTCCCGCGGGGTAGACACTGTAAAAACCAAAACTGAAATAACAAAGACAAGGACGCCACTTCTCGTAAGAAAAAACTAAAGCAAAATGACTCGGCCGCAAAATCGGAAAACGAAAAAAGATCTTTGGCGGCAAAATTGTGCAAAAGTGAAAAAACATAAACTGTAAACGTGATTGGTGACCTGCAAAATAAAGGTAACGGCGCAAAAACAAACCACAAAAATTTTAAAAAAATAATTTTTTTAAACAAAAATTGCTGTTGCCTCGGTGGTGGCCAGGTGTCAGGAGAGTTGTGACCCAGCTTTCTTAGACTCCGGAACAGCAGCAGGCGCCTGGTTATGGAGAGATGCTCAGCGCTCTGGTTGGGGCCTATGGGAAGCTAAAATTAAAAAAATTAAATAAAAAAACTGGGGAGATATACATATCGGACTAGCACTAGGACCATGGACGGAGCAGCGCCTCTGCCTCCCAAGCCCGACAGCGCTTCACCCGTCACGTGGTAATGACATGTCACATGACGCTGAGCTCCCCGCTTACAGGCCCGCCCCTCTTCTAAGCTGGGGTGGGCGGAGCCAACATGTCTTTGTTCAAACCCATGCGCGATCCCGCGTCTTTTTGGCGCTTTTTCACACGGTTTTCTTTTTTTTTCCATGATGTGAGTGAAGGATAAGCTCGCGTCTTACGTATGATGGTTAGTTTAGCAACCGACCGCCCCGGTCTATCAATAAACACAGAAGACCTAGAGATTGGCGTCTGTCACTGGCAGTTATCCGCCCGGACTGCGGATGCGTACATAAAAAACACGAAAAATAAGAATTACTGTAAAAACAAACAAACAAATCCCCCCCCTCCCAAAAAAAAATATTTTTAAATAAACAGGCCCGACCACTACTGAAAATGACATAAAATGAACGTGAAACGCAGGTGCGCCTTCCCGCCTCTGTCCATGCGCCGAGCTCTGCGGCTGCTGTGTCCCGCCCGCCCCGAGATTTCCAGCAGCGCTTTGTGTGTGTCGGGCCCGCCCGCTCGTCTTCTTGTGTGTGGGGCCCGCCCGCTCGTCTTTCTCCCTCCCGCTCTCGTGTGTGCGGCCGCTGCTGCTGCTGACAGACCCGCCCGCTCCCGCCCGTCTGACGCTGCTTCCCGGTGCCCCTCGGTGCCTGCCCGGTGTGAGGTGCTTCGCGGCTTCTCCCCGCCTCCCTTCTCCTCACGTGTCCCGGCGGCGGTGCAGGAGAGGCAGGGAAGGGACCTTCTCACATGACCCGTGTGTTTGTCCCCGTGATCAGATCCGTCGGGCCTCCAGCCTCCTCCTCCTCCTCCCCGGGCAGCCCCGGGCCCCGGCCCCGCACAGCCTGACCCGGGGGGGGCCCTCTCCCTGCCCGAGCCCCGACACATGGACATGCTGGATCAGAGCCTCGACCCCTCCGCAGCCGCCGCCAGGTGAGAACTCGAGCCCCAGGCTGCGGCCTGCACCGTGGAGGCTGCGGGAGGCCTGACCCTCCGGGCCCCGCACACCGTGCCGGCCTCCGGGGTGATACCGTGTGTATATATCACTGGTGTATAATATATCCTATATATCACCGGTGTATAATATATATCACCGGTGTATAATATATAATATATCACTGCTGCTCCAGCATACAGTGCCGGCCTCCGGGGTGATACCGTGTGTATATATCACCGGTATATAATATATCACCGGTGCATAATATATAATATATCACCGGTGTATAATATATAATATATCACCGGTGTATAATATATCACTGCTGCTCCGCATACAGTGCCGGCCTCCGGGGTGATACCGTGTGTATATAGCACTGGTGTATAATATATCCTATATATCACCGGTGTATAATATATAATATATCACTGCTGCTCCGCATACAGTGCCGGCCTCCGGGGTGATACCGTGTGTATATAGCACTGGTGTATAATATATAATATCACCGGTATATAATATATCACTGCTGCCCAGCATATACCGTATCAGGTATCACCGGTGTATAATATATAATATATCACCGGTGTATAATATATCACCGGTGTATAATATATCACCGGTGTATAATATATCACATATCACCGGTGTATAATATATCACATATCACCGGTGTATAATATATCACATATCACCGGTGTATAATATATCACTGCTGCTCACACATACAGTGCACGTGCCTCCGGGTGTATACACGTGTGTATATAGCACTGGTGTATAATATATCCTATATATCACTGGTGTATAATATATAATATATCACTGCTGCCCCGCACACCGTGCCGGCCTCCGGGGTGATACCGTGTGTATATAGCACTGGTGTATAATATATGATCACCGGTGCATAATATATCACTGCTGCCCAGCACACCGTGCCGGCCTCCGGGGTGATACCGTCTGTATATATCACTGGTATATAATATATCCCTGGTGTATAATATATCACAGCTGCCCAGTATACAGTGCCGGCCTCTGGGGTGATACCATGTGTATAATATATCCTATATATCACTGGTATATAATAAGGTCGATCCACTTGTTTTGTACCCCGGAGTGCTGCTTCAATTTTTTGGATTTATATATTCTGTAGACAGCTGAGCCTGCTGCTTTGGAAGGATTGCACCCACTTTTCATTTTTTTGAGTGCTGCTGTGTTTCTCTTTGCTATTTTTATCACTGGTATATAATATATATCACTGCAGTATTATATATCATATATCACTGCTGCCCAGTATACAGTGCCGGCCTACGGGGTGATACTGTGTGTGTATATCCCTGGTGTATAATATATCCTATATACCACTGCAGTATTATATAATCTATCACAGCTGCCCAGCATACAGTCCCGGCCTCTGGGGTGATGGTGTGTATATATCACTGGTGTATAATATATCCTATATATCACTGCAGTATTATATCGTACATCACTGGTATATAATATATAATATATCACAGCTGCCCAGCATATGGTGCCGGCATCTGCGGTGATAGTGTGTGTGTGTGCCACTGGTATATAATATATCACTGCAGTATTATATCCTATCTCCTATATATCACAGCTGCCCAGCATATAGTGCCATCCTCCGGCGTGATAATGTGTATATCACTGCAGTATTATATAATACACATCACATCAGGGCAGGCTATGTATGTCACTAGTGTGTTATATAATATATCACTGCTGCCCCCACATGTATATAGTGCCAGCCTCTGGTGTATTAGATATCATGTATATACCACTGGTGTATTATATATTAGATATCATGTATATACCACTGGTGTATTATATATTAGATATCATGTATATACCACTGGTGTATTATATATTAGATATCATGTATATACCACTGGTGTATTATATATTAGATATCATGTATATACCACTGGTGTATTATAACGTGAGGTCTTTATATATCACTTGTCTATTTTATATGACAGGGGTCAGAAACCTCCGGCACTGCAGCTCTTGTGAAACTACAACTCCCAGCATGCTCCATTCATTTCTGTGAGTTCTGAGAAGAGCAGAGGAAGTATGCATGCTGGGAGTTGTAGTTTCACAACAGCTGCAGGTTGCCCACCCCTGTTATGACATGGGCTGTATGTAGTATAATATACACCGCTCACTGGGGTGTATTACACGCGGACTGGGTGTATATCTGTGGTGTGATATGAAGGGCTCCTGCACACCAATGGTTTTCTGTCCGATCCACGCTTTTTGCGGGTTGGGTGCGGACTCCTTCACAGTGTCCTGTCCACGGCCGTCCTGTGGCCTCTTTAGAAATACAGATGTCCGTATTACAGACGGCCGGTGTCCATGTTCTGCTGTCTGTGGGCCTCCGTACTGGGGCCCGACCATCACTAACAGAACCGGATTCATCCCTACAGACGACATGGCTTCAGTCCAGGTTTACTGTTCACGACACCACAAGGACGGCAGGACTCGTAATGGGCGCCGTGACACCAAACTTCTGCTAAGCACCTGGAGGGGTCCGGGCGGATACCTGGGTGTGTAATGAGGGGTCCACCAGTGTCTGGATGGTGGACACCAAACTGTGGAGCAAAGCGAGCTGCGGTTGCTAGAACTCTGGAACAATACCGTACGGAGATCCGCCTCCGCACAGCATTAGAATGTATGGGCTCCGAGGAGCTGAAGTCCGTTATTCGCGGTCGTGCGTCACCTCGTTGAATAACTTCGGTAGCTGATTTTTAAAGAGGAAAACCGCTTTAACACTTGAAACCGAACTCTGCTCCGACTATTACCGCAGAACCGAACCGAGCTCCGCTTCAGTTGTGCCGCCATATGAGCCACAGCAGTCTACGCGGTCGAGTCCTCCTCCGCGTATGCCGCTGCATAAAGACTGCGGAAAAACCCATTCTGCGTCTTTCTGGAGACCGTCAGCAAGAATGCACTGCCTTACTGATGGAGCTCCACTTCCCATCAGCAAGTGGAAACAATAGTCAATCGCACTGGCTGCTGTGGGACGGCTGGACCTTGTAGTTCCACCCCCCCTTATGTTTTAGCCCAGTCACAGCCTGTGCACGTCGGAGGGTTTGTTTCAGTGTGGCGCTCACCACACACCATGACTTGTGCTGGCGGCCAGGATTACAGCTCCCGTACGTACAAGCTGCTGAACGGCGCCAGGAGTAATTCGTGAGGGACGTGGCCGTGACCGCTCAGACATCCCGTGACAGGAAGTTCTGCTTCTGGGAAAGCTGGGTGACGGCGGGGTTCCTCATGGGGGGACAGAAGCCGTGAAGCTTTAGGGGACACTCTGGCGATGAGCAGCGGTAACTGTAGGTCCTTGGGTCCCCCCTTACGCTGTGTCTGTTTCTTGGAAAGCTGGGTGACCACTGTGTTCTCGATTATATGTTGTGTCCGCAGCTCGGGTTGTGAACGTGTTGACATACAGAACCCCGGACGTGTGCGCAGGAGTCATGTGACCGGATCACATGATCGCCTGCGGTGACATCACCGCAAACTGTTTTCTGTCTGCACTGAGCCGCATCATAAGGCACTTAACCCTTTCATAGACTGGAAGCCTGCAACAATAACGGACCTGTCATTGAATTATACCGCCGGGTACAGCTGCTCGCCGAGCCGTAGAAAACGGGATAATCCGACCAATCCAGCGGTGACGTCACGTGACCACTGCAGCCAATCACTGACTGGCCGCACATTCATGCATTTCCTCTGATGCCAGTGATTGACTGCAGTGGTCCACAGGATGCACAGATGTGCGATGGCTGGGGCCCCTATGATCGCTGGACGGGGGCCCTGAGCAGCTGTTTCAGGGTGAAGCAGTGGTCATGCCGCGTGTCCCTGCCCGACCTCGGCTGTAAGACGCCATTATGTCGGGCAGGGACACACAGCATTATAATGCCACGAGGTCCTGTCACAGTTCAGGCCGGGAAATAACGCTGCCACACGAGGCGTGGGCGCGCTCGTCTGAACCTAGCCTCCGAGCGCTGTCATTACCCGATGGACCTGGGCCGTGATGTGTCCACATGGAGTAGGTAACGGGTTTGTCCGGTTCCAGCGCTGCCGCTCCAGTTCTCCCGCCTTTGTCTGCATGGCCTCAGCAGTGACATCACGAGGACAACGAGACCACTGCAGCCAATCGCTGATCTCTTCAGTGCACCGCGGAGGCCACTGATCAGCCCGCGTGTTGTCACCGCTGCAGCCAGGTCCACAGTGGCAGAAGAACCGGTCAGTTGGGTCGGTACTGCTCATACAAACTAATACCCAGAGCAGTCCGGTTTCCCAGTTAACCCTTTTAATCCTCCAGCATATGGAGCGGGCGCTGTAATGACATCTGCTCATGTAGCATACATCTGCCACCATGTCCGGGGGCCAGCCTGCATGAGGGGCCACTGACACGGTGGGGGAGCCTCCCAGTGGGCCTGTTGCTCCAGTCATGGCTGAGGTGCATTCGCTTCTCCATAATATGTGGCACCGAATGAAGTGCCGCAAATTAACCCTTAAGGCCGGGAGGACGTGCGGTGACTCATGTGGCGGACGGATGGGGATAATGTTGGGGAATGGCCATTTGTATTTTCTTTACCCTCCAGTGGCTGTATTATTGGACCTAGCCCGTGCCACCCGCCACCCCCGCCCCGTACGGACTACCTTGGGATTTCTGGCTGAGGACGGGTTCTAGCGGCTTCTATTACCCTGCGGTTTAGCAGAGCTTACTGGGCACAGCTACACTGATGTAGTGCGGCGCTCCACCCCGGAGCCAACCTCTTGGTCTCGCTCTTCACGCCGCACAGTTCAGACTTCAAGGATATCTGCTGCACTAATTCTCACCGGCCGTGAAAGCGTTAATCTGCTCCGATTAAATCCGATTAAAATGCAAGGAGGGCGCCGCTCGTTAGTAAGGAGCCGCCAGCAGCCACAGCCGAGAAGTGAGATGACTTCAAAGGCTCCTTGGGAAAGTCGTCCCCGGGCCGAGTGCCATGTGTGCACAGTGCTGAGGGGGTACAGCTGGTGACGGTGCCAGTCTGCAGACTACAGGCTGCCACCCCAGTCACCAGCCCCGGGAGTGGTCACTCTGCCCGTCAGGTGGTGTACCACGTGTACGTGGATGCATGCCACTGACATCGTCCTGCACACAGTGGGGTGATGCAAGCACCATCGGGAATTTCCCTACTACCCCGCGAGGGAACTGCTTGGCAATTGCAGAAACCAGCGTGGCGTCAGGGCAGCTCTCTGGAGCACGGGGCCCGCAGGAGCCACGTGGGCGCAGCCCCTGGTGCTAAGCTGATTAGAACGGTTCCGTCATACGCGTCACGGGTTCTGCAATGTGCGAGGAGAGAGCTGGCCGAACACATGCAGGCTGAGCCCAGCGCTCGGCTAATGTGTATGGGGCCCCGACTGGCGGCAGGTGTGAGGGAGATGAGGATCAGGCAGGTGGATTCGAACACGTCCGATCCTTTTCTTCTTCACCACCAGAGGTGCCGGACCACACAAAAACGTACACTGCTATCCATTTTGAGAACACATGCATCCTCGGCTGAGCTTGCATGTGTATTGGAGGGGTTAGGGGTTGGTCCCACCAGTGTCACTGGACATTCACTATAACCCTCATCAGATACGTTCTCGTTATTCACTTTTTCTGCGGCAGAAGCTTCTGCAGCTTTCTCATCAATTCCTTCTCATTTTTAACATCTCTGCTTACAGTCATTGAATGAGGACATTCTTTATGCTGAGGCTATACTTGCCACCTCCTACTCACACAGCTGGGGACCTTGTTACAGTGGGTCAGTCTAGGCCAGGGACCGGCAGCCTCCGGCACGTCAGCTGTGCGGAAACTACAACTCCCAGAATGCTTCGTTCACTATTGTGAGAGTTAGAAGAACAGCCGAGCATGCTGGGAGTTGTAGTTTCACAGCAGCTGTAGGGCCGAAGATCGCTGGTCTAGGAAATCCTCTGTCAGCAAACTGCATTACGTGAGCTGCTGTTTTGTCACAGTGTGTTAGCCTGTTGAGCGCTGGCTCTGCTCTCAGCTGAGGGTTTGCTGCAGTTGGATCCAGTCTGGACAATGCTCTGTGAGCTGAACGAGTCGGCAGCCTGTAGAAATCTCTCTGGTAATTTGCTACAATGTATCAGTCCGGACAGAAAATTGCCAGGGGATACAATTGTAGCAAACCCTCAGCTGAGCGCAGAACTAGCTGCCGTATGTACATGTCTCCTGCCTCTGGATATAAGCGGTTCTCATTCACTGACAGCAAGAAAAGATCCTAAACATGGAGAGGAGTCAAACCAGTCTTGGGTATTTGCAGGTCCTTTTGCTGCACAGCAGAAAAGCTTTGTACAGAAAACCCCTGTCTGCCGCGGGGCGTATGGCGGTATTATTCTACGGCTCGGTTGGCAAAGAGCAGCGTCTCCCCGGAGCTGAGTCATGAGACGTTTCACAAGAAGAGAGCGAGCTAAGGCGACTTTCACACCACAATTTATCTGGATCCGGCAGGGCTCAGCGAGAACGCTTCTGTTACTGATAATACCGCATCCGCTATGAACGGATCCGGGTGTATTATCTGTAATATAGCCAAGACGGATCCGTCGTGGACTCCATTGGGGGGGGACGGATCCGTCGTGGACTCCATTGGGGGGGGACGGATCCGTCGTGGACTCCATTGGGGGGGACGGATCCGTCGTGGACTCCATTGGGGGGGACGGATCCGTCGTGGACTCCATTGGGGGGGACGGATCCGTCGTGGACTCCATTGGGGGGGACGGATCCGTCGTGGACTCCATTGGGGGGGACGGATCCGTCGTGGACTCCATTGGGGGACGGATCCGTCGTGGACTCCATTTGGGGACGGATCCGTCGTGGACTCCATTTGGGGGACGGATCCGTCGTGGACTCCATTGGGGGACGGATCCGTCGTGGACTCCATTGGAGGACGGATCCGTCGTGGACTCCATTGAGGGGACGGATCCGTCGTGGACTCCATTGGGGGACGGATCCGTCGTGGACTCCATTGGGGGGGACGGATCCGTCGTGGACTCCATTGGGGGGGACGGATCCGTCGTGGACACCATTGGGGGGGGGGGGACGGATCCGTCGTGGACACCATTGGGGGGGGGGGACGGATCCGTTGTGGACTCCATTGGGGGGGACGGGGGACGGATCCGTCGTGGACTCCATTGGGGGACGGATCCGTTTGTGCCAGATTGTGTGTCAGCGTGGATCCGTCTTGCTCCGCATCCCATGACGGAAAGAAAACCGCAGCCTGCAGCTCTCCGTATAATATATATAACGGAATGTATTTTGGAGCGCTGCGTTCTGTTCAGTTACGTTTTGTCCCCACTGACAATGAAAGGGGACAAAACGGAAGCGGAAAAAAAATAACGCTAGTGTGAACGGAGCCATCTCTGAGCAACGCCCTCCATGCAGTAAGATCGGGCAGGAGCCGGGGGCAATGGGCAAGTCACAAGGCTAGCCTCTCAGGATCTTCCCAGCCCCCACTTAGGGCGCCCTCCGCCACTATACACGTCTGGAGGTGGCAGAGTTGGATCATCCGCTGCCCGGCCTCGGGGACTGGCCGTGCGTCTAGGGCGGCTTCATAGACGGCTTTTTGTTTTTTTGGGTTTTTTTTTTTTTAGCAGTTTTTAATGCAGATCTTTGAACCAAAGCCAGAAGTGGATCTTGCAAAAGTCTAAATCCTTTCTTTATACGGTGGTTCTGGGCGACCATAGTGTGACGAAACCATTGTAAGTGGAGTCCATAACTCTGCGGGGTTATCCACGAGGTCATCGATATCAGATCGGCGGGGGTCTGACACCCGAGGCCCCCGCCGAGCAGCTGTTAGAAGTGGCTTCTTTCTAGGCCAGGCGGCCTCGCCATACAGCCGTCCCATGGCCCAGTTGCAGCCTATTAAAGTGAATGAGACTGAGCTGCAATACCAGGCACTGCCACTATGCTATGCATGGCGCTGTGCTGACCAGAGCTGCCGTGATCGTGGCGGCCCCTATAACAGCTTGGCCCCCTGAGGAGGGGTCATCATTATCCGATCCTAGGTCAAGGAAAAAATGAAGAGTTTAAGGGGTTGTGCAAGAATGGGGCAAGGGGTATAGCCGACCAACTGGCTCCTGCGCACTCTACTGCAGGGGTGCACAACCTGTGGCCCTCGATACCATTCGGTGCGGCCCCCAAACATCTGGTAAAAGACATCTAGGTCTATGTCTTATGGCTTCTTACATGTATCTTTCATGTATTCTCCTATTAGATCGGAGTCCTAGAACTGTAACTAGACATTTATAGTGTATACTGTCTGTTCAATATGTCAAAAATACAGTATTTCAGGTGGTAATACCCCTTTAAGTTTTATTTTCGGCCCTTGGAATTGGTTCAGGCTGACAATGTGGCCCCCGACCAGAAAAGGTTGTGCACCCCTGCTCTAGTGGGTCCACGATCCCCATTCAGTCTGCACCACGATATACTTTTTTTAGGGTGCAGAGGCACAGAGCGAAATCCCATGGAAGCGCTCCGTATCTTATGGATTGCGGACCCGCAAGACGGGCGTGAGCCTTAAAGGAAGGATGACTGGCCGCCCCAGCACTGGTTCCCCGCTCCTCCTCTTCCTCCCGGCCTGTGATGCTTCTCTGGGCTACATTGATGTCAATATCTGGTTTGATATCGCCGCAGCCGATCACTGGTCACATGACCCAAGGGTATCCGGTCTCCACTGCGGCCAGTGATTGGCTGCGGCGATGTCAAACTGGATGGTGGCGCCCAGCGGAGCATCACGGGAGGAGCAGGGTAATCTTTCCTTTACGGTTCCGGCTAAGGTGGGGTTAGGGCCCCCCTTTACATTCCTTCAGAACAACTTTAAGAAAAATCAGCAGGTAATGCAGCTCTTTACATCTGAGAGAAGAAATGGCGGCTCTCCAGGGTCCTGGATAGCGCCAAGTTCACCCGGAAAATACCATGGAGCGGCCCCCCACAGGGCATCCAGAGGAGCCGCCCATCCTGGCACAGACAGGGGGCGGTATAAACAGTTAGGACCTCAGTTATGATATGTGATGCTTTAAGGTTTGTTTTTTTTTTTCAAAATACATAAAAAAAAAATAGACCCTTCTCCATGTGTCTCCATGCGGGCACCAGAATGGCCTCCACAGACGCATTGATGATGCCGTGTAGTTTATTTTTTTTTTAACCATTTGTGGCCCATTTGCATTGCACAGGGTGTCAAGTCGTGTGCGGCTTTCATTGCGGAAACCTTCCGCTGTGCGTGGATGGGGTTGGTGTCTCTGCCGCTCTTCTGCCCTCCATTCCATTGTGTTAATCCGCTCCATCTGCGCCGCATGTGGCCGTACCGTAAGGGCGGGGCCTTGTTTTGTCGCCCTTACAGGTGTTGCAGCCACAGAATTGTTGTCTTTGTGTCGTCTTTATTGCTCTTTCGCTTTAAAAAATAAAATAAAATCTCCATTTTTGCAGCCACGACAAAGGACAGGAAGCGGATGAAGTGGTCGAGCTACATGACGGTGAGTCCTTGCTGGTGCCCGGTGGTAGAGTTAACCCCTGAGGTATAGAAGCTGTGCCCCCGTGGTCACTCTCTGGGGTACGCCCGGCCTCCAGCACTATCCGAAAGGAGTCGGCTCCCAGACGATCGACCTGTCCTGTATTTCTGACCAGTGCAGATTGCATCGCTGACAGCCAGGGGGCGCCACGTGTCATCTCACCGCCAGCAGGGTGTTCACTGGGGCTGATATATAAATGTTATTTTGCCCAATGACGGCAGAAATGTATTTTCCATGGATTCTGCCATTCAAAAGATCCACAGGAAGGAAACATTGACTTGTATTTCTGCAGCTCGTCCTGCAACTTAGTGAGGCCCTAATGTGGAACCTAGACCGCCAAGAAGAGAGCGGGGCCCCTGGCGTTACATCGGGCGTGCTCTCTGCCGCTCCATTAAGATGGGGTGGTGTCGCCACTGATCTCAGGACCGGTGGGAGTCCTGATGGTCAAACCCGCACCAAGCAGATGGACGGGGATAACGTTTACTAATGGCTGAAATTGGCTCCGACCTTAGAGGGGTATTCCAGTGGGTACAAGTTATCGAGATAACTCGGAGATCGGTGGGGGTCCTACTCCTGGGACCCCCACCAATCACAGCTCTCCTATAGAAATGAATGGAGCGACCAATCACTTTAGGGAGCCTGCAGGGGGTACAGGGCCCCTGTTCTTGTGAGCGTGGGGGTCCCAGCAGTAGGACCACCACCAGATCTTAAAGGGGATATACCAACCAGAATACCCGTTAAAGGGGTTGTCCAGTAGTTTGTAAGTAATTGTATTGTGTTTGGATATCTTTAGGAGGCTGAAATCCCTTCTTGCACTGATCCTGCTCACACAGCTGAGGATTTGTTACAGCGTGCCAGTGTAGGTAATGCTGTAAAGGTACATCCAGAGTCTGCAGCAAATCCGCACCAAAAGTGACTTCATAGTGCAGATTTCATGCTGATTTCTTCTCTGAAAATAAGTGATCAGTGGGGGTCCGACACCCTAGGAGTGGAGCGCTCTGTGAGCTGGACCGGGTCAGCAGAGTCCTCATCAGTTTTCCTCTTCTCTTACCAGGAGATGAGACGAGCACCGACGAGCATACCGCGGTGGCCATTGCTGCCGTCCAGCAAGCAGCCTTTTCAGAGCACAACATTCAGTACCAGTTCCGCACAGAGAACAATGGAGGACAGGTGCGTCAGCTGCTTCCCGGGGGTCATATTGGGAACCCTTGTGTCACCTCAGGTGGACGGCGCCGTCTGAGCGATGGGTGGGCACGCTGCGCAGCCCTCCCTGAGGGGGTGTCAGAGGGAAATCCTGACCCTTCTCTTCATACATCATGTTTGCTATGTGTTTTCAGGTGACGTACAGGGTTGTCCAGGTGACAGACGGTCAGCTGGACGGACAGGGGGACGCAACCGGAGCAGTGAGTGTTGTGTCGACGGCAGCCTTTGCTGGCAACCCACAAGCTGTGGCCCAGGTGAGAAATGGCGACATTAAAGGCGATCTGTCTTAACAAAAGTAAACAGAACTCCACCAGCAGAACAGTGAGTGCAGCTCTGGAGTATAATACAGGATGTAACTCGGGATCAGTACAGGATAAGTAATGTAATGTACACAGTGACTGCACCAGCAGAATAGTGAGTGCTGCTCTGGAGTATAATACAGGATAAGTAATGTATGAACACAGTGACTCCACCAGCAGAACAGTGAGTGCAGCTCTGGAGTATAATACAAGATGTAACTGAGGATCAGTACAGGATAAGTAATGTATGTACACAGTGACTGCACCAGCAGAATAGTGAGTGCAGCTCTGGAGTATAATACAGGATGTAACTCAGGATCAGTACAGGATAAGTAATGTATGTACACAGTGACTGCACCAGCAGAATAGTGAGTGTTGCTCTGGAGTATAATACAGGATGTAACTCAGGATCAGTACAGGATAAGTAATGTATGTACACAGTGACTGCACCAGCAGAATAGTGAGTGCAGCTCCGGAGTATAATACAGGATGTAACTCAGGATCAGTACAGGATAAGTAATGTATGTACACAGTGACTGCACCAGCAGAATAGTGAGTGCAGCTCTGGAGTATAATGCAGGATGTAACTCAGGATCAGTACAGGATAAGTAATGTAATGTATGTGCACAGTGACTGCACCAGCAGAATAGTGAGTGCAGCTCTGGAGTATAATACAGGATGTAACTCAGGATCCGTAATGTAGTGTACGTACACAGTGACTCCACCAGCAGAATAGTGAGTGCAGCTCTGGTGTATAATACAGGATATAACTCAGGATCCGTAATGTAGTGTATGTACACAGTGACTCCATCAGCAGAATAGTGAGTGCAGCTCTGGAGTATAATACAGGATGTAATTTAGGATCAGTAAAGGATAATTAATGTAATGTATGTAGATAGTGACTCCACCAGCAGAATAGTGAATGCAGCTGTGGAGTATAATACAGGATGTAAATCAGGATCAGTACAGGATAAGTAATGTATGTACACAGTGACTCCACCAGCAGAACAGTGATTGCAGCTCTGGAGTATAATACAATATGTAACTCAGGAGCAGTATAGGATAAGTAATGTAATGTATGTACACAGTGACTGCACCAGCAGAATAGTAAGTGCAGCTCTGGAGTATAATACAGGATATAACTCAGGATCAGTACAGGATAAGTAATGTATGTACACAGTGACTGCACCAGCAGAACAGTGAGTGCAGCTCTGGAGTATAATACAGGATGTAACTCAGGATCAGTACAGGATAAGTAATGTAATGTATGTACACAGTGACTGCACCAGCAGAATAGTGAGTGCAGCTCTGGAGTATAATACAGGATATAACTCAGGATCAGTACAGGATAAGTAATGTATGTACACAGTGACTGCACCAGCAGAATAGTGAGTGCAGCTCTGGAGTATAATACAGGATGTAACTCAGGATCAGTACAGGATAAGTAATGTATGTACACAGTGACTCCACCAGCAGAATGGTGAGTGCAGCTCTGGAGTATAATACAGGATAAGTAATGTATGTACACAGTGACTGCACCAGCAGAATAGTGAGTGCAGCTCTGGAGTATAATACAGGATGTCTCACATTGTGCATTTAGAAACAGACAGAATATGGCTGCAAAGAGGAAGTGGAAACAGTCAGCTGGTCATGTTCGGCTGTTTTAGGATGTAAACAGCCGCGGTTTCTGCTGGTGCCGTGTCAGCGGAAGCTTTTATATGAAGTAATGTTTCTCTGCCACTTGAAAGTGAAGTACTGTTACTAGAGATCAGGGCTGAGGTTACATGTCGCTGCTATGAGCACCCGGGGTACCCCAGCCTCTGACAGACGCCTTCAGCCACGTCTGCCACTGGATTTCTTCATACCTCGGCTCCCATTGTAAAGAAGTTTACCGTGCTGTAGAGTATGTCATGATGGTAAATGTGTGCAAAAAGCTAGGTGTGAACAGAGTATTTTCACGGCTCGTCCCTCAGCGAGGATCGGCAGTGGTGCCGCTGTTGGGCTGTAAACCCTTGGCACGTCTTGGTGTTTTAGGTTCAGGCTTCCTGGATTGGCCTGCCCTCTGACAGCGGGCAGCTCCGCGCATGGCGTCGTTACTCGCTATATCGTGCAGTTTTCTGATTGGTTGTTTGTCGTTGCAGGCCGTCATCCAGAACCCCTTCAGTAATGGCGGAAGCCCTTCTACAGATGCGGTCAGTGGTGAGGCTCGCTTTGCCTACTTCCCCGCTTCAACTGTGGGCGAAACAACAGCTGTGTCCGTTCAGACCACTGACCCCGCGCTGGCTCAAGCAGGAGGTAAGTGCCACCCGTTGTGTTCTCATCAGAAGTCCTCATGTATGCGGAGAGTACACTATGGGACTCTTCCCACGTCTGCCGGGGTCATGTGATGCGCAAACACGGCGATCTTTACCCTCTAACGCACTGATAACTGCAACTGTCACAAGCCCTTCACCATGTGAGCGTCACATCACCTCAGCACACAGGTTCCTGTTCAGTGTCAGCCAGCAGAGATCTTGGAAATGGGCAGGATTTTAATTTGTATTATGAAAGGGAGATGTGAGCTCAGGTTTTTGCGGCGTGTCATGGGACTTGTAGTAATTTAGTAACCGTTGTGTATTGCTTTCCTGTCCATAGGGCAGTTCTATGTGATGATGACCCCTCAAGATGTGCTTCCAGCCGGGACGCAGAGGACGATCGCTCCGCGCACTCACCCCTACTCTCCGTACGTATCTGCACTCTGCTTATCTTGTTTGTAGCCTTTATTCGGTTTTAGGTTCTGTTCACGTTTGTGTTGGCGGCTGCGTTGCAGATTTTGCCACATTTCCGCCCCCCATTATAAGTCACTGTGGTCCTTGGCTACTTGTCGTGTGACAGACCAGACTTTGCATTGTGATTTCAGTTATAAATTGAAACCCACAACACAGATGTGAACAGTCTTACTAAATACCTGCATACCCCATGAGTTCACAGTTCCTCAGTTATTCTTCCTTGAAGATCGAAGGGTATGGACACCCTTGCGGGCCTTTTTTTATTATTGCATTGTACTCATTTTGAGCTCATTAATAATCTTTATTAAAATGCGCAGCCCCTTTCTCTGTACAGCCTTGAGATTCTCTAGCACCAGGCTCTATTTACACTGTGTCCTGTCAGGCAGCTGAGCTGACTGGTCTTGTGAAGCTTTTCTCTGATCTCCTGAGAGCTCATAAACACTCATCAGAGTTCAGTTCCTCTCTTTCTGATAAGAACGTGGCCTAAATAAGTGTTCGAGCCCTTAGACCTTTAGAAGTTCGGAGATAAAGGCTCTACAGAGCCAGCAGATGAGAGGCTCAAAGTGATCTGCTCACAGCTAGGCAAAGACTGAGACCTTCATGCTGAGCATTTTTAATAAAGACTAATAAGAAAAGTGATTTTTTTTTTAGCCCAAATCAAGTAAAATTCAGTCAAACAATTGCCTCTAAAGGTCTTCATAGGGGGTCATTTATTATCCAGTAATACGCCTATATTGGGTGTATTTCTGGTGCAGGTTGCGGCCCGTCTCATTCATCATTTTCTACGCCTTTTCTTACATTTAGAGCTGTGATGGATATGCAGACGTTATGTACGGCCGGCGCCTCTTCATAACTTCGGCGGATCCACCGCCAGATATAGGGGTTATTAGGACCTGTGTCTAAAACGCCGGTCTTAATAAATGACCCTCATAGTCTTTAGGAATAAAATGCCCCCAGGGCGTTGCCCCAGGGGTAGGGTGTGTCCCTGCAGTAGCAGCACTGATTGGGCTGAAAGGATACCCTCCCAAGTGGTAACACCTTTGAGGAAATTTCTAGGAGTACTAACAGAGGGACGGCACAACAAGCGTTCTAATTAAAAAAACGCTCCATAATTTACTAAGATAGACAGTCCAGGAAAGACTACGTGTCCACTTTAACCCTATGCATGCAAGTCCATGAGCCTCTTCAGTTGTAGGAGCAGTTTTTTATTAGAGCTCGTGCTTCTCTTTCTAGCAAAATGGATGGAAACAGAACCCCACGGGATGAGCGGCGTCGGGCACAACACAATGAAGGTAAGGGGACGTCTCTGCGGACTCGTTATTATAGTTGCACGTTAGGGCTGGGCGATGCCGCCAACAAAAAACCTCAATTATTTTTCCATTTGAGGACAATTATCTTCTCAATTATTATTGTTTTTCTTTCTTTACCTTACTATGCACTAACCTTATGAGGGTGCGGCCACCCACTTAACACATCCGTTCCCGGAGACCCCCTTCTTTCCCCTGCAGGATGCGCTCTCCAGTCTAGCGCCACCTACAGAGCAGGAGAGCAATGACATCTGAACTTCACAGTCCACGCCCCATGTGACCGGTGTTCAGTCAGCAGCCAGTGAAAAGCACGTTGAGGCGCCTAGATTTAATAATATAACAGCGCTGCGCTCTAGAAGTCAAATTCATCTGATGAACCACCCTGTCCTCTCCCACGTCTGATTTCTTTTGTATTTTCTCCCCTCTTTTTCCTGCAGTGGAGAGGAGAAGAAGAGACAAGATTAACAATTGGATCGTCCAGCTGTCAAAAATCATTCCAGACTGCAATACGGATAGCAGCAAAACCGGAGCAGTAAGGCTGAGCATGGTCCTGTTCATACTTAGTCATCTACACACAATGTGAAAATGCTTGTGTTACACCCACAGGGGCTCAGGGGGGGCTGAGATATGAGGAGCGGTCTGGGGGTCCTTAGATTGTAGAGCTGTTTGTAATACGGGGAACACGTCAAAAACAAACACAATGCAAACACAAAAACCTAAATATATAACCAAAATAATATATATATTAGAGCTAATGCTACACGCATATATATATATATATATATATATATATATATATATATATATATAAATAAATGTACATTTTGTACAAGATTATTTGTGCCCATCCACCACGGCAAGGTGATCTCTTTTGGACAGGAACCTATGGTAAATGCTACCTCTTCTGGTACTATATGGCCTCCAATAAATTTCTCATATGCTGAGCCCCCCTCTGGTGCCAAGTGGCCTCCAATGAGGACACTTCAGTCACTGGGATTTGCATCCTCTAAACACGGATGCCCAACCTGCGGCCCTCCAGTTGTTGCAAAACTACAACTCCCAGCATGCCTTGACAGCCTACAGCTATTAGGGCATGCTGGTAGTTGCAGTTTTGCTACAGCTGGAGGGCCTCCGGTTGGGTGATCCCTTCTCTAATATGATGCCAGCCTCTGAGTGAAAGTATTTTGTCTTCGGAGCCGCAGTCGCACGTTCAGAAAGCAGCAAAGAGACAGAAGACACATGTTGTGATATCAATGGCTGAATTTGGGAATCTGGTTTTGCTTCTGGGTTTTAATAAATCCCTTTTGGTTTCCGATACACAGCAAAGTAAAGGCGGAATCCTGTCCAAAGCCTGCGACTACATCCGCGAGCTGCGCCAGACCAATCAGCGCATGCAGGAGACCTTCAAGGAAGCCGAGCGGCTGCAGCTGGACAACGAGATGCTGCGTCAGCAGGTCTGTGCAATGTCTGTTATGTCGCCGTATTAACGGGGGGTGGGCCCGTGCACATTTGATCATTGGCAGAGCCCTCCATTTTCAGCAGTTCCAGGCAGCTACCTAATGCATATGGGGGTCTCCCGACTCTCCTCTGACAGACGATGTTGGAGGAAAGGACTGGTCTAGTAGAATCTCAACGCCTCATGCGCTTGTGTAAGCTAAAGATAAGCAGCTGCCATTTCTGTTCAGCAGCGACCAACCAATCTTGTGATTCTGTGTTTAATTTCTCTCGTATTCCTTCTAGAAAAGTATTAGTAAAGGTCCAGCTGGGTGTTGGCAGTTGGGGGTGTGTCCCTGCATGGTCTAATACTTGCAGCACTGATTGGTCAGCGTTAGACAGGGACACACCCCCCCCCAACTGGAAACACCCAGTTGAACCTTCATAGCAAACTGCTAATAATTTGTTTGTTAACTTCTAGCGGGAATAATAGAGGAAAGGCACTATACAGTCGTAAGAATAGATGCTTAAGAATAGTTATTTCACGGGGAATGCAAGTAGTTGCCGGGACAGACGTATCGGTAGAGGGGGAGCAAAAAAAAGAAGAAAATCCCAGTGTGTCCTGAAAAACATTACCTTAACAATTAAAGGGGTTGTCTGGGGTTTTGATATTGATGGCCCCTCCTCGGGATCCTCCCCCACCGGTCAGCTGTCTGAAGAGACCACGGAACTCTGGTGAGCGGCGCGGCCTCCTCACAGCTTATCAAGCACATCGCCCCACGTTGTACAGTGGCTGTACTTGGTATTGCAGCTCAGGTCTATTCACTTGAAAGGCACGGAGCTGCACCTAGGCCACGTGACCATGAACCGGTCTAGGACGAAGCTGCTGTGGTCTCTTCAGGCGCTGATGGCGGGGTGCCGTGATGGCCTGGCCTAGATCGTGAATGTCGATCCTCGTTGACTTTGCGTAGCTGCTGCCGTGTGACTTTGTCGTCTCCCATTCCTTTACCAGATAGAAGAGCAGAAGAACGAGAACACCCTCCTGCGGGCGCAGCTGCAGCAGCATGGCATCGAGGTCGTGGAAGAGGCTCCGAGGCAGTAGATCCAGTACCGTGCTGGTCTAAAACATGCCACGGAAAAAAAACGAACTTGTATATCCGCACCCCCCTCCTCCTTCGTTTTACCCTCTATACCTTATGCCCTGCTCACCTGCCGCCCCCCGCATCTGCCCCGGCCTCCCACTCCCTTTCCAGTGACCGTGTCAAAGATCTTTCTCCATCCTGGTGAAGAACATTGTCTCACGGGGGGAGGGGAGGTGCCCCGGGTCTTCCTTGCAGACAGGAGAACCCTTAGCCCACCACCCCCTCGACCAGGAACATGCCGACCTTGGAAAACTTCTCCGGCCTCTTCACTGCCAGGGACTTGCATGGGGTTGACGGAAGGGCTGCCCGCGCGGCTGAGGGTTTAATACGTTTGCATTGCTCTCGTTATTTTGTTTTTTTTATGATAAATATATAAATATGAACCTTAGACTTTTAGCAATGACGATAGAAGAAATAACCTTCCCTCCCCCCACATTCAATTTATTATTATTTTTTTTTTATGAAGCACCTGTGGTAATCTTCTGCAGTGTGTCCGTTTGCAGAGCATCGCCCCAAATCCCACGGCTTCCAGGAGAATGGCGCCTCATGCCCAGGGTACAGTCCATCCATTCTTTGCCTATGATGTTACAAGATTTGCTTCATAATACACTTTGCTGTTTTTAATTTCTTTACGCCCTTCATGAACTGACTGCTGCAGCAAAAAGGGGACGGCCACTAGATGGCGACGGAGAGCTATGTAACAAGCAGGTCTTGACGGCACCGTAAAGCATGACTCCACTGTCTGTATGATACTTGGGGGGGCTGGGTTACACTTTGTGTTGTACTCCAGCGCTGTGCTGACACAACCTGCCCATGCATGTCCCTTTTTTTCCCCCTTAGGATAAGAGGCATTTAGCTAGCTGCCCTCCGTGACACCTGGGGGGATGATATGGGCAGTCGAACAGCTGCGGATGACCATGGGGAAAGCTTATAAGGGTTGTCTGTGGTTTAAAGGGGTTGTCCAGTCTTGGAAAAAACATAGCTGCTATCTTCCACAAACAGCACCACACCTGACCACAGGTTGTGTGTGGTATTGCAGCCCATACTGAGCTCTAATGCCAGCCACAACCCTTGCAGTTGTTGTTGTTTTTTTTTTTTTAAAAAAAGCAGCCACAGTTTTTTTTCGAATCCTAGACAACCCCTCTAAGTGATGGCCTATAGGCCATTGCTAGCTGGTCTGTGTAGTGTCTACAGAAGATGGCGCCGAAGCTACATGGCACCAGCTGTAATGATCGGGGGGGGGTGCGAGGTGCCATCACTTGAACCGGCCCCCAGGGTTAAACACCTCATTGATGAGATGTTTAAAGGCGTACTCCCAAGTGATGGTATGTAAGGCTACTTTCACGTTCGCGTTTTGGCTTTCCATTTGTGAGGTCCGTTCAGGGCGCTCAGAAGCGGTCCAAAACGCATCAGTTTGCATTCCGAATGGGAAAGGATCCGCTCAGAATGCATCCGTTTGCCTCCGTTCAGTCTCAATTCCATTTTGGAGACTGACACCAAAACGCGAGTGTGAAAGTAGCCGACCTCCTGAATGAAGGTGTAGCAGTTCTAATTTAGTGCTGGGACTTGCAGTTCATCTCCATTCACTAGAAAGGGGCTATGGTGCTGTTTCCTGCCCCCTGGGAGGCTAGGAACGCCACCAGCAAGGGGGTCCAGTGCTAAACTTGACGATGCTGGGCCTTGGTCCCTGAGATCGGTCCCCCGTGATCCTAAAGTAACTTTATGTCCCTTTCGGTTCTCTACCGGATTGAGCAGGGGCTGCGGTGAGCTCTGGGTGTGGGTACAGTGCGGCCTGTCGCCTCCACTTACTCTGAAGCAATATATGACGTGTGCGCTGACACTATGCACTTTACCCTCCGGCTGCAGCCTGATTTGTGGCGTCTCGTCCGCCCCAAGGTTCACGGAGAGATCTGCTTGCTGCATCGCTCCCGGCGTCTGGACCTGTTCACATTCACCACCTTTGTTTTATCGTTTAGTCATGTGACCCTCGACGCTCAGATAACGCCATGTCTTAAAAAAAATAAGAATCCTTCTGTTATTGTTACTTTTACCTTTTGCTGTTTTATTTTTTAAACTCTTAATGTTTTTGACTTCAGTAAAGTGAACTCTCCTCTAAAATATTAATAAAAAAAATCATCCGTAAACGTAAAATCCTCAAGTCGTCCTCCGCTGTTTATCTGTTTCTGGGAAAGCTGGGTGGAAACAAATATTGCCACCATCATGGCTCCCAAGGGAGGGGGGTTGGGGTTATCCAGCTTCCTGTGGGCCCTGGTTGACCCGTCATAAGGGTGCGAAGAGGCCGTTCTGGGAAAGCTGGGTGACACTCGGAGGGTTGGTAATGGCTGCTTTCACAGGTGCCCTGGTGGAAGATCAGTGGCAGCTACCAAGCTTTTCCAGGAACTGATAGGGCTACGTTCTGACGACTTGGGAGAGAAGAGGATTTATAGTTGGTGAGATGGGGGTGATTCACTGCGGTCCATTCACCTGTACTGATGGGCTCTTGGAGACGTCAGGCGCTAGCTCTGCTCGGCGTGATCTCCTTTTTTTTTATTTCTCAGCAGTGATGTCATCATGTGTTCTAGGGGCAAACGGCTCTTATGTCCGGAAAAATTTACAATTTTTTTATTTTATTTAGAAATTTAAACCGTTCACCGTTTTAAACCGTGTGAATCTGAAAACCGCAATACAGCCTGATATGTGTAAAAAAGATGTTTTCTGGTGTCGTCCATGGGGATAAATGCGCGCGCAGCGCTCCGGACGGGTGCACCCTATTGAAGGAAACCTAGAAAATGTGTAAGGGGGGTACCCCCTGAAATGGCCGGAGTTCCAGTCATAGTGGAGCGCCGAACCCGGCTATCTCTCTGAATAGAGTGGCTGCGCGCATCTGCGACTGGCGGCTTCAGTCATTTCAGGGGGGGTTACAGGGTTTAGCAGTAGGATCCTCATCAGTTATCCCCTGCAGGGGTCGGAAACCTGCGGCACTGCAGCTGTCGTGAAACTACAATTCCCAGCATGCTCCATTTACTTCTATGAGAGTTCTAAGGAGAGCACAGCAAGTATGAATGCTGGGAGTTGTAGTTTTACAACAGCTGGAGTGCTGCAGGTTGCCCAGCCCTGTGGATGGGGGATACCCCTTTAAAGATATGTGCACACTTAGGCTGCAGCTTTTCCATATGGATTTGTGGGAGAAAGTCCTGCCGCCTATTGTAGTAGCTTCAAAATGGACGAGGCGCCTCTAACCAAGGGATTTCGCCTTTGCAATGCTTAGGTCACGTGCACACCGTGCGTATTATGCGCTGGTTTCTCGTGCAGGACTGAGCCTGTTGCAGTACAGTACCAGCTGAGTAGATGAGATTTTCTGCATCTCCTCCACACGGTGCAAGAATTGACCGCTGGTGTGGATTTTGCAATCTCGGTGCAGGTTTCATGCAATGCAAACGCAGAAACTCTTCATAACCTACACGGTCGTAAGGCATTACGTATTGCGGCCAAATGATCAATGGGAAAATCCACGGAGTGATACGGTACCAGCGCAGCTTAGGGGATATCGAGCATCTCCTCTACCCCTTACAGAAATTTCCCTTGGGGATTTTGACATCGTGTTAATTGTTTGGATGGCTTTTTCTTCGCAGGGTTTGCCCAGATTTGCGGCAAATCTCCTTTAGAATCTGCATAAACTTACATGAAAGCTTTTTTTTGCATAAATATCCACACGAAACACGCATGTAGTCTGCAGAGTCTTTGGGTATGTGCACGCGGAAGAAACACGTAGAAGAGCCGCACCTTTCTGCACCCAAAAAATGCAATTTCCAATTGCAGTTTTGCCACAGATCTCGGCCTTGGGGTGAAAACTGCAAACATAATTGACGGGGCGGAAGATTTAAAAGTCACAACCTCTGCTAAGAGCAAGTCTGCATGAGGGCGGTCTGCTCTCACGTACTTACTGTACTACGCTGCATTGTATCAAAACGCAGAATAGCCGCACATAACCCGTAGGGTGAAATCTGCAGAAAATGTCGGTCCCAAAAAAAAAAAAGCCCTGAACTTGATGTTTTTGAAAAATATTAAAAAACAAAATACAAAAAAAAGTTCCTTTCCCCACATAAAAAAAAAAAAAATGGGTTTATTGCAATAAATAAAGCTCTATAGGACTTAAAAATACATTAAATGTTAGAATTTTTCTTTACGAGCCGTACAAAATGCGTATTTCTGCCGCAGTCGTTGGGGCTGATCTGCATCCGGACCTCCAGCCCAAGAAGGAACGTTTTCTGCAAGGTGGTTTTATAAACAGTGTCATATAAAGTCCGGCTCAAACTTACAATTGAAAATAACGGGAAGTGGTTGGTGAGCAATCTCGCTACCACACCACCACCACCCCAAATAAAAGGCCCCGCCCCTTGGTGAGCTAAATAAAGATTTTTCTAAAACTAGAGGCCCTCCCAAAAATGTTGTTGCATTTTACCACGAGGTCTCGGAACAATCAGATTAGTCGATGAGGACCGTTGTCTTCTGGTAGTAGGTAGTGAAGAGTCTCTGCAGGATCACACGGTGTCCACCAGGGGGAGCATTTCCCCATGTAAACTACTGACCAGCTACATAACACAAGTGGTGAGGCAGTGGCCCCAGGGTCAGTGCCGCCGCGCCACCTCCTTATCCCGTAGCTGGATTCCTCCCCGTGTCACCAAACAAATGTACAAACTCAACACATTGACACATAAATAAGTGGATGTCTATGGCGCACCCTATCTGATTAAATTTGGCGCATCTTCTTCGCTTCTTGGCTGGCTTTGTTAGCACCAATATTTTGCGCCAAGATTCTAGTGCATGTCTCCTTGCTAGAGACGAAATAAAAAATTTGGCGCACGTAAAGTAGGTTTCTATTTGCTGACAGGAAGCAGAGCACTTGCAAATAGTGGTAAACTTCCATTACGTTCTATGCCGTTCATTACACAGATTTTTTATTTTTTTTTATAAATATATCAGTGCAAAGGAGCAACCGCCATAACGCCTGTGCACAAGGACAGTGGATTTCCTGGAATCCGGCATCTGATAATCCAGAAAGTCTGAGAGCTGTGGCACAATGCGGTATAGCGGGTTCCTCTCTACATTGTTTTTTTGTTTCTACCATCAGAAGCTTGGAGGTTCTGACATGTTTAATGCAGATTACAGATTAAAGGAATTTTACTGCTCATGCCACACTTGCGCGGTGTTGCGTGTTCCTAGTGATGCACACAGGACGGTTACTTGTGATGAGCAGAAATGGTTAACAGTCTGCAGCCGCCCGCCCTCTGGCCAGCCCGACTGACGCCCTGCTCGTCTTCGGCGCCGCTATCCTATTTGCAATGTGTGAACTTTACCTTTCTGCCCTCAATATGTGACACAACCGTGGTGCCCGCGCCAGTCATCTGAGACCAGTGGTCTCCAGATGTTGTGAAACTACAACCCTCAGCATGTCCTGATATCGTCTTATTGCATGGTGCTATGAGCATTAAACCTCGTGCTGAACATATGGGGGCTTGGACAGAACATGCTAGGAATGGGGAGCAGGCTGTGACAGCACATGGATGGTGACCTCTACACTAGGAATGGGGAGCAGGCTGTGACAGCACATGGATGGTGACCTCTATACTAAGAATGGGGCGCAAGCTGTGACAGCACATGGATGGTCACCTCTATACTAAGAATGGGAAGCAGGCTGTGACAGCACATGGATGGTCACCTCTATACTAGGAATGGAGAGCATGCTGTGACAACACATGGATGGTCACCTCTATACTAGGAATGGGGAGCAGGCTGTGACAGCACATGGATGGTCACCTCTACAGTAGGAATGGGGAGCTAGCTGTGACAGCACATGGATGGTGACCTCTACACTAGGAATGGGGAGCAGGCTGTGACAGCACATGGATGGTCACCTCTATACTAGGAATGGGGAGCAGGCTGTGACAGCACATGGATGGTCACCTTTATACTAGGAATGGGGAGCAGTCTGTGACAGCACATGGATGGTCACCTCTATACTAGGAATGGGGAGCAGGCTGTGACAGCACATGGATGGTCACCTCTACAGTAGGAATGGGGAGCTAGGCTGTGACAGCACATGGATGGTGACCTCTACACTAGGAATGGTGAGCAGGCTGTGACAGCACATGGATGGTGACCTCTACACTAGGAATGGGGAGCAGGCTGTGACAGCACATGGATGGTGACCTCTATACTAGGAATGGGGAGCAGGCTGTGACAGCACATGGATGGTCACCTCTATACTAGGAATAGGGAGCAGGCTGTGACAGCACATGGATGGTCACCTCTACACTAGGAATGGGGAGCAGGCTGTGACAGCACACGGATGGTCAACTCTATACTAGGAATGGGGAGCAGGCTGTGACAGCACATGGATGGTGACCTCTACACTAGGAATGGGGAGCAGGCTGTGACAGCACATGGATGGTCACCTCTATACTAGGAATGGGGAGCAGGCTGTGACAGCACATGGATGGTGACCTCTATACTAGGAATGGGGAGAAGGCTGTGACAGCACATGGATGGTCACCTCTACACTAGGAATGGGGAGAAGGCTGTGACAGCACATGGATGGTGACCTCTATACTAGGAATGGGGAGCAGGCTGTGACAGCACATGGATGGTGACCTCTACACTAGGAATGGGGAGCAGGCTGTGACAGCACATGGATGGTGACCTCTACACTAGGAATGGGGAGCAGGCTGTGACAGCACATGGATGGTCACCTCTATACTAAAAATGGGGAGCAGTCTGTGACAGCACATGGATGGTAACCTCTATACTAGGAATGGGGAGCAGGCTGTGACAGCACATGGATGGTCACCTCTACAGTAGGAATGGGGAGCTAGCTGTGACAGCACATGGATGGTGACCTCTACACTAGGAATGGTGAGCAGGCTGTGACAGCACATGGATGGTGACCTCTACACTAGGAATGGGGAGCAGGCTGTGACAGCACACGGATGGTCACCTCTATACTAGGAATGGGGAGCAGGCTGTGACAGCACATGGATGGTCACCTCTACACTAGGAATGGGGAGCAGGCTGTGACAGCACATGGATGGTCACCTCTACACTAGGAATGGGGAGCAGGCTGTGACAGCACATGGATGGTGACCTCTATACTAGGAATGGGGAGCAGGCTGTGACAGCACATGGATGGTGACCTCTACACTAGGAATGGGGAGCAGGCTGTGAGAGCACATGGATGGTGACCTCTACGCTAGGAATGGGGAGCAGGCTGTGACAGCACATGGATGGTGACCTCTACGCTAGGAATGGGGAGCAGGCTGTGACAGCACATGGATGGTCACCTCTATGCTAGGAATGGGGAGCAGGCTGTGACAGCACATGGATGGTCACCTCTACACTAGGAATGGGGAGCAGGCTGTGACAGAACATGGATGTTGACGTCTACACTAGGAATGGGGAGCAGGCTGTGACAGAACATGGGTGGTGACCTCTACACTAGGAATGGGGAGAAGGCTGTGACAACACATGGATGGTGACCTCTATACTAGGAATGGAGAGCAGGCTGTGACAGCACATGGATGGTGACGTCTACACTAGGAAAGGGGAGCAGGCTGTGACAGAACATGGGTGGTGACCTCTACAATAGGAATGGGGAGCAGGCTGTGACAGCACATGTATGGTCACCTCTACGGTAGGAATGGGGAGCAGGCTGTGACAGCACACGGATGGTCACCTCTATACTAGGAATGGGGAGCAGGCTGTGACAGCACATGGATGGTCACCTCTATACTAGGAATGGAGAGCATGCTGTGACAGCACATGGATGGTCACCTCTATACTAGGAATGGGGAGCAGGCTGTGACAGCACATGGATGGTGACCTCTATACTAGGAATGGGGAGCAGGCTGTGACAGCACATGGATGGTGACCTCTACACTAGGAATGGGGAGCAGGCTGTGACAGCACATGGATGGTGACCTCTACACTAGGAATGGGGAGCAGGCTGTGACAGAACATGGATGTTGACGTCTACACTAGGAAAGGGGAGCAGGCTGTGACAGAACATGGGTGGTGACCTCTACAATAGGAATGGGGAGAACGCTGTGACAGCACATAGATGGTCACCTATACACTAGGAATAGGGAGCAGGCTGTGACAACACATGGATGTTCACCTCTACACTAGGAATGGGGAGCAGGCTGTGACAGCACATGGATGGTGACCTCTATACTAGGAATGGGGAGCAGGCTGTGACAGCACATGGATGGTCACCTCTATACTAGGAATGGAGAGCATGCTGTGACAGCACATGGATGGTCACCTCTATACTAGGAATGGGGAGCAGGCTGTGACAGCACATGGATGGTGACCTCTACACTAGGAATGGGGAGCAGGCTGTGACAGAACATGGATGTTGACGTCTACACTAGGAATGGGGAGCAGGCTGTGACAGCACATGGATGGTCACCTCTACACTAGGAATGGGGAGCAGGCTGTGACAGAACATGGGTGGTGACCTCTACACTAGGAATGGGGAGAAGGCTGTGACAACACATGGATGGTGACCTCTATACTAGGAACGGGGAGAAGGCTGTGACAGCACATGGGTGGTGACCTCTACACTAGGAATGGGGAGAAGGCTGTGACAACACATGGATGGTGAAGTCTACACTAGGAATGGGGAGCAGGCTGTGACAGCACATGTATGGTCACCTCTACGGTAGGAATGGGGAGCAGGCTGTGACAGCACATGTATGGTCACCTCTACGGTAGGAATGGGGAGCAGGCTGTGACAGCACATGTATGGTGACCTCTACACTAGGAATGGGGAGCAGGCTGTGACAGCACATGGATGGTGACCTCTATACTAGGAATGGGGAGCAGGCTGTGACAGCACATATAAGGTCACCCCATACGGTAGGAATAGGGAGCATGCTGTGACAGCACATAGATGGTCACCTCTACGGTAGGAATGGGGAGCAGGCTGTGACAGCACATGTATAGTCACCTCTATGCTAGGAATAAAATGCAGGCTGTGACAGCACATGGATGGTCACCTCTATACTAGGAAGGGGGAGCAGGCTGTGACAGCACATGGATGGTGACCTCTACGGTAGGAGTGGGGAGCAGGCTGTGACAGCACATGGATGGTGACCTCTACACTAGGAATGGGGAGCAGGCTGTGACAGCACATGGATGGTCACCTCTACACTAGAATTGGGGAGCAGGCTGTGACAGCACATGGATGGTCACCTCTACACTAGGAATGGGGAGCAGGCTGTGACAGCACATGTATGGTCACCTCTACGGTAGGAATGGGGAGCAGGCTGTGACAGCACATGTATGGTCACCTCTACGGTAGGAATGGGGAGCAGGCTGTGACAGCACATGGATGGTCACCTCTATACTAGGAAGGGGGAGCAGGCTGTGACAGCACATGGATGGTGACTTCTACGGTAGGAATGGGGAGCAGGCTGTGACAGCACATGGATGGTGACCTCTACGCTAGGAATGGGGAGCAGGCTGTGACAGCACATTTATGGTCACCTCTAACAGCACATAGATGGTTTTGTCTACCAGTCACCAGCCGGTTGCTCCGATCCTGGACCCGGTTCTGATGCGTTGTCCATTCCATCCATGATCTCCCTTTAAATGACTACAAGTGAAGCCTCATATCTACTATTAGAAGGAAACATCAACCAAACAGATGCTGCCTTGTATTTTCAAATTGGCATCTAGTTGTTGGCCATGGTACCCTGGTTCAAGCCCAGGAGGTCCACTCCATGTAGGGTTCCTTCAGGTGCTTCATCTGCTCATGGTTCCATAGGCCACCTGGTGCAGTAAATGGAGTAATGGAAGCCACCACCATTGGAGATACGTTCTCGAGAGCCATCAATACCCATGTGCCAGCCTTGGGTAGGAATGTGGAGATGATCTATACCAGGAGAGCACGTTATGCCCATGTGCATATGGGAGAAAAAGTCTAAGAGGTCTGGGGCCCTTACTTCTGGTACACAATGACTTCCTAGTCGTGGGCTGACAACTTCGTGCTAAGTGTTTGGGGAAGAACCTTTCCTGTGTCAGCAGACCGTGTACCCAGGTATTGGTTTGGCAACGTTGGCATGGATAATGTTGGCTGCACAGAGGTCTCATCCAACATCACTGGCATGAAATGCCAACCATGAGGCAAGACCTACCACCCAACATAAGTGCCCAAGTTCATGAATCAAGCCGGAACCCTCCCAGAGGAGTGGAGGTTGGCACAGAAGACAAATATGAGGGGTTCACATACATTTAGCCAGACCGTTATACTGCACGGTGATGGCAGATCCCGCCAATTATAAACTGTATAATAATCCGGAGCTAAATTTACACTTCTGCTGGCTTCAGAGCTGAAATCTCCCAGCATTCCCCACTTGTTGTGATGATGTTTAGTCTGGGAAGTGGGATTTTCACATTTAATGTAGGGAAAACTCACTGCCTGTTCTATTGTAGGAGCTGCGATGTTAGGGATGTTTCTGACAAACTTGCTGACTGTTTCCACTGATATCAAGTGTAATTGGAAAGTGACACAGGTTGGCTGTAGTGTTCTTCAGTGACACTAGAAAGTCCAGGAGCCGCTGCGCCCCTGTGATCTCTGCTTCAGAAACATCCACGTGTCACTGATATCAGCCGCTCCTCCTATAATGCTGCCGTACCATTATAAAGTGCCTCTTTTAGGGTTACTGGCCCTTTAAGAGGTGACTTGTGTTATGTCATATATAAATAGTTTGTTCAGGTTTGGCAGGAGCGTCCTCGGACCCCGGCGACGGGCGCTGTGGGTGTCTGCGGCCTCCATGTTATTGACGCGTCCAGCGCCACCGCGCCCCCCACCCTTATCAGATAAGCATGGAGGGTTAGCTAATATTGTGTCACAAGATCCTCGCCGGGACCTCGGTGATACTCCGGAGCGAGGTCAGCGCCTCTCCTGGCGCCCCTGGGTCTAGGTGCAGGCGACTCTCAGGAGCCGGATCCATGTGCACTTCAGCCGGGGACATCGAGTACGGGGAGCCCGGAATCTACGTCACGTATCCATGGAATTTCCCAGCATCTGTAATAGTACATGATGGGGGCTGTAGTGCTGAGCGGCCCTCTGGCCCACATAGGCTTAGATACATCAGCCCATCAGACGATGTCCCATATGATGATGACTGGATACATGGCTCAGCAGGCAGTATTACACATGATAGGATTAGATACAAAGCTCAGCAGACAGTATCACACATGATAGGATTAGATACAATGCTCACGAGACTGTATCGCACGATAAAATTGGATACACTGCTCAGCAGACTGTATCACACATGATAGGATTGGATACACAACTCAGCAGACGGTGTCACAAATGATAGGATTGGATACACAACTCAGCAGACAGTGTCACACATGATAGGATTAGATACACTGCCCAGCAGACTGTATCACACATGATAGGATTAGATACACTGCCCAGCAGACTGTATCACACATGATAGGATTAGATACATCTCAGAAGACAGTATCACACATGATAGGATTAGATACATCCAGCAGACAGTATCACACATCATAGGATTAGATTGAGGTGCAGGCATTTATGATGACATCATCACGACCTCCTGCGCTGCGTCCTAAACGACACATCGATGTCCCACATCCACCTGTGCTGAGATGTCACGGAGCCACCTAGGACCCAAAGCAGGAAGCTGGAGTCTATGGTAGGAATAAAAAAGAAAGAAGCCGATCGAGGGGCGCTCGTCTCACTGGTTTATTGGGGCAAAATAAAAGGTGCAATATAAAAGGTATAGTGACATGCAACGCGTTTCGCTGGCAGCCTGTCAACTTTATCAGGCACAACGTTTTTTCTTTTATGGCACTGCTGGGGTCACTACAGAGAGGCCATACTAAATACTGGGGGATTTACAGAGGGGGCCATACTAAATACTGAAGGCACTACAGATGGGGCAATACTAAATACAGGGGGATTTACAGAGGGGGCCATACTAAATACAGGGGGCACTACAGAGGGGGCCATACTAAATACTGGGGACACTACAGAGGAGACCATACTAAATACAGGGGGCACTACAGAGGGGGCCATACTAAATACAGGGGGCACTACAGAGGGGGACCATACTAAATACTGGGGACACTACAGAGGGGACCATACTAAATACAGGGGGCACTACAGAGGGGGCCATACTAAATACTGGAGGCACTACAGAGGGGGCCATACTAAATACAGGGGTCACTACAGAGGGGGCCATACTAAATACTGAAGGCACTACAGAGGGGGCCATACTAAATACTGGGGGCACTACAGAGGGGGCCATACTAAATACTGGGGGCACTACAGAGGGGCCATACTAAATACTGAAGGGCACTACAGAGGGGCCATACTAAATACTGGGGGCACTACAGAGGGCCATACTAAATACTGAGGGCACTACAGAGGGCCATACTAAATACTGAGGGCACTACAGAGGGGGCCATACTAAATACAGGGGGCACTACAGAGGGGGCCATACTAAATACTGGGGGCACTACAGAGGGTCCATACTAAATACAGGGGGCACTGCAGAGGGGCCATACTAAATACTGAAGGCACTAAAGAGGAGGCCATGCTAAATACTGGGGGCACTACAGAGGGGCCATACTAAATACTGGGGGCACTACAGAGGGGCCATACTAAATACTGGGGGCACTACAGAGGGGCCATACTAAATACTGGGGGCACTACAGAGGGCCATACTAAATACTGGGGGCACTACAGAGGGGCCATACTAAATACTGGGGGCACTACAGAGGGGCCATACTAAATACTGGGGGCACTACAGAGGGGCCATACTAAATACTGGGGGCACTACAGAGGGGCCATACTAAATACTGAAGGCACTACAGAGGGTCCATACTAAATACTAGGGGCACTACAGAGGGGCCATACTAAATACTGAAGGCACTACAGAGGAGGCCATACTAAATACTGGGGGCACTACAGAGGGCCATACTAAATACTGGGGGATTTACAGAGGGGCCATACTAAATACTGGGGGCACTACAGAGGGGCCATACTAAATACTGGGGCACTACAGAGGGGCCATACTAAATACTGGGGGCACTTACAGAGGGCCATACTAAATACTGAGAGGCACTACAGATGGGGCCATACTAAATACTGGGGGCATTTACAGAGGGGCCATACTAAATACTGGGGGCACTACAGAGGGGCCATACTAAATACTAGGGGACACTACAGAGGGGCCATACTAAATACTGGGGACACTACAGAGGGGCCATACTAAATACTGAGGGCACTACAGAGGGCCATACTAAATACTGGGGGCACTACAGAGGGCCATACTAAATACTGAGGGCACTACAGAGGGCCATACTAAATACTGGGGGCATCTACAGAGGGGCCATACTAAATACTGGAGGCACTACAGAGGGGCCATACTAAATACTGGGGGATTTACAGAGGGGGCCATACTAAATACTGAGGGCACTACAGAGGGCCATACTAAATACTGGGGGCATCTACAGAGGGCCATACTAAATACTGAGGGCACTACAGAGGGGCCATACTAAATACTGGGGATTTACAGAGGGGCCATACTAAATACTAGGGGCACTACAGAGGGGCCATACTAAATACTGGGGACACTACAGAGGGGCCATACTAAATACTGGGGGCACTACAGAGGGGGCCATACTAAATACTGGGGGCACTACAGAGGGGCCATACTAAATACTGGGGACACTACAGAGGGGCCATACTAAATACTGGGGGCACTACAGAGGGGCCATACTAAATACTGGGGACACTACAGAGGGGCCATACTAAATACTGGGGGCACTACAGAGGGGCCATACTAAATACTAGGGGGCACTACAGAGGGGGCCATACTAAATACTGGGGGCACTACAGAGGGGCCATACTAAATACTGGGGGCACTACAGAGGGGCCATACTAAATACTGGGGGCACTACAGAGGGGCCATACTAAATACTGGGGGCACTACAGAGGGGCCATACTAAATACTGGAGGCACTACAGAGGGGGCCATACTAAATACTGGGGGCACTACAGAGGGGCCATACTAAATACTGAGGGCACTACAGAGGGCCATACTAAATACTGAGGGCACTACAGAGGGGCCATACTAAATACTGGGGGCACTACAGAGGGGCCATACTAAATACTGGGGGCACTACAGAGGGGCCATACTAAATACTGGGGCACTACAGAGGGCCATACTAAATACTGGGGGCACTACAGAGGGCCATACTAAATACTGGGGGCACTACAGAGGGCCATACTAAATACTGGGGACACTACAGAGGGGCCATACTAAATACTGGGGGCACTACAGAGGGGCCATACTAAATACTGGGGGATTTACAGAGGGGCCATACTAAATACTGGGGGCACTACAGAGGGGCCATACTAAATACTGGGGGCACTACAGAGGGGCCATACTAAATACTGGGGACACTACAGAGGGGCCATACTAAATACTGGGGGCACTACAGAGGGGGCCATACTAAATACTGGGGGCACTACAGAGGGGCCATACTAAATACTGGGGGCACTACAGAGGGCCATACTAAATACTGGGGGCACTACAGAGGGGCCATACTAAATACTGGGGGCACTACAGAGGGGCCATACTAAATACTGGGGACACTACAGAGGGGCCATACTAAATACTGGGGGCACTACAGAGGGGCCATACTAAATACTGGGGGCACTACAGAGGGGCCATACTAAATACTGGGGGCACTACAGAGGGGCCATACTAAATACTGGGGGCACTACAGAGGGGCCATACTAAATACTGGGGACACTACAGAGGGGCCATACTAAATACTGGGGGCACTACAGAGGGGCCATACTAAATACTGGGGATTTACAGAGGGGCCATACTAAATACTGGGGGCACTACAGAGGGGCCATACTAAATACTGGGGACACTACAGAGGGGCCATACTAAATACTGGGGCACTACAGAGGGGGCCATACTAAATACTGGGGGCACTACAGAGGGGCCATACTAAATACTGGGGGCACTACAGAGGGGCCATACTAAATACTGAGGGACACTACAGAGGGCCATACTAAATACTGGGGACACTACAGAGGGGCCATACTAAATACTGAGGGCACTACAGAGGGCCATACTAAATACTGGGGGCATTTACAGAGGGGCCATACTAAATACTGGGGGCACTACAGAGGGGCCATACTAAATACTGGGGGATTTACAGAGGGGCCATACTAAATACTGGGGACACTACAGAGGGGCCATACTAAATACTGGGGGCACTACAGAGGGGCCATACTAAATACTGGGGGCACTTACAGAGGGGCCATACTAAATACTGGGGGCACTACAGAGGGGCCATACTAAATACTGGGGGCACTACAGAGGGGCCATACTAAATACTGGAGGACACTACAGAGGGGCCATACTAAATACTGGGGACACTACAGAGGGGCCATACTAAATACTGGGGGCACTACAGAGGGGCCATACTAAATACTGGGGGCACTACAGAGGGGCCATACTAAATACTGGGGACACTACAGAGGGGCCATACTAAATACTGGGGACACTACAGAGGGGCCATACTAAATACTGGGGACACTACAGAGGGGCCATACTAAATACAGGGGGCACTACAGAGGGGCCATACTAAATACTGGGGACACTACAGAGGGGCCATACTAAATACTGGGGACACTACAGAGGGGCCATACTAAATACTGGGGACACTACAGAGGGGCCATACTAAATACAGGGGGCACTACAGAGGGGCCATACTAAATACTGGGGGCACTACAGAGGGGCCATACTAAATACTGGGGACACTACAGAGGGGCCATACTAAATACTGGGGGCACTACAGAGGGGCCATACTAAATACTGAGGGCACTACAGAGGGGCCATACTAAATACTGGGGGCACTACAGAGGGGCCATACTAAATACTGGGGGCACTACAGAGGGGCCATACTAAATACTGAGGGCACTACAGAGGGGCCATACTAAATACTGGGGGCACTACAGAGGGGGCCATACTAAATACTGGGGGCACTACAGAGGGGCCATACTAAATACTGGGGACACTACAGAGGGGCCATACTAAATACTGGAGGCACTACAGAGGGGCCATACTAAATACTGGGGGCACTACAGAGGGGCCATACTAAATACTGGGGGCACTACAGAGGGGGCCATACTAAATACTGGGGGCACTACAGAGGGGGCCATACTAAATACTGGGGGCACTACAGAGGGGCCATACTAAATACTGGGGACACTACAGAGGGGCCATACTAAATACTGAGGGATTTACAGAGGGGCCATACTAAATACTGGGGGCACTACAGAGGGGCCATACTAAATACTGGGGGCACTACAGAGGGGCCATACTAAATACTGGGGGCACTACAGAGGGGGCCATACTAAATACTGGGGGCACTGCAGAGGGGCCATACTAAATACTGGGGGCACTACAGAGGGGCCATACTAAATACTGGGGGCACTACAGAGGGCCATACTAAATACTGGGGCACTACAGAGGGGCCATACTAAATACTGGGGGCACTACAGAGGGGCCATACTAAATACTGGGGCACTACAGAGGGGCCATACTAAATACTGGGGGCACTTACAGAGGGGCCATACTAAATACTGGGGACACTACAGAGGGGCCATACTAAATACTGGGGGGCAGTCACTACAGAGTGAGCCATGCTAAATACTGGGGCACTACAGAGGGGGCCATACTAAATACTGAGGGCACTACAGAGGGGGCCATGCTAAATACAGGGGGCACTACAGAGGAGGCCATACTAAATACTGGGGGACTTACAGAGGGGCCATACTAAATACTGGGGGCACTACAGAGGGGCCATGCTAAATACTGGGGGCACTACAGAGGGGCCATGCTAAATACTGGGGGCACTACAGAGGGGCCATACTAAATACTGGGGGCACTACAGAGGGGGCCATGCTAAATACTGGGGGCACTACAGAGGGGGCCATACTAAATACTGGGGGCACTACAGAGGGGCCATGCTAAATACTGGGGGCACTACAGAGGGGGCCATACTAAATACTGGGGACACTACAGAGGGGGCCATACTAAATACTGAAGGCACTACAGAGGGAGGCCATGCTAAATACTGGGGGCACTACAGAGGGGGCCATACTAAATACTGGGGCACTACAGAGGAGGCCATGCTAAATAGAGGGGGCACTACAGAGGAGGCCATGCTTAATACTGGGGGATTTACAGAGGGGGCCATACTAAATACTGGGGGCACTACAGAGGGGGCCATGCTAAATACTGGGGGCACTACAGAGGGTGGCCATGCTAAATAGAGGGGGCACTACAGAGGGGGGCCATACTAAATACAGGGGACACTACAGAGGTGGCCATGCTAAATAGAGGGGGCCCTACAGAGGAGGCCATGCTTAATACTGGGGGATTTACAGAGGGGACCATGCTAAACACTGGGGGCACTACAGAGAGGGCCATACTAAATACTGGGGGCACTACAGAGGAGGCCATGCTTAATACTGGGGGATTTACAAAGGGGACCATGCTAAACACTGGGGGCACTACAGAGAGGGCCATACTAAATACTGGGGGCACTGCAGAGGAAACCATGCTTAAAGGGCTTCTGTCACCCCCCAAAAGTCATTTTTATTTTTTGGGCTTACTAAAATCCTTATAGGGCGATTATTCTATATATACTGTTTTTACCTTTTTCTGTTGGTTATTTTCGCTAAAAAACGCACTTTTTAAATATGTAAATTACCTTGCTACCAGCAAGTAGGGCGGTTACTTGCTGGTAGCCGCCGCATCCTCCTTTCAACGCCCCTCCTCCTGTTGGTGACAGGGCCAGCGGCGCTCTCCTCCTCTGGCTGGCCCTGTCTCAGTTCCAAATCGCGCGCCTGCGCCGTCCCAGTCTTCAGTTCACTGAGAGGAGGGCGCTCGCTCGGCGCTCCTTCCTCAGTGCGCCTGCGCCGATGACGTCACATCTACACCCGGAAGAGAAGTCGACGGCATCTTCTCTTCCGGGTGTAGATGTGACGTCATCGGCGCAGGCGCACTGAGGAAGGAGCGGCCGAGCGTCCTCCTCTCAGTGAACTGAAGACTGGGACGGCGCAGGCGCGCGATTTGGAACTGAGACAGGGCCAGCCAGAGGAGGAGAGCGCTCGCTGGCCGTGTCACTCAACAGGAGGAGGGGGCGTTTTTTGGAAAGGAGGATGCGGCGGCTACCAGCAAGTAAAGTGCGTTTTTTAGCGAAAATAACCAACAGAAAAAGGTAAAAACAGTATATATAGAATAATCGCCCTATAAGGATTTTAGTAAGCCCAAAAAATAAAAATGACTTTTGGGGGGTGACAGAAGCCCTTTAATACTGGATGCACAGCAGAGGAGGCCATGCTAAATAGGGCTGCCAAAAATTACAAGGAGGAGGCACTCCAATACACCCTTTATTACACATAAAGGAGGGCATCATACACATGCTTGAATAATTATGATTAGTGGCCTGCTGGTGACCCTCTAAAACATTAGGGGCGAGGGCCTGCTGGTTGAGCTGATGATCGAAAACATTATGGCCTCTTTCAGACGGGCGTTGCGGGTGCACTCCGTCAAACAGTGCGGGTGCGTTGCGGGAATTGCCGCGATTTTTCCCTGCGAGTGCAAAGCGCTGTCATGCGTTTTGCACGCGCGGGAGAAAAATCGGCACTTTTAGTACCCAGACCCGAACCTGCACTTCTTCACAGAAGTGCATGTTTGGGTCAGAAATTATCCCGCTGGTATTATTTCACATTATAACATAGTTATAATGTAAAATAATACCCTTGGCCATCTCCCTAATGTTGAACCCGGTGCAGAATGGGTTAAAAATAATAAACTAATCATAACTTACCTGGTCCATTTGATCGCGAAGCCCGGCCTCCTCTCCGTTAGCTTGAAAGATGTAAAGGACCTGTAATGATGTCAGAGCATCACATGGCTCAATCACCTGCTCTATCACTATGGTGATGGAGCATGTGATTGGTCCATGTGACCACGTGACATCATCCAAGGTCCTAAGCACTATCCACAGCCTGAGGATAGTGATTAGGACCTTGGATGATGTCACATGGTCACATGGACCAATCACATGCTCCATCACCATAGTGATGGAGCAGGTGATTGAGCCATGTGATGACGTCATCACAGGTCCTTTAGATCATAGATGCTGCAGGGAAAGAGAGGACAGATCGCGACTGCATCAAGTGGCTAAGGTAAGTTAACTTTTATTATTTTTAACCCCTTCCTCATCATTTAACAATGCATTCTTTATTAAGACTTATAACATGTTATAAGGGAAATAATAGAGATTGGGTCCGTTGCTAAGCAACAATGCGGGAAAATTGCAACGCATCCGCACTTGGTTGCGGATGCTTGCGATTTTCACGCAGCCCCATTCACTTCTATGGGGCCTGCGTTGCGTGAAAACGCAGAATATAGAACATGCTGCGATTTTCACGCAACGCAGAAGTGATGCGTGAAAATCACCGCTCATGTGCACAGCCCCATAGAAATGAATGGGTCCGGATTCAGTGCGGGTGCAATGCGTCCTCCTCACGCATTGCACCCGCGCGGAAAACTCGCCCGTGTGAAAGGGGCCTATATGTGAGTGCATGCTGTTGAGCTGACCCTATAAAAAAAATGTGAGTGGAGGGAATATATACAATCTGGAAGAGGAGGAGGAGAAAACAAGATTCAACATATACTTGTGGTGGAAAAGGTGCATGGGAATACACTACAGTAGACTGAGTACATTATAAATGATAGATTGAAATTGCGTTTTATGTTCATCATCAGCTCAGCTCTCCTCTGGTGGAGTGGAGAAGTCAGGGGCAATCCAGGCCTTGTTCAATTTTATCTGAGTCAACCTGTCAGCATTGTCAGTGGACAAGCGGATACACTTATCTGTTATAATGCCACCAGCAGCACTAAATACACGCTCAGACAATACGCTGGCGGCAGGGCAGGCCAGCACCTCCAAGGCGTAGAGCACAAGTTCATGCCACGTGTCCAGCTTGGACACCCAGTAGTTGTAAGGCACTGAGGGATCATTTTGGACGCTGACACGGTCTGCAATGTATTCCTTCACCATCTTCCAAAACTTTTCCCTCCTGGTAGCACTAGGCCGCGCTTCAGGGTGAGGCTGCTGGCGGGGTGTCATGAAAGTGTCCCAGGCCTTGGAGAGTGTTGCCCCGCCTTTGTTGGAACTGCTGTGTGTTCCCCTTGTCTCCCTTCCTCGGTTGCCTAAGGAAGTACGGACTCTGGCAGCCGCATTGTCAGATGGAAAATTTTGGAGCAATCTGTCAACAAGTACCTTCTGGTATTGCACGGTTTTACTCGTCCTCTCCACCACAGGAATGAGAGATAAGAAGTTCTCTTTGTAGCGGGGGTCGAGAAGGGTGAACACCCAGTAATCTGTGTTACCTAAAATGCGTATAACGCAAGGGTCGCAGGAAAGGCAGCCAAACATGAAGTCAGCCATGTGTGCCAGAGTACCAACGGGCAAGACGTCGATGTCGACATCAGGATGACTCTCCATCTCCTCATCCTCCTCTTCTGCCCATCCACGCTGAACAGATGGAATTAAAGTTCCATGGGTACTACCCTCTGTAGCAGAGGCAACTGTCTCGAGCTTCATCCTCCTCCTCTTCATGGTCCAATTTGCGCTGAGAAGACGAACTGTGGGTGGTCTGGCTATCACCCTAATGTCCTCTCCCATTTCCTTGTCTGCCACATTCAGAGCGTCCTCCTTAATTGTGAGCAGTGATCGTTTGAGTAGACACAGCAGTGGGATGGTTACGCTGATAATAGCGTTATCGCCACTAACCATCTGTGTGGATTCATCAAAGTTTTTTCAAACCTCACAGAGGTCTGACATCAATGCCCACTCCTCGCTTGTGAATAGTGGCAGATGACTCAAAAGGCGACGACCATGTTGCAGCTGGTATTCCACAACTGCCCTCTGCTGCTCACAAAGCCTGGCCAACATGTGGAACGTAGAGTTCCAGCGCAAGCTCACATCGCACAACAGTCAGTGAGCTGGAAGCCGCAAGCGCTGCTGCAGCGTTGACAGACCGGCTGAAGCTGTGGACGACTTTCGGAAATGGGCACACACGCGGCACGCCTTCACTAGTAGCTCTTCCAAATTGGGGTAGGTTTTGATAAACCGCTGAACCACTAAGTTTAAGACGTGGGCTAGGCATGGGATGTGTGTCAGGTTGCCGAGCTCCAAAGCCGCCACCAAGTTACGGCCATTGTCAGACACAACCATGCCTGGTTGTAGGTTGCGTGGCGAGAGCCACAGTTCGGTCTGGTCCCATATACCCTGCCACAGCTCTGCGGTGGTGAGCTTTGTCCCCTAAAAACATCAGCTTCAGCATGACCTGTTGACGCTTACCCACAGCAGTGCTACACTGCTTCCAGCTAGCGACTGATGGCTGACTGCTGCTGGAGGTGGAAGTGGAGGAGGAGGCGGCGGAGGAGGAGAAGTGGGGGTTGGAGCCAGTAACATAGCTGCTGGCGGAGACCCTGATGGATGTAGGGCCCGCAATCCTGGGCGTGGGTAGCACCTGTGCCATCCCAGGGTACGACTCACTCCCGGCCTCCACAACATTCACCCAGTGTGCGTTCAGGGAAATGTAGCGTCCCTGGCCACCAGCACTTGTCCATGTGGACCTTCCCAGTAAGTGCGTTGGTCAGAGCACGGGTGATGTTCTGGGACACATGCTGGTGTAAGCACAGCACACCGTGAAAAATAGTGGTGGCTGGGGACTGCGTACCGAGGGACGGCCGCCGACATCAGGCTGCGGAAGGCCTCAGTGTCCACAAGCCTAAATGGCAACATTTCAAGGGCCAATAATTTCGAAAGTTGCGCATTTAGTGATGTGGCCTGTGGGTGGGTATTTGCGCTTGCGTTCAAATGCCTGTGTTATCAACATTTGGACGCTGCGCTGGGACACGGAAGTGGATGTTGTTCCTGACAGTTCATGCGAAGGTCCAGGTGTAGGGCGAGGGGCATCCTTCGACAGGGGATTGGCCAGCAGTGCGTAACACAGGGGAAGAGGAGGCAGTGGTGTGACCCGCAGACCCAGATTGTGGACCCAGGCGTTCGGCCCACTTATTAGGGTGCTTGGATGCCATGTGGCGGATCATGCTGGTGGTGGTTAGGTTGCTAGTGTTCACGCCCCGGCTCATTTTGGTAAGGCACAGGTTACCAAACTACCACAACTTTTGTTGTCTGCACTTTCCTCAAAAAAGCGGCATACTGCGGAATACCTACCCCTTGGCAAGGTAGTTTTATGCATGGGGGTGCTCAGTGTAACGGTTGCGGGCCTGTTTGGTGTGGGGCGACTTCTCCCTTTTGCAACACCACTGCCTCTCCCAGGCTGTTGTGGTTCTGCGGATCACCCCCCCTCTCTGTACTGCTGTCCTCGCTCGACTTTTCACCTTCCCATGTTGGGTCAGTGACCTCATCGTCCACCACCTCCTCTTCCACTTCCTCACTCTGCTCATCCTCCTGACTTGACCTAACCACAACCTCAGTGATTGACAACTGTGTCTCATCATCATCCACCTCGTGAACAAATGATTGCCGTTCACCACCGTCATTTTCTTGAGACTGTGAAGCCTCAAGAGATTGGGAATCAGGGCACAATATCTCAGGTACCTCTTCAAGCGTGCTGGCGCGAGGGCCAAATCTAATAGCGGCACTGGAAAGAGCTCCTCGGTATATCCGAGTGTGGGATTACTGGTTTGGCAAGCTTCTGCATGGTGGGAGGAAGGATGATCAGAGTGAGGATTCGGTTGACCAGACTCTTGGCTACAGAGACCGGACTTCGTGGAAGAGAGGGTGGTGCCTAACCGACTGGAAGCATTATCTTCTGCAATCCAACCGACCACCTGTTCGCACTGGTCCGACTTGGACAGTGTTGTCCTGCGCCGCCCAGCTAAATTGGACATGAAGCTGGGTAAGGTGGATTTTTTTGTTTTTTCTGGTGCACTGGCACACTAGATGTGGCCAGGTTATTGGAATTTGTAATACAGACACTGTTTGCAGATTGGTTACAGAACACCACAGATTATGGACACTAGATGTGGCCCAGATTATTAAAGACACAGTCTGAGGATGATGTACAGTATATGTCACTAATAGGTATAAAATAAAAATATCTTGCTGCTGTCAAATACACACAGTAGTCCTTAAAAGGACTTTGAGGTTGTTGAAAAGCTTTTGGTAGTAAAAACAACAAATGTCTGTCCCTGCACTCTCTGTCCCTTCCGAAGCACTGTCCCTGAGACTGCAGGAGGTAAATATCTTGCTGCTCTAAAACACACACACACAGTAGTCCTTAAAAGGACTTTTGGGTCTTGGAAAAGCTTTCTCTGAATAAAAACTGTGAAAATCGCTCCCTACGCTGACTTTCTCTTCCTACGCTCTGCTCTCCCTGTGCACGTCTGAGCCGAACATGCATCATCGGGTGCAATATAACCTCCGATCACGCGTTTCGGCCAGCCAATCACTGTAATGCCAGCAGCCAATATGGATACTGGCATTACAGTGAGGGCAGTACTTTCCTGCACCTTTATTGGCTGCTTAAAACCCACGAAACGTGTGGGGCGGAGACTCGAGCACATGCAGTACTCGGCCGAGTACCGCTATGTGCCGAGCATAGCGATGCTCGAGCCGAACAGATATTCGGCCGAGAATGCTTGCGCATCACTAATCACTATGGAGGGCCCATACTAAATACTGGGGGCACTACAGAGGGGGCCATACTAAATACTGAGGGCCCTACAGAGAGGCCATACTAAATACTGGGGGCACTAGGGGGGGGGCATGCTTAATACTGGGGGCACTACAGAGGGGGCCATACTAAATACTGGGGGCACTACAGAGGGGGCCATACTAAATACTAAGGGCCCTACAGAGGGGGCCATACTAAATACTGGGGGCACTACAGAGGGGGTCATACTTAATACTGGGGACACTACAGAGGGGGGTCATACTAAATACTGGGGGCACTACAGAGGGAGCGATACTAAATAATGGGGGCACTACAGAGGGGGCCATACTAAATACAGGGGACACTACAGAGGGAGGTCATGCTAAATACAGGGGGCACTACAGAGGGGGGGGGGTCATGCTAAATAGAGGGGGCACTACAGAGGGGCCATACCAAATAATGGGAGCCCTACAGAGGGGGCATGTTAAAGAATGGGTGCACTGCAGAGGGGGCCATACTAAATACTGGGGCATTACATACTGATATCACTACTGGGGTATTATATGGGCCGTTATAAATACTGGGGGTGTTAGTTCAGTTTTTGCCTCAGCTAGCAGAAAGGCTAGGTGCGCCCCTGAGTAGGTTAGCACTGGTGTCTTGCAGTAATGGGGTCCTGGGTTTGTATCTGACCAAGGACAACATCTGCATAGAGTTTGTATGTTCTCCTCGTGTTTGTGTGGGTATCCTCTAACACTCCAAAGACATACCTACTATATAAGCGAGTAAAATAAATAAAAATACACAGCTCAGCAGTCAGTATCACACATGATGGGATTAGATACACAGCTCAGTGGACAGTATTACACAGGATAGGATTAGATAAATCAGCTCAGCAGTCAGTATCACACATGATGGGATTAGATACACAGCTCAGTGGACAGTATTACACAGGATAGGATTAGATACACAGCTCAGCAGTCAGTATCACACATGACAGGATTAGATACACAGGTCAGCAGACACAATCACACATGATAGGATTAGATACACAGGTCAGCAGACAGTATCACAAATGATAGGATTAGATACACAGGTCAGCAGACACTATTACACATACTAGAATTAGATACACAGGTCAGCAGACAGTATCACACATACTAGGATTAGATACACAGGTCAGCAGACAGTATCACACGTGATAGGATTAGATACACAGCTCAGCAGACTGTATCACACATGATAGGATCGGATACATAGTTCAGAAGACAGTATCTCATGATAGGATTAGATACAGCAGCTCAGCAGACAGTATCACACATAATAGGATTAGATACACAGCTCAGCAGACAGTATCATACATGATACGCTTAGATACTCAGGTCAGCAGACAGTATCACACATGATAGAATTAGATACAGTAGTTCACCAGGCAGTATCACACATGATATGCTTAGATACATCAGTTTAGTGGCATACTCTTCCTGTATTATTGTATAGTTGGAGCCTGTCAAATACAAAGGTCTTCAGCTCCTGGTATATAAGGGGCACAGTGTACCAATCAGATGTGAGCGTCATGTCAGTCCACAAGACCCCCACCCCCCTCCCACCCCCCCTTCTGGTATAGTAGAGCTGCATCCAGAGACGCTGCTCTATGAGATACTGCCCCCCATATTCTCCCCCCTGAGATGCTGCCCCCATATTCTGCCCCAAGACGCTGCCCCCATATTCTGCCCCCTGAGACGCTGCCCCCATATTCTGCCCCCTGAGACGCTGCCCCCATTTTCTGCCCCCTGAGACGCTGCCCCGATATTCTGCCCCCTGAGACGCTGCCCCCATTTTCTGCCCCCTGAGACGCTGCCCCGATATTCTGCCCCCTGAGACGCTGCCCCCATTTTCTGCCCCCTGAGACGCTGCCCCGATATTCTGCCCCCTGAGACGCTGCCCCCATTTTCTGCCCCCTGAGACGCTGCCCGATATTCTGCCCCTGAGACGCTGCCCCATTTTCTGCCCCCTGAGACGCTGCCCCGATATTCTGCCCCCTGAGACGCTGCCCCCATTTTCTGCCCCCTGAGACGCTGCCCCGATATTCTGCCCCCAGGGTCTCTATATTCACGTCAGTTGTCTCCAGAGAATAATACTTATCTATTCATATTTACACATATTAGATTTTGGGGGATTTTTTTAACAATCTCAATTTCCTGATTTTTTTTATCACTATTTTATATATTTTTATTAGTTTTTTTTTTTTTTTTTTAAACCTGGAAAGTTCAGGTTTTTGGGAATACATTTTTTCATTTCCTGGCAAAATAAAGAAAATAAATAAATGACAACATAGAAGCGGGTGATAAGGACGCAGGGTCTCCTGGCGCCAGGGATTATTGGCCGGGTGACCTTGTGCTCGCTGGACACTGCCCATAAATACGGCTTCGTGTCCGCAGGTGGAGCAGCATCAGAGCCTGACCCCACTGCTCAGACCCATCATCTCCCTGAACATGAAGCCGCTCGCGCTCTGCCTGATCCTCCTCCTCTCCCTGCTCTTCCACCAGGGGCTCGGAGCCTCCATTAAAGGGGTGAGTCCTAAAGAATTTTCCATTTTCCACATTGTGAGGAAACTGCTTAGATAACAATCTCTGTACTGCAATTACAGACGGGTCCTGATAAAATGTAAGGGGTTTTATGAAAATAATTCTGCTGTATTCTATTTTCAAAATCTCTGCTTGCTGTCAAGAAATTGAAAAACTCTGGGTAAAAACTGCACAAGGCCTGTGAGACGGTTTTTGAAAACGCCAACAACATGTTGAGTAAAAATGCACACGCTGCCGATTTCACTGCCGATTTCACCCCTTCAGTGTACGGGTGCGAGATCTACGCCGAATTTGCTTCAAATCAGTGGCAAAATCCACGTAGATTCGGCATAGATTTGACATGCCAAGTGTGAGCTTATCCTTAGGATCCCTGCTCCTGTGTTAGGGCTCATGCACATGACCGTATTTTGTATTTTGCGTTCTACAAAACACGGTTCCGCAAAAAATATGGATGACGTCCGTGTGCATTCTGTATTTTGCGGAACAGATCATCTGGCCCCTAGTAGAACAGTCCTATCCTCGTCCGTCATGCGGACAATAATAGGACATGTTCTATTTTTTTTGCGGAACATACGGAAATATGGAAACGGAGTAACTTCCGTGTTTTTTTTGCGGACCCATTAAAATGAATGGTTCCGCATACGGTCCGCAAAAAAAAAAAACTGAACTGGCGCGGAAAGAAAATACGTTTGTGTGCATGAACCCTTAGTTGCACACTGATCGGGGTGTGAGTGCTATAAACATTTTCATCCAATGACAGCAAGCAGAGATCTTAGAAAATGGTTAGGCCTTATTCACACATATGTGGATTTTCTGCTGTACAGTAATACACTCGTAGATATTACTGTACAGCGGTGGCGACACGAAGCGAGCGACGTCACAGCAACCAATGACGCCGTGCGCTCGTGCACTCGGCAGGACGTGGTCCGTGAAAATCCACATATGTGTGAATGAGGCCTTAGATCTTTGGATAATCCATTTGGTGCCGCATGTTTGAAGTCACGATTTACGTGACTAATATTTATTAATCTAATATTCATCAGTATTTTCAAGACCTCTGCTTGCTGTCAGTCAATGGCGACATTGTCATTTAGGTCCTCCCATGCTGCCTACCTTCTATCTGGAAAGCTGTGTGGGAAGTATTAGGTCTGTACAGATTTTCAGCCCCTGGATGTAAACAACAGTGTTCTCATTCACTGACAACAAGCAGAACTGAAACACAAAGTCTATGAGAAGCTGCTGAATTTTTCACTTTACTTAAAGTGGAAAGCTCCTTAAAATTTCCTTGCAACTTTCTTGTTGATTCAAAGAAGGGGCAACTGAGGCAGGATTTTGGGGTCACCTGCATCTAAAATGAACATTTCCGGTAATAATGTTACTTATTTAGTCCATTCAGCCTGTGTTTGCTGATGTCTGTTCCTGGGAAAGCTGGGTGACCGGCCACACAACCTCTGTTACAGCCTATCCAGAAGTCACCCCGCTCACCCCGCTTTCTCCTCCTAGTGATAGGGGAGGGGGATGCACAGCACCCAAACACAAGACACCCCCTTTATGTGATCACCATTGTGAGGGGGCTGCACAAGAGACCCTTAAAGGTGATTTACAAGGGGAGGTTGTTGCTGCCCCTTTAAATTTATAATTTGCTTCCTCTCAGACAATGAAAGGAACCTTCCAGACAAAACCAATCAAATGGTCCTCATATTAACCAATCCCATTGCAGCTTTCATGCCTGTGTCATGCTCCGCCCCCTCACAGCCTGCACTAGGCATAACACAGTGTATGGGGGACTTATAGGATAACTACCTTACATCTGGTGGCATCAGAGGCGGAGCTTGTTAACAGCTCATTTGCATCTCTTTCTTCCCAGAACTCCAGAGGAATGGCCTATAAGTCTCCTCACGCCGATTAAGGCGTTCTCTTCCCAAGGAGATAGTACTCCCCAAATCATCTTAGCATGCACTGTTCCTTTAAGAAGCTTTCCATTGTAATGTATCAGGCTCTGGGTAACATTGTAACATTCTCTATTATTTATTTTCTCTGTTAATTAAAGTGACGGTCGCCTCTTTCCGCTTGTAAACAACATTTTATATTTGTGTTTTCCGGAGAACACATTTCCTGCTGACTCCTGTCGCGGCCCTCGGAGGAGCAGCGCAATTACACAGCAGCAGACTCTGAACAGTGTGTCATTAGCTGCCGGTAACATTACAAGCTGCTGCTGAATATCGCCTCCCATACTGGCGCCAAAGAAGTGATACTGAGCAGGGGAACAATCACACCCAGCGTCCATCTGGTCAGTAGTCATTCTCTGCCCAAAGAGTAACTTCCAAGCGCTCGTGACTGTTCCTCTGCTCCTAAGGCCAATTTCACACGGCCGTGCGTCCCCCGTGGCCGTATTACAGCGGGTCCGCAATACACGGGGCACCGGTCGTGTGCATTCACTTGAATGAGTCCGCAAATCCAGAGATGCGGTGCGGAACGGATCCACGGAACGGAAGCACTATGGAGTGCTTTCGTGGGGTTCCGTTCCGTGCTTCCATTCGCAGAACGGACGGATCGCGGACACCATTCATGAGAATGGGTCCGCGATCCGCATGCGGCTGGCCCACGCTCAGCACACGTTCGTGTGCAAAAGGCCTAACTGATAGTGCTGCACTTGGTTCTCCAGAGCTGATCTTCCTATTATAAGCTAGGACCAGAAATTTAAAGGAGCTGCACTTCACCTGCCCAATGGTTCTGTCTGGAACTGCAGCTCGGATCCACTAACGGCCTGCTTCTGATATAGACCTCCACATCCTCTGCTTCTCTACATACAGCCCTAGCATTAAAGGGGGTCTCCAGAAATAATGGTAAATGACCACAAGCATCCTGTCCTAGAATGTGAGTAGGACTGGTTCCAGAGCTGTCTGCTGGGGAGGGGGAAGGAGTAGATGGGGCTTCACTACACACTATACTCCAGCACTAGCATATACAACATACTGGTGAGTGTTCCTGTCAGGCTGCTCAGCCATGATGACATATCATAGGCAGGATCACATCATTACCATCTATTGTAGAGCAGTGTAGTGAGCCCCCGCCCCTCACCCCCCCCCCCCCCCAGGCACCTCTGTAAGTGGTGGCAACCAGTCCTCACGTTCTAGGTCCAGTTGCTGGCAGCCATTTTATATAATTACCGGAGAACCCCTTTAAATAATACAATTCTGTCAGCCTGCAGCCACTACTAGGGGAAGGTCACTGAGATGGAGTTATTTTTTAGTCTAATGAGAATTCTATATGCAGTAATCTCCTGAGCTTCCTCTAGTGGTGGCTGTATATATCTATATGCAGTAATCTCCTGAGCTCCCTCTAGTGGTGGCTGTATATATCTGTATGTAGTAATCTCCTGAGCTCCCTCTAGTGGTGGCTGTATATATCTGTATGTAGTAATCTCCTGAGCTCCCTCTAGTGGTGGCTGTATATATCTGTATGTAGTAATCTCCTGAGCTCCCTCTAGTGGTGGCTGTATATATCTGTATGTAGTAATCTCCTGAGCTCCCTCTAGTGGTGGCTGTATATATCTGTATGCAGTAATCTCCTGAGCTCCCTCTAGTGGTGGCTGTATATATCTGTATGTAGTAATCTCCTGAGCTTCCTCTAGTGGTGGCTGTATATATCTGTATGCAGTAATCTCCTGAGCTCCCTCTAGTGGTGGCTGTATATATCTGTATGCAGTAAGCTCCTGAGCTCCCCTAGTGGTGGCTGTATATATCTATATGTAGTAATCTCCTGAGCTCCCTCTAGTGGTGGCTGTATATATCTGTATGCAGTAATCTCCTGAGCTCCCTCTAGTGGTGGCTGTATATATCTGTATGTAGTAATCTCCTGAGCTCCCTCTAGTGGTGGCTGTATATATCTGTATGTAGTAATCTCCTGAGCTCCCTCTAGTGGTGGCTGTATATATCTGTATGCAGTAATCTCCTGAGCTCCCTCTAGTGGTGGCTGTATATATCTGTATGTAGTAATCTCCTGAGCTCCCTCTAGTGGTGGCTGTATATATCTGTATGCAGTAGTCTCCTGAGCTCCCTCTAGTGGTGGCTGTATATATCTGTATGTAGTAATCTCCTGAGCTCCTCTAGTGGTGGCTGCATATATCTGTATGCAGTAATCTCCTGAGCTCCCTCTAGTGGTGGCTGTATATATCTGTATGTAGTAATCTCCTGAGCTCCCTCTAGTGGTGGCTGTATATATCTGTATGCAGTAATCTCCTGAGCTCCCTCTAGTGGTGGCTGTATATATCTGTATGTAGTAATCTCCTGAGCTCCCTCTAGTGGTGGCTGTATATATCTGTATGCAGTAATCTCCTGAGCTCCCTCTAGTGGTGGCTGTATATATCTGTATATAGTAATCTCCTAAGCTCCCTCTAGTGGTGACTGTATATATCTGTATGTAGTAATCTCCTGAGCTACTCCTAGTGGCGGCTGTATATATCTGTATGTAGTAATCTCCTGAGCTCCCTCTAGTGGTGGCTGTATATATCTGTATATAGTAATCTCTTGAGCTCCCTCTAGTGGTGGCTGTATATATCTGTATGTAGTAATCTCCTGAGCTCCCTCTAGTGGCGGCTGTTTATATCTGTATGCAGTAAGCTCCTGAGCTCCCTCTAGTGGTGGCTGTATATATCTGTATGTAGTAATCTCCTGAGCTCCCTCTAGTGGTGGCTGTATATATCTGTATGTAGTAATCTCTTGAGCTCCCTCTAGTGGTGGCTGTATATATCTGTATATAGTAATCTCCTGAGCTCCCTCTAGTGATGGCTGTAAAAATCTGTATGTAGTAATCTCCTGAGCTCCCTCTAGTGGTGGCTGTATATATCTGTATGCAGTGATCTCCTGAGCTCCCTCTAGTGGTGGCTGTATATATCTGTATGCAGTAATCTCCAGAGCTCCCTCTAGTGGTGGCTGTATATATATATGTATGCAACAATCTCCTGAGCTCCCTCTAGTGGTGGGTGTATATATCTGTATGTAGTAATCTACTGAGCTTCCTCTAGTGGTGGCTGTATATATCTGTATGTAGTAATCTCCTGAGCTCCCTTTAGTGGTGGCTGTATATATCTGTATACAGTAATCTCCTGAGCTCCCTCTAGTGGTGGCTGTATATATCTGTATATAGTAATCTCCTGAGCTCCCTCTAGTGGTGGCTATATATATGTATGTAGTAATCTCCTGAGCTCCCCCTAGTGGTGGCTGTATATATCTGTATGTAGTAATCTCCTGAGCTCCCTCTAGTGGTGGCTGTATATATTTGTATGTAGTAATCTCCTGAGATCCCTCTAGTGATGGCTGTATATATCAGTATGTAGTAATCTCCTGAGCTCCCTCTAGTGGTGGCTGTATATATCTTTATGCAGTGATCTCCTGAGCTCCCTCTAGTGGTGGCTGTATATATCTGTATGCAGTAATCTCCTGAGCTCCCCTAGTGGTGGCTGTATATATCTGTATGCAGTAATCTCCTGAGCTCCCCCTAGTGTTGGCTGTATATATCTGTATGCAGTAAGCTCCTGAGCTCCCCTAGTGGTGGCTGTATATATCTGTATGCAGTAATCTCCTGAGCTCCCTCTAGTGGTGGCTGTATATATATAAGTATGCAACAATCTCCTGAGCTCCCTCTAGTGGTGGCTGTATATATCTGTATGTAGTAATCTACTGAGCTTCCTTCTAGTGGTGGCTGTATATATCTGTATGCAGTAGTCTCCTGAGCTCCCTCTAGTGGTGGCTGTATATATCTGTATGCAGTAATCTCCTGAGCTCCCTCTAGTGGTGGCTGTATATATCTGTATGTAGTAATCTCTTGAGCTTCCTCTAGTGGTGGCTGTAGATATCTGTATGTAGTAATCTCCTGAGAGCCCTCTAGTGGTGGCTGTATATATCTGTATGTAGTAATCTCTTGAGCTCCCTCTAGTGGTGGCTGTATATATCTGTATACAGTAATCTCCTGAGCTCCCTCTAGTGGTGGCTGTACAAATCTGTATGCAGTAATCTCTGCTCCCTTGAGTGGTAGCTGTATACAGTAAGCTTCTGAGCTCCCCTTAGTGGTGGCTGTATAGATCTGTATGTGCTAAGACTCTGAGCTCAATAGACATGAATAGTACTAACCTTCAATGTCTAATTTTACAGCACCATGAAGTTGCAAATCCTGCAGATCATCTCGCCAGCACAAACATGGTGGAGTCAAATCTAGAGGTGAGTGTGTCTTTCAGTTTGTAGCTCAACTTAGCTCAGCTGTGGCCATTGGATGCTTATTACATCCACCAAAATGGTTCAGCCATTGTAGAGTGCTTCCATCTCTCCATGTCGTGGACTAGCTTCACAACTGGCAGAGATTCTGCTTCTAAAGGGAAGGTGGCTTCCATCAGTTTGTACCATGCCAATATAAGCATTACGAGAGTGAAGTCATGCACTGAACTGGTGGGGGAGATGGGATGTGTCCACCTCTGACCAGCTATGGACCATTATATCCAACTCTAAGTAGTATCTAAATTATGACCAACCAGGCCCCGAGGTCTAAGAGTCTAGAACCTAGTTTCTCTTCACCTTACTGTGGGTGGTCATAGACAGGTCAATGGTTCTTCTAAACCACTACCCATGTCCACTGAGGATAGGTAGGCGAAGGAAATATGTGACCAGCAGTTCCATAAGAGGATAATCCAAGGTAGAACCAACTCAAGACCTCCTGCAAGTCTTGGGATGATCCTAGACAGGTCAATGGGTCTTCAAAAGCCAAGAGGAACTTCAACACTTACGATGGATAAGTGGGAGAGGGGGATGTTTCTTCCTATGACAATGTCATAATGGGTCACAACCAAAGTTTTGACCAACACAAGCCTTAAGGTGGAAGAGTACGGAGCCATGTAGCTCCAGGTCTTGGGCTGCCCATAGATTGGTCTCCATGTATCCAGTACTTGCATCCTCGTAGATGAATTAGGGTTTATTTCTTTAGGTTATCTAGCAACCACTTGGCTTCTGCCTGGTTGACCTCCTTTTTATTACATACAGTACTGTACAGCAAGCAGAGATACTGTAGTGACACAGAGCCGCCATGTTAATGTGTCCTTGACTGGTTTCTTCTTATTGCAGGAGGCTCGACAAAGGACAAAGCGCTATTCACACCTGTCCTTCTGCCGCTTCTGCTGCAACTGCTGCAATTCGAAGGACTGCGGAATTTGCTGCTTGACCTAAATGCCCAAATTCCATCCCAGAATCAAGAGGCTCAATATCAGAATTGACAATATCTTGTGCTTCAGGGTTTTTAATATGAAGTAGATGCTGCCTCCAGTGGAGAAAGGGGGTACTGCAAGTGACGGAAGAAAACGATAATAGAAAGGAAATTATCTGCGCCATGAAAATGGAAAGTTTGTTGTTTTAACCAGCAAGGAACATTTTAAAATTAAATTTCCATTTTTTTAAATTTACCCATTTGGAAGCCCTATTCCAGAATCTACATCCACCCCCTGAAATAATCAGTGACATTTTGGTACGAAGCCTTAGCCCTTGCCATTGCCTCCCCTCCGCCAGCCCTGTATTTATAAGCTGTTTTTGATGATGATGATGATATGTTTGTACAGATTGTTTTTTGTATTTTTATGTAATCGTTTTATTAAACTGGATCATTACTTTTCTATAAAACCTTCAGAACAAGAAACCTCATTTATTTATGGATTTTTAAGAATTGCTGCAAATTAAAGAGCTGGTTTGAGGCTAGAACAACATGGCTGCAAAACAGCGCTGCGCTAGTCTCCAGGCTGTGTGCGGTACTGCGGCTGAGCTCTAGTCACCCTATTGGGACCTAACCTGTGGAAACCAGTGGTGTGCAGCCAAGCACCAGTGAAGGTAATCTGCAGGAGTAGGAGGTAAGAAAGGGACACATTTGGCGCCATCTTGTGGCACCTTGAGGACCTGCCGATCTCACAGAATGGGTTTGCATTCTCTGCAGCAGGGATGCTGAATCTGCAGCCCTCCAGCTGTTGTAAAACTACAACTCCCACAATGCCCTGCTGTAGACCAATACCTGTAGATGTCCAGGCATGTTGGGAGTTGTAGTTTTGCAACAGCTGGAGGGCCGCAGGTTGAGCTCTGCAGCAATTGGCATGTGGAAGTCCTCCGCCGGTCGTCTTCTCAGGGCTATAGAGGCGCATGATTTTCTTCATGTCCATATTACCCTGTCCTGGACATTGACGAAGAGCTGACCCGACTCCATATTCGCTTTCATTAACTTCTACTGGATTGTGTTTCTCAGAATATTTAGGGTACGTGCACACGTTCAGGATTCATGTGCGGAGAATCCGCACTGAAATCCGCAGGTGTTCGCAGGCAAATCCGCGGGGTCAATCTGCATCAATTGGTGCGGATTTTACTAAGTGAATGAAGAAAATCCGTTCAGGAAAAATAAAATAAATCGACATGCTGCAGATTTCTAAAATCCCAACCACAAGTCAAAATCCGCGTGCAAAAAATCCGCATCGTGTGCATTGAGAATTTCAAATTCTCATAGAATACAATGTACATGACCTACAGTGCGGATTTTCCACGCGCAAATCCACACGCAATCCTGATCGTGTGCATTTAGCCTTATACTCATTGCGCTGGATTTGTAAATGTGCGTTTATTATCAAGGGGGCTGGAAAAGCGATGGGAAAGAAAAAAGTTCCCTCACTGGAATGCTGACATGCAGCAGAGCCGAGTATGTTAGCATACGAGCATGTAGCAGGGTTGAGTTTGTCATTTGGTATAGTGTTACACCAAATTTCCGGATAACCTACTCTATTATATTACAGCACATTTATACGGACAGACCAGCTCAGGCACAGCAGCGACAGAGCTGTCATTTAGTCGCACAGTCACCCAGGCGTCACAGAAATGCACGGCCCCTGCTGTCACATATTCCTAGTATTTTTACTGATACATGCACAATACATACTTATTTTTACAATCGATATCTTTTGATACAGCGTCCGGGGGAACAGATCCACATGGCAAATTACTGCAGGAAATGGGAGTCAGCTTTAGGGCTCATGAACGCGACCGGAAAGCACGGATACCGGTTGTGTGCATTCCGTATTTTGCGGAACGGAACAGCCGGTCTCTAATAGAACAGTCCTATCCTTGTCCGTAATGCGGACAATAATAGGACATGTTCTGTTTTTTGGGAGAACGGTCATGCAGATATATGGAAAGTCATTTCCATCACCGCGATTTTTGCAGCCCCATTAAAGTGAAAGCTTTCTGCAAAGAAAACGGAAAGGACATGGGAAAAAAATACGTTTGTGTGCATGAGCCCTTAAAATGAGTCTACTACCAGAAAAATCCCTACTTTGCAGGGCTAGCTCAGCTGAAAGTAGCGATTCCTTTTACGTAGCGATCCGTTGCTTCATTCTGGGGACAAGGTACTTTAAACCCATATTCAAATGAGCAGGAGGCTCCTCCTACATCCTCTACCAGCCCCCCTTTTCATCTTGATTGACAGGATAGGTCCCTGCATAGTCATCCCACCTGGCCCTGCCCATCATGAAGGAGAGGGAGGGGCTGGCAGTAAAAGTAGGAGGAGCAGGGGTGCACTGCACAGAGTGACTTGGAGTGCCTCTGGTGCACTTAACTGCTCATTTGCATATGGATTAAAAGTAATCTTTCTCCAGAATAAAGCAGTGGATCGCTAAGGTATCGTTACGTTCAGCTGAGTGAGGCCTGGTGATTCTCTCGCATACATACAATGGGGTTGTTTCGGCAACAGGCAGCTGGATTTCTACCGCATTCAGATGATTTGGACGCACTCGCTTGGCTATTTTCAGAGCTCCCATAGAAATAGATGGAGAGCATGCTGCGCTTGCGCGATGCACTGCCCTTCACTTTCGGGGGTCCGATCTGGAGATATGTGCAGGTCTCAGAGGTCCATAGGTGCAGGTATCATCTTGCACATGACCGTGTCCGTGTTATGGTCCGCAAAGCCCAGATCCGCAATCCGTGTGCAATCCTATCACTAGAGATCACTATTACTGCAACACGGACAAGAGGCCGCGTTGTGTAACAGACACTTGGAGACACACGGATGACATCTGTGTATTGCAGGCCCACAGAAGTGACTGGGTCTATGTGCAAAAAATGCAGATTGGACAGGGATACAAATTACGGTCGTGTGCATGAGGCCTTAAAGGGGTTTTCTGAGATTTTTACAGATGACCCCCGCCTATCAGCTGTTTGAGAAGGCACCGCTGCTCCTGTGAGCGCCGCAGTCTACTCTCAGCTTTTCCCAGACCAGTGATGACGCGTTCATCGATCACGTGGCCAAGGAGCAACTCAGCCCCATACGATGTACGGCGGAGTGCCGATGTCTTCTGAGACAGCTGATCGGAGGGGTCCCGGTGTCAGACCCCCACCGATCAGATACTGATGACCTGTCCTGAGGATTTATCATCAGTAGGCATGAGCTAATAAAACTTTATTTTTATTGCTGATGAGTAGGGATGAGCGAATCGACTTGGGATGAAACATCCGAAGTCGATTGGCAGAAAACTTGGTTGAGATCACTGTACCGTACAGTATTAGAATGTATTGACTCCGATTAGCCGAAGTTATTACTTCGCAAATACTCGTGAGACTTTGGGTAATAACTTCAGAAATTAATTCCTACTGTAAAAACAAACTTTTACTGAACTCGGGTTCGGTTCCAACGTAGCACTCGTAACTGAAACTGAGTTCAGTAAACGGTTTTTAACAGGAGAAATTAATTTCTGAAGTTATTACCGCGAGTAGTAATAACGTCGGCTCATCGGAGCCAATACATTCTAATACTATACAGTACAGTATTCTAACGAAGTTTTATGTGGTCCGACTTTGGATGTTTTATCCTGAGTCGATTCGCTGATCCCTAGTCATCAACAAAAAAAAATCGGAAAACTCTTTTAACACATTAGTGATGGACGGAGACTTTGCATGCAGTACCACATTTCACCTGTAGGTGGTGCCTGCTCTCATCTCATCCATTGCCTGGAAAGGAAAGCTCCCTGAGTGTAATAAGAATGAATTGTCAATAAAGATGATAAATGATAACACTTTTCGATAAAACTGGAACTATGTAGAGGGGCACTCAGTATATCCCAACCATAGACCAGAATAATATAAAATAAAAACCTTTTATTAACCACTATATTAATTGCCAATATGTACAAATGATCATACTCAATTCAAAACCATTTGATAATAAAATCAATAAACATTCATAAAAAATCATATAAAATGTCCAGGAACATCCTTCAAAGAATTAACCATAGGAGACCATATATATAGGGATAGTTGCCTCTTGATATATGTACAGATAGAATACTATATAACCATAACCATACTATATGAGCCCAATTCACATTAGGTCCCGTTTTATTTAAGTTCACGTTCCCTTTGTATCGATAGTTTGGATGTTGTAATCAGCTCGCAAATTTGTATCTGCCACATTCAATGTGCGCGATAGTATCTACTATGTTGAATTCTCACATTTATTTGTGTCAGCCACATTTAATGTGCACAATAATATTTGCTCCAAAGTTTGTATCATATAAGTAGCAATAGAACACACTTTGATTCTGTGTTCAAAAGTATCAGTACTTTACCGCTCCTTAGGGAATGCACGGCCGTCCTCTTGTTTTCTTCTATTGCCCTTCCAGGACCTGTCAAGGTGTCCCACGTGGTCCTCTACATGATTTACCGTGGCGTCCCACGTGACGCGGGCTCTAACTTTGAATTACTCCGGCCGTCTCAAGGACGATTTTGCGATATAGCCTTTAGGTATCCAACAAATGAATATTTTAATGTCCTCAAAGTGCGGTATGATTTATCCTCGGACTCTCACTACTGTTCTGGCCCAGATGCGTTTCGGGACGCATAAATGTCCCTTCTTCAGTGGTAACAGCAGTGAGAGTGTAGTGAGAGTTCTCTTATATGGGTAACCTTAATTGCTACGGACATCCTATTGGAGGTTGAAATCCCCTCCAAAATAAGGCACGGACTTCCACTTAATCCTGGAATAATGGATCATAATGGGACTCCCAGATTATTCAAATGCTGATATATATATATACACATACTATACATAAATGTGATTCATTGACAATTATCAAACAAAGAATAAAATAAACTATAACGTAATAAAATGAGATATAATAAAATATAGTAAAATAGGGGGAACCAACAATGCCGATCTAGAGGTGGCTTCACAAAATGAATACACTTGAGAAATCTTGCAAATAGCTGCCCATGATGGTGAATATGGACAGGGTGGTAATATAGGCATATGACGTGGTGGCGTCCAGAGCAGGAAAGGTAAGTGTTTTTTTTCTTTTCATTTTACTTGGCACTGGGGGCAGATGGAGACATATGGGGGCTGATGAGAGGCACTGGGGACTGATGGAGGCACTGGGGGCTGAAGAGAGGCATATGGGGGCTGAAGAGAGGCACTGGGGACTTAAGAGAGGCACAAGGGGCTGATGAGAGGCATCTGGGGGCTGATGGAGGCGCTGGGGGCTGAAGAGAGGCATATGGGGGCTGAAGAGAGGCACTGGGGACTTAAGAGAGGCACAAGGGGCTGATGAGAGGCATATGGGGGCTGAAGAGAGGCATATGGGGGCTGAAGAGAGGCATATGGGGGCTGATGGAGGCATATGGGGGCTGATGGAGGCATATGGGGGCTGATGAGAGGCACTGGGGGCTGATGAAGGCATATGGGGGCTGATGGAGGCATATGGGGGCTGATGAAGGCATATGGGGGCTGAAGAGAGGCATATGGGGGCTTAACACTCAGTTCACACTTTCGCGTAAAACGCCGCGTTCGAACGCGCAAAAAAACGCACAACAGTACAGGAACCATGCATTCCTATGGGGGTGGTTCACACTTGCGCGTTTTTATGCGCGTTCGAGGCGCCTATAAACGTCCGACGCATAAGCAAGTATGTTCGCGTTAATTCGGGCGTTTATCCAGCGTTTGGTGCCAATAGACTTCAATGGGAAGCGCGATAGGCGTGTTGTTCGAGGCGTTTGTGCAGCGTAAAGCAGCGCCTATGGATGCGCGTTTTACAAAGTTTGCAACATGCTGAATCAGCCACCATGGAATGTCACACCTCTAAAGCACTCAGATTGGCCAAACTATATCATTGATCATTGGCCAACTATGCAGTCAATCACATAAGCGGCGTCAAGCGCGCCTACACTATTTACCAAAGCGCTTGAAAAACGCGCCTAAACGCCAGTCTTGAGCAGCACATAAAACGCTAGGCTTCAAAACGCTCAGGTCTGAACCCAGTGTAAGAGAGGCACTGGGGGCTGATGAGAGACATATGGGGGCTGATGGAGGCATATGGGGGCTGATGGAGGCATATGGGGGCTGATGAGAGGCACTGGGGGCTGATGAAGGCATATGGGGGCTGATGGAGGCATATGGGGGCTGATGGAGGCATATGGGGGCTGATGAAGGCATATGGGGGCTGAAGAGAGGAATATGGGGGCTTAAGAGAGGCACTGGGGGCTGATGAGAGACATATGGGGGCTGATGGAGGCTGATGAGAGGCATATGGGGGCTGAAGAGAGGCATATAGGGGCTGATGGAGGCATATGGGGCTGAAGAGAGGCATATGGGGGCTGATGAGAGGCTATGGGGCTGATGAGAGGCATATGGGGGCTGAAGAGAGGCATATGGGGGCTGAAGAGAGGCATATGGGGGCTGAAGAGAGGCATATGGGGGCTGATGGAGGCATATGGGGGCTGAAGAGAGGCATATAGGGGCTGAAGAGAGGCATATGGGGGCTGATATGAGAGAGCATATGGAGGCTGATGGAGGCTGATAGAGAGGCATATGGGCGCTGATGGAGGCATATGGGAGCTGAAGAGAGGCATATGGGGCGCTGATGGAGGCATATGGGGCTGATAGAGGCATATGGGGGCTGATGGAGGCATATGGGGGCTGAAGAGAGGCATATGGGGCTGATGGAGGCATATGGGGCTGATGAGAGGCATATGGGGCTGATGAGAGGCATATGAGGAGGCTGATGAGAGGCATATGGGGGCTGATGGAGGCATATGGGGCTGATGGAGGCATATAGGGGCTGATAGAGAGGCACATGGGGGCTGAAGAGAGGCATATGGGGGCTGAAGAGAGGCATATGGGGGCTGATGGAGGCATATGGGGGCTGATGAGAGGCATATGGGAGGCTGATGAGAGGCATATGGGGGCTGATGGAGGCATATGGGGGCTGATGAGAGGCATATGGGGGCTGATGAAGGCATATGGGGGCTGAAGAGAGGACATATGGGGCTGATAGAGGCACATGGGGGCTGATAGAGAGGCATATGGGGGCTGATGGAGGCATATGAGGGGCTGATATGGGGCTGATGAGAGGCATATGGGGGCTGATGAGAGGCATATGGGGCTGATGAGAGGCATATGGGGCTGATGAGAGGCATATGGGGACTGATGGAGGCATATGGGGGCTGAAGAGAGGCATATGGGGCTGATGGAGGCATATGGGGGCTGAAGAGAGGCATATGGGGGCTGATAGAGAGGCATATGGGGGCTGAAGAGAGGCATATGGGGGCTGATGAGAGGCATATGGGGGCTGAAGAGAGGCATATGGGGGCTGATGGAGGCTGATGAGAGGCATATGGGCGCTGATGGAGGCATATGGGAGCTGAAGAGAGGCATATGGGGCTGATGGAGGCATATGGGGGCTGAAGAGAGGCATATGGGCGCTGATGGAGGCATATGGGGCTGATGGAGGCATATGGGGCTGATGAGGCATATGGGGCTGATGGAGGCATATGGGGCTGATGGAGGCATATGGGGGCTGAAGAGAGGCTTATGGGGGCTGATGAGAGGCATATGGGGGCTGATGGAGGCTGATGAGAGGCATATGGGGGCTGATGGAGGCATATGGGGGCTGAAGAGAGGCATATGGGGGCTGATGGAGGCATATGGGGGCTGATGGAGGCATATGGGATCTGATGGAGGAATATGGGGGCTTATAAAAGGCACTGGGGGCTGAAGAGAGGCATATGGGGGCTGATGGAGGCATATGGGGGCTGATGGAGGCATATGGGGGCTGATGAGAGGCACTGGGGGCTGATGAGAGGCATATGGGGGCTGATGAGAGGCATATGGGGGCTGATGGAGGCATATGGGGGCTGATGAAGGCATATGGGGGCTGATGGAGGCATATGTGGGCTGAAGAGAGGCATATGGGGGCTGAAGAGAGGCACATGGGGGCTGATGAGAGGCATATGGGGGCTGATGGAGGCATATGGGGGCTGATGGAGGCATATGGGGGCTGAAGAGAGGCATATGGGGGCTGATGGAGGCATATGTGGGCTGAAGAGAGGCATATGGGGCTGATGAGGCACATGAGAGAGAGGCATATGGGGGCTTAAGAGAGGCACTGGGGGCTGATGAGAGACATATGGGGGCTGATGGAGGCATATGGGGACTGATGGAGGCATATGGGGGCTGAAGAGAGGCATATGGGGGCTGATGGAGGCATATGTGGGCTGAAGAGAGGCATATGGGGGCTGAAGAGAGGCATATGGGGGCTGAAGAGAGGCATATGGGGGCTGAAGAGAGGCATATAGGGGCTGAAGAGAGGCATATGGGGGCTGAAGAGAGGCATATGGGGGCTGATGGAGGCTGATGAGAGGCATATGGGCGCTGATGGAGGCATTTGGGAGCTAAAGAGAGGCATATTGGCGCTGATGGAGGCATATGGGGCCTGAAGAGAGGCATATGGGCGCTGATGGAGGCATATGGGGGCTGAAGAGAGGCGTATGGGGGCTGATGGAGGCATATGGGGCCTGAAGAGAGGCATATGGGGGCTGATGGAGGCTGATGAGAGGCATATGGGCGCTGATGGAGGCATATGGGGGCTAAAGAGAGGCATATGGGCGCTGATGGAGGCATATGGGGGCTGAAGAGAGGCATATGGGCGCTGATGGAGGCATATGGGGGCTGATGAGAGGTATATGGGCGCTGATGGAGGCATATGGGGGCTGAAGAGAGGCATATGGGGGCTGATGGAGGCATATGGGGGCTGAAGAGAGGCATATGGGGGCTGATGGAGGCATATGTGGGCTCATGAGAGGCACTGGGGGCTGATGAGAGATATATGGGGGCTGATGAGAGATATATGTGGGGTGATGGAGGCATATGGGGGCTGATGAGAGGCACTGGGGGCTGATGAGAGGCATATGGGGGCTGATGAGAGGCACTGGGGGCTGATGGAGGCACTGGGGGCTGATGGAGGCACTGGGGGCTGATGAGAGGTATATGGGGGCTGATGTTAATTTTTATTGTACAAATTTCAACACAGTGGGCTTGTGCCCCGGATGTTTTCAGACCCCAGCAACGCCCCTGCACTGTGGGCATCCTGCTCCGCGCAGACTGAATGAATACTGAGCACACACACATATATATTCATTACATTTATTCTCAAATACAATACAGTATCAAAAATCAATATGACATTATACAAATTTATAATAAATATAGATATATAGCATCAGCTAAAGTGACGTCCTGCGTCTGTCGCCCGGGGTCCGCTATGTGCGGCAGCAGTATCCACACCCCTTGTATCTGCAGCATTTGCAGCAGTAGATGCAGAGAGAAAGGCCCAGATGGCGTCTACCGCGGGCGAGGGGCTCCTGGAGGAAAGAGATAATAAAAGGGTTATAATAGGGGAGCAATTAAAGAAGAAAGAATATTTTTAATCCTTTACTGAACTAGACAAATGAAGATATTTTTGCTGAAGGGAATATGCCGCATAGGGGCAGCCACTGCCTATGTAAACCCTGCAAAATATTAAAAATTTAAATTTTGATTCTCGTTGCCCACTTTTCTATATTTGTTTCATATTTTTCCAAGCTATGATATAAAATATTATATAATCGTCTCTAATTAGGCAATGTTAAGTGGTGGCCTCAGGCGGCGCTTTGCTAGGACAGCAGGGGGCGGCAATTTAGCCCTCAGCCCTGCAGACATCTGTGTCTTTGGGAATTATTGTACATCGGTGTTTTATTGCGTTTTTTGCCGCAATTTGCATAGGTGTACATACCTACAAATAAACTTTGATGATGTCATCATGTCACAGACGCCAGAGGAGAAGGAGGAGAACCGAGAACCTGCAGCCTTTAGGGCCCCTTTTACATGAGCGAGTTTTTCGCGTGGGTGCAATGCGCGACGTGAACGCATAGCACCCGCACTGAATCCTGACCCATACATTTCAATGGCTCTGGGCACATGAGCATTTTTTTTTCACGCATCAGTTGTGCATTGCATGAAAAAAGCATCATGTTCTATATTCTGCGTTTTTCACGCAGCCCTGGCCCCATAGAAGTGAATGGGGCCATGGTCGACCAAGGAAGCTGAGTTCACAAGCTCAGCATCATATCCAGAGGTTGTATGAGTGCTGCCAGCATTGCTGCAGAGGTTACAGGGGTGGGGGTCCACCTGTCAGTGCTCAGCGTCATATCCAGAGGTTGTATGAGTGCTGCCAGCATTGCTGCAGAGGTTACAGGGGGGGGGGTCCGTCTGTCAGTGCTCAGCGTCATATCCAGAGGTTGTATGAGTGCTGCCAGCATTGCTGCAGAGGTTACAGGGGTGGGGGTCCGTCTGTCAGCGCTCAGCGTCATATCCAGAGGTTGTATGAGTGCTGCCAGCATTGCTGCAGAGGTTACAGTGGTGGTGGGGGGGGGGGGGGTCAGCCTGTCAGCGCTCAGCATCATATCCAGAGGTTGTATGAGTGCTGCCAGCATTGCTGCAGAGGTTACAGGGGTGGGGGGTCCACCTGTCAGCGCTCAGCGTCATATCCAGAGAGTGTATGAGTGCTGCCAGCATTGCTGCAGAGGTTACAGGGGTGGGGGGGTGCGCCTGTCAGTGCTCAGCGTCATATCCAGAGGTTGTATGAGTGCTGCCAGCATTGCTGCAGAGGCTACAGGGGTGGGGGTCCGCCTGTCAGTGCTCTGCGTCATATCCAGAGGTTGTATGAGTGCTGCCAGCATTGCTGCAGAGGTTACAGTGGTCGGGGGTCCGCCTGTCACTGCTCAGTGTCATATTCAGAGGTTGTATGAGTGCTGCCAGCATCGCTGCAGAGGTTACAAGGGTGGGGGGGCCGCCTGTCAGCACTCAGCATCATATCCAGAGGGTGTATGAGTACTGCCAGCATTGCTGCAGAGGTTACAGAGGTGGGGGTCAGCTTGTCAGTGCTTAGCATCATATCCAGAGGTTGTATGAGTGCTGCCAGCATTGCTGCAGAGGTTACAGGGGTGGGGGGTCCGCCTGTCAGCGCTCAGCGTCATATCCAGAGGTTGTATGAGTGCTGCCAGCACTGCTGCAGAGGTTACAGGGGTGAGGGGTCCACCTGTCAGTGCTCAGCGTCATATCCAGAGGTTGTATGAGTGCTTCCAGCATTGCTGCAGAGGTTACAGGGGTGGGGGGTCCACCTGTCAGTGCTCAGCGTCATATCCAGAGGTTGTATGAGTGCTGCCAGCATTGCTGCAGAGATTACAGGGGTGAGGGGTCCACCTGTCAGTGCTCAGTGTCATATCCAGAGGTTGTATGAGTGCTGCCAGCATTGCTGCAGAGGTTACAGTGGTGGTGGTGGTGGGGGTCAGCCTGTCAGCGCTCAGCATCATATCCAGAGGTTGTATGAGTGCTGCCAGCATTGCTGCAGAGGTTACAGGGGTGAGGGGTCCACCTGTCAGCGCTCAGCGTCATATCCAGAGAGTGTATGAGTGCTGCCAGCATTGCTGCAGAGGTTACAGGGGTGGGGGGGTCCGCCTGTCAGTGCTCAGCGTCATATCCAGAGGTTGTATGAGTGCTGCCAGCATTGCTGCAGAGGCTACAGGGGTGGGGGGTCCGCCTGTCACTGCTCAGTGTCATATCCAGAGGTTGTATGGGTGCTGCCAGCATCGCTGCAGAGGTTACAGGGTGGGGGGGCCGCCTGTCAGCACTCAGCATCATATCCAGAGGGTGTATGAGTACTGCCAGCATTGCTGCAGAGGTTACAGAGGTGGGGGTCAGCTTGTCAGTGCTCAGCATCATATCCAGAGGTTGTATGAGTGCTGCCAGCATTGCTGCAGAGGTTACAGGGGCGGGGGGTCCACCTGTCAGCGCTCAGTGTCATATCCAGAGGGTGTATGAGTACTGCCAGCATTGCTGCAGAAGTTACAGGGGTGAGGGGTCCACCTGTCAGTGCTCAGCGTCATATCCAGAGGGTGTATGAGTGCTGCCAGCATTGCTGCAGAGGTTACAGGGGTGGAGGGTCCACCTGTCAGTGCTCAGGGTCATATCCAGAGGTTGTATGAGTGCTGCCAGCATTGCTGCAGAGGTTACAGGGGTGGGGGGTCAGTCTGTCAGTGCTCAGCGTCATATCCAGAGGTTGTATGAGTGCTGCCAGCATTGCTGCAGAAGTTACAGGGGTGAGGGGTCCACCTGTCAGTGCTCAGCGTCATATCCAGAGGTTGTATGAGTGCTGCCAGCATTGCTGCAGAGGTTACAGTGGTGGGGGTCAGCCTGTCAGTGCTCAGCATCATATCCAGAGGGTGCATGAGTGCTGCCAGCATTGCTGCAGAGGTTACAGGGGTGGGGGGGTCCGCCTGTCACTGCTTAGTGTCATATCCAGAGGGTGTATGAGTGCTGCCAGCATTGATGCAGAGGTTACAGGAGTGGAGGGTTCGGCTGTCAGCGCTCAGCGTCATATCCAGAGGTTGTATAAGTGCTGCCAGCATTGCTGCAGAATGGTCTGCATGGCTGTCGTACCAGAAGTAGCCTCTTCTAAAGATGATGCACAATAAAGCCCGCAAACAGTTTCCTGAAGACAAGCAGACTAAGGACATGGATTACTGGAACCATGAGACCAAGATAAACTTATTTGATTCAGATGTGTGGTGACAACCAGGTGAGGATGACAAAGACAAGTGTGTCCTGACTACAGCCAAGCATGGTGGTGGGGGTGTCATGGTTTGGGGCTGCATGAGTGCTGCCGGCTGTGAGGGGCTAAAGGTCATTGAGGGAACCATGAATGCCGCCATGTCCTAGTGTAGGGGGCAGTGTGGGGGACACTACTGAGTGGTGGGCAGTGTGGGGGAAACTACTGTATGGGGGGAGTGTGGGGAAGACTACTGTGTGCTGCAAATTACTATATGGGGGCAGTGTGGGGGAAACTACTATATGGGGGCAGTGTGGGGGAAATTACTGTATGGGGGGAGTGTGGGGAAGACTACTGTGTGCTGCAAATTACTATGGGGGCAGTGTGGGGGAAACTACTATATGGGGGCAGTGTGGGGGAAATTACTGTATGGGGAGTGTGGGGAAGACTACTGTGTGCTGCAAATTACTATATGGGGGCAGTGTGGGGAAAATTACTATATGGGGGCAGTGTGGGGGAAATTACTATATGGGGGCAGTGTGGGGAAATTACTATATGGGGGCAGTGTGGGGGAAATTACTATATGGGGGCAGTGTGGGGGAAATTACTATATGGGGGCAGTGTGGGGGAAATTACTATATGGGGGCAGTGTGGGGGAAATTACTTTATGGGAGCAGTGTGGGGAAAATAACTGTATGGGAGCAGTGTGGGGAAAATTACTATATGGGGGCAGTGTGGGGGAAATAACTGTATGGGAACAGTGTGATGGAAATTACTATATGGCGGCAGTGTGGGGAAAATTACTATATGGGGCAGTGTGGGGGAAATTACTATATGGGAGCAGTGTGGGGAAAATTACTATATGGGGCAGTGTGGGGGAAATTACTATATGGGAGCAGTGTGGGGAAATTACTATATGGGGGCAGTGTGGGGAAATTACTGTATGCGGGCAGTGGGGGAAATTACTATATGGGGGCAGTGTGGGGAAATTACTATATGGGGCAGTGTGGGGAATTACTATATGGGGCAGTGTGGGAAATTACTATATGGGGGCAGTGTGGGGGAAATTACTGTATGGGGCAGTGTGGGGGAAATAACTATATGGGGGCAGTGTGGGGGAAATTACTAGATGGGGGCAGTGTGGGGGAAATAACTATATGGGAACAGTGTGGGGGAAATTACTAGATGGGGGCAGTGTGGGGGAAATAACTATATGGGAACAGTGTGGGGGAAATTACTTTATGGGAGCAGTGTGGGGGAAATAACTGTATGGGAGCAGTGTGATGGAAATTACTATATGGCGGCAGTGTGGGGAAAATTACTATATGGGGCAGTGTGGGGAAATTACTATATGGGGGCAGTGTGGGGAAATTACTATATGGGGGCAGTGTGGGAAATAACTATATGGGAGCAGTGTGGGGAAATTACTATATGGGGGCAGTGTGGGGAAATTACTATATTGGGGCAGTGTGGGGAAATTACTATATTGGGGCAGTGTGGGGGAAATAACTGTATGGGAGCAGTGTGGGGAAATTACTATATGGGGGCAGTGTGGGAAATTACTATATGGGGGCAGTGTGGGGAAATTACTATATGGGGGCAGTGTGGGGAAATTACTGTATGGGAGCAGTGTGGGGAAATTACTATATGGGGCAGTGTGGGGACATTACTATATGGGGGCAGTGTGTGGGAAATAACTGTATGGGAGCAGTGTGGGGGAAATTACTATATGGGGGCAGTGTGGGGAAATTACTATATGGGGCAGTGTGGGGGAAATTACTATATGGGGCAGTGTGGGGAAATTACTATATGGGGGCAGTGTGGGGAAATTACTATATGAGGGCAGTGTGTGGGAAATCAACTATATGGGGCAGTGTGGGTGAAATCACTATATGGGGCAGTGTGGGGAAATTACTATATGGGGGCAGTGTGGGGAAATTACTATATGGGGGCAGTGTGGGGAAATCACTATATGGGTGCAGTGTGGGGAAATCACTATATGGGAGCAGTGTGGGGAAATTACTATATGGGGGCAGTGTGGGGAAATTACTATATGAGGGCAGTGTGGGGAAATCACTATATGGGAGCAGTGTGGGGAAATTACTATATGGGGGCAGTGTGGGGAAATTACTATATGGGGGCAGTGTGGGGAAATTACTATATGAGGCAGTGTGGGGAAATTACTATATGGGGGCAGTGTGGGGAAATTACTATATGGGGCAGTGTGGGGAAATTACTATATGGGGCAGTGTGGGGGAAATTACTATATGAGGGCAGTGTGGGGAAATTACTATATGAGGGCAGTGTGGGGAAATTACTATATGAGGGCAGTGTGGGGAAATTACTATATGGGGCAGTGTGGGGAAATTACTATATGGGGGCAGTGTGGGGGAAATTACTATATGGGGCAGTGTGGGGGAAATTACTATATGGGGCAGTGTGGGGAAATTACTATATGGGGCAGTGTGGGGGAAATTACTATATGGGGCAGTGTGGGGAAATTACTATATGGGGCAGTGTGAGGGAAATTACTATATTGGGGCAGTGTGAGGAAATTACTATATGGGGCAGTGTGAGGGAAATTACTATATGGGGGCAGTGTGGGGAAATTACTATATAGGGGCAGTGTGGGGAAATTACTATATGGGGGCAGTGTGAGGGAAATTACTATATGAGGGCAGTGTGGGGAAATTACTATATGGGGGCAGTGTGGGAAATCACTATATGGGAGCAGTGTGGGGAAATTACTATATGGGGGCAGTGTGGGGGAAATTACTATATGGGGGCAGTGTGGGGAAATTACTATATGGGGGCAGTGTGGGAAATTACTATATGGGGCAGTGTGGGGAAATTACTATATGGGGGCAGTGTGAGGGAAATTACTGTATGGGGGCAGTGTGGGGAAATTACTATATGGGGGCAGTGTGGGGAAATTACTATATGGGGGCAGTGTGGGGGAAATTACTATATGGGGGCAGTGTGTGGGAAATAACTATATGTGGCAGTGTGGGGGAAATTACTGTATGCGGGCAGTGTGGGGGAAATTACTATATGGGGCGGTGTGAGGGAAATCACTAGAAAGGGGCAGTGTGGGGGAAATTACTATATGGGGCAGTGTGGGAGAAATTACTATATGTGGGCAGTGTGAGGGAAATTACTATATGGGGCGGTGTGAGGGAAATTACTATATGGGGGCAGTGTGGGGGAAATTACTATATGGGGGCAGTGTGGGGGAAATTACTATATGGGGGCAGTGTGGGGGAAATTACTATATGGGGACAGTGCGGGGGAAATTACTATATGGGGTCAGTGTGGGGGGGCGTTGCTATTGGGGAGGCACTGTAGGGGCAGTTATATTATTTCTGGGGACACTATACAGGATTATTGCCTGCAGCACACTATAGGGTGTTATTATTACTGGGGGCACTCTAGGGGACATTATAGTTGCTGTGGACACTATAAGGACACTTGGGGTAATTTATTAAACCGGTGTAAAGTAGAACTGGCTTAGTTGCTGATAGCAGCCAATCAGATTCCACATTTCATATTTGACAGCTCTTTTGAAAATCCAGTTCTACTTTACACCAGTTTGATAAATGACCCCAATCATGTCTACTGGGGTCACTATTTTTTCAGCAGTATAGTACCTGGGACATTGGGGAGCACCACGGGCACAGTATTGGGGGTGGCAGCAGAATGACACTGTGGGGACACCAGGATGGGGAGGGTGATGGAAAAACTGAGAAATCTAACGTGTCTGTGTAACAAACTCTGTAGAGACGAGATGCGGCTGAAAGAATCTGTCATGTCGGTCTAACGGAGGAGAAGAGGAAAGAGAAGGTCTATATGACAGGAGAAGTCCCTGGATGTTAGGGGTATGTGGTCAAGTATGATGGGAAGGGGGGGGGGGGAGTGCCAGAGAAAGGACCCGCCCCGGGTGCCAAACACCCTAGGCACGCCACTGCGCCAAACACCTCTAAGATGAGCACTGAGGGTAAGTGTCCATTCACACGTCCGTGTGTGTTTTGCGGATTCGCAAATCCGCAAAACTCGGACACCGGCAATGTGCGCTCTGCATTTTGCGGACCGCACATCAACGCACTATAATAGAAAATGCCTTTTCTCGTCCGCAATTGCGGACAAGAGTAGGACATGATCTATTTTTTTCGGGAACGCAAATTGCGGATGAGGACAGGATATAGTGTGTCCCCATAGAAATGAATGGGTCCGCAATTTCGTTCCGCAAAATGCAGAACAGAATTGCGGACATGTGAAAGGACCCTAAAGGTGCTGGACTAGCCAAGCATGTCTCCAGACCTAAACCCTATGGAGCATCTCTGGGGCGTCCTCAAACGGAAGGTGGAAGAGCGCGAGGTCTCTAACATCCACCGGCTCCGTGATGTCGTCAAGGAGGATGGAAGAGGATTCCAGTGGCGACCTGTGAGGCTCTAGTGACCTCCATGCCCAAGAGAGTTAAGGCAGTGCTGAAAAATAACGGTGACCACACAAAATATTGAATATTGACACTTTAGCCAGAATTTGGCCATTTTCACTTAGGGGTGTACTCACTTTTGTTGCCAGCAGTTTAGACATTAATGGCTGTGTGCTGAGATTTGTTGAGGGCACGCCCAATTTACACTGTTGTACAAGCAGTACACTGACTACGTTACATTGTATCAAAGTGTCAGATCTCCAGATAGAATAAAATATTTACAAAAATCTGAGGGGTGTACTCACTTGTGTGAGATACTGTATATATAAAGAATAAGAGCATTACTACTGTTATCCAGATATATAGGACACCGATACTGATAGTAGTGTAATTACAAGTACTCGGTCCATTCAAACTAATGGAGCAAGTACTTATAATGGCACTGCAACTCGGAGACTACGGGCAGTGTAATGAAAAGGAAGCAGCGCTGCCTCCTATTCAAATAGCTGATCTGCTGGGTCCTCGGTACCGAACTCCCACTCAGGGGCATAGCTATAGGGGGTGCAGAGGTAGCAGTCGCTACCGGGCCCTGGAGCCTGAAGGGTCCCAAAGACCCTTGTGCCATATAAGAAGACACTGGTATTATAGAAAGTGCACGCTGGTCCAGTTACACCTCTGGCTGGAGGGAAGGGGTTAGGTCAAAAATTTGGCCTTTTCAATTTTTGCCTCGGGCAGCACAAAGGCCATGTGCTTCCCTGACCCAGGCCAGAAAGCACTGAAGAAGGGGGGGCCCAATCTAACTCTTGCACCAGGGCCCATGAGCCTTTAGCTACGCCCCTGCTCCCACTGATCAGATACTGACGACCTATCCAGTTCTTGCCCCTGGCAGCAGAAAGGCAAAATGCAGCCCTGATAATCATCATCATGATTCACAATATTATAAAATGCAATATAAAAACGCCAGATATAGAACATTATAGAGGATCTGACCTGAAGAGCTGATTCTTCCATCTGTGGGAGGTTCCCTGAAGAGATCATTGAATGATTCTGCATAAGAACAAAAAAATCAAACTTCAGAATCTATCACCATATAGAATAATGTCATCATATGAGGAAGGTGCTAGGGTGTGAAATCTGCAGGGAATCCATTCAGTCCTACGTACAATGCGATTCTCACAACACATCCTGATACACAAATATACAGACAATGGTGTGAAGGGTCCACTCATCAGAATGAAAATCACCATTGTCTTATAATGCAGGAATTTCAAAGACTTGGTGTCACTCATCACCATTCACGGCAGACAAATAGAGGAGAAAGCCTTAAAATACAGGTACCTGACACCCAATCCTTCCTGACACCCAATCCATTCCTTCATTTGTAAGAACGAAATGTTTGCACCTAATGAAATCTGAAACTGCTGTAGAATCTCTTATCTGTTGTCTGAGCTGTCCAAAAATGCACCTAAATGAACCGCCAGATACGGAAAAATATATAAAAGCACTGTTCACTATGTCCAAAAATATACCTGCTATTAATCTGCCTCTTATATACAAAAAGATGCTAGAATACTGCCTCCAATGCACAAGAATATAACTACTATAATACTGCCTCCAATGCACAAGAATATAACTACTATAATACTGCTCCTATGTACAATAATATAACTACTATAATGCTGCTCCTATGTACAAGAATATAACTACTATAATACTGCTCCTATGTACAAGAATATAACTACTATAATACTGCTCCTATGTACAGGAATATAACTACTATAATACTGCTCCTATGTACAAGAATATAACTACTATAATACTGCTCCTATGTACAAGAATATAACTACTATAAAACTGCCTTCTACGTACAAGAATATAACTACTATAATACTGCTCCTATGTACAAGAATATAACTACTATAATACTGCCTCCTATGTACAAGAATATAACTACTATAATACTGCCTCCTATGTAAAAGAATATAACTACTATAATACTGCTCCTATGTACAAGAATATAACTACTATAATACTGCCTCCTATGTACAAGAATATAACTACTATAATACTGCCTCCTATGTACAAGAATATAACTACCATAATACTGCTCCTATGTACAAGAATATAACTACTATACTACTGATCCTATGTACAAGAATATATCTACTATAATACTGCTCTTATGGACAATTATACTATGAAATTGAATACAATGTTATGGGCGCTGTTGACATACCTCATTCTTACTGACGCTCTGACTCCGGTGACAGAGCACGGAGAGGATGAGGATGATGCAGAGGGCACAGGATTTCATTATCTCTTTGTTTATAAGATGATCTTTTCACTTCAGTCTGTGAGATCAGATTTTCCTGCACCACCATCAGCGGAGCCCTATTTAAGACCATGTCCACCTTTGTGGGAAATCTCCCCCAAACCCCCCCCCCCCCCCACAGAGCGCAGTTTTCGGTAATCCATGTGCTTTTTTTTTATCTCATATTTCCCAGGTGAAGAAATAAAGAGTTACAGTGACAGTTATCTGAGTTCTTACACTGGAAATTCCCAGAGCCGAGTTCCTGCTATGGATGAGAAGAGTCAGGAAGGTCGACCTTGGTTTGCAAACTGCGCTTCAGCAGGTGTCATGATATTGCAGAAGCCAGGAGTCCAGGACATAAACAGAGTAAGGCGTCTGCTACTAGAGGTGGAGCAGAGCAAGAGGCGACAGAGTGTGGGTGCTGAACGTCCACACACCCTCTCATGCTTGCAAATAAAAAATCAGTTCACTTGCATTGCACCCAATATTAACCAAATATTTTTAAATAGGTAATCCACATTATTAAAAAATAAGCTCATCCAATTCACGCTGGACAGTATCATAGAACTGTAATCAAGAATCCACGTAGCAGTATACATTCAATTAATATCATGAAGGTTTTGGAGCAAACATCTTACCTTAATATCGCCTCCTATGTACAAGAATATAACTACTATAATACTGCTCCTATGTACAAGAATATAACTACTATAATACTGCCTTATGTACAAGAATATAACTTCTATAATACTGCTCCTATGTACAAGAGTATAACTACTATAATACTGCCTTATGTACAGGAATATAACTACTATAATACTGCTCCTATGTACAAGAATATAACTACTTTAATACTGCCTCCTATGTACAAGAATATAACTACTATAATACTGCTCCTATATACAAGAATATAACTACTATAATACTGCTCCTATGTACAAGAATATAACTACTTTAATACTGCTCCTATGTACAAGAATATAACTACTATAATACTGCTCCTATGTACAGGAATATAACTACTATAATACTGCTCCTATGTACAGGAATATAACTACTATAATACTGCTTCTATGTATAAGAATATAACTACTATAATACTGCTCCTATGTACAAGGATATAAATACTATAATACTGCTCCTATGTACAGGAATATAACTACCATAATACTGCTCCTATGTACAAGAATATAACTACTATAATACTGCTCCTATGTACAAGAATATAACTACTATAATACTGCCCGCTATGTACAAGAATATAACTACTATAATACTGCTCCTATGTACAAGAATATAACTACTATAATACTGCTCCTATGTACAAGAATATAACTACTATAATACTGCTCCTATGTACAAGAATATAAGTACTATAATACTGCTCCTATGTACAAGAATATAACTACTATAATACTGCTCCTATGTACAAGAATATAACTACTATAATACTGCCTCCTATGTACAAGAATAAAACTACTATAATACTGCTCCTATGTACAAGAATATAACTACTATAATACTGCTCCTATGTACAAGAATATAACTACTATAATACTGCTCCTATGTACAAGAATAAAACTACTATAATACTGCTCCTATGTACAAGAATATACCTACTATAATACTGCCTCCTATGTACAAGAATATAACTACTATAATACTGCTCCTATGTACAAGAATATAACTACTATAATACGGCCTCCTATGTACAAGAATATAACTACTATAATACTGCTCCTATGTACAAGAATATAACTACTATATTACTGCCTCCTATATACAGGAATATAACTACTATAATATTGCTCCTATGTACAAGAATATAACTACTATAATACTGCCTCCTATGTACAAGAATATAACTACTATAATACTGCTCCTATGTACAAGAATATACCTACTATAATACTGCCTCCTATGTACAAGAATATAACTACTATAATACTGCTCCTATGTACAAGAATATAACTACTATAATACGGCCTCCTATGTACAAGAATATAACTACTATAATACTGCTCCTATGTACAAGAATATAACTACTATAATACTGCTCCTGTGTACAGGAATATAACTACTATAATACTGCCTCCTGTGTACAGGAATATAACTACTATAATACTGTTCCTATGTACAGGAATATAACTACTATAATACTGCTCCTATGTACAAGAATATAACTACTATAATAGTGCTGTTATATAATGATGTTTTTACCGCCTGTAGTTGTACTGTGGTGACCTCTTCCACTCTGAGTTAATAACATTTTCCAACATTTCACCCTCATTAACCGTAAAGAAAATGTAAAATGCCCAAAACAGGAGAGAATGTGGAAATCTAGGTTTCCAGTAAAGAAATAAACAAATAGAAGGCGCCAGGGATTATCAGGATGTGACCTGTGGAGTGACCTGGGGCTGGACACTGCCCATAAATACAGCTGCGGAGCTCCAGGTGGAACAGCCTCAGAGCCTGACCCCACCTGCTGACCACACAGAGCCATCATCTCCCTGAGAACATGAAGTCCATCACGCTCTGCCTGATCCTCCTGCTCTCCCTGCTCTTCCACCAGGGACTCGGCGCCAGTGTGAGAGGGGTAAGTCCGCTACCGTCATGCTGCTCCCACTCCTTACTACAGCTAGACATGAGCTTCACTTAAAGGGCAGCTCTACTTAAAGGGAAGTTTCTCTTTTAGATAATTGCCTAAAATATTGCTTAAAATATAGAGATTGACGTAACAATTTAGTAATATACACCCATTACCTGTAATACCCCCCACTGACTACTTCAGACTGTTCACAGTAAGTGGCTAGCCTGGTAGTCAGATTGGGGCAGAAAAAAGCAAGGTTTTCAAATTTGACTGCTTTGAATTAGTTTCAAGCGACCAAGTGAAGCATCACAAGTAATAGAAGAGTATTAGTAAATTGTTACTTACATCGCCTGAATGTGTTTAGACAATTCACCCCCAAAATGTATCTGCTCTTTAATTGCAGCTCTCCCTTTAAGAGGTCCGTCACTATCCCTTGCCTAGGATATAGAGATGTAGCAGAGCTGAATGTATTAGTGACCTCTTCAGCGCTGCTGTGTTTGCTCTGAGTGATAGTTCAGCAATGGAGTGAGAGTATCTGCAGTCCTGTGTAAATCCCTGTGTAACACCTTGTGATATCACCCAGAACTGATGGACAAACTGAGCTCTGCTACATCTGAAATCTGCTGCATGAATTAATTATACATCTCATCCATTTCAGAGCGAGATAATGAATTCTGGAGACCACCCCGCCCTGAGCCAGACAGAGCAGTCCGAAGTCCAGGTAAGTCTCTGACCGTAATAACTGCTACTTACTGGAGTCATAGAAATAAGAGAGAGATAAAATATGAGATGGATAGATAGATAGATAGATAGACAGATAGATAGATAGATAGATAGATAGATAGATAGATAGATAGATAGATAGATAGATATGAGAGCGATAGATAGATAGATAGATAGATATGAGAGCGATAGATAGATAGATATGAGAGCGATAGATAGATAGATAGATATGAGAGAGATAGATAGATAGATAGATAGGAGAGCGATAGATAGATAGATAGATAGAGAGATATGAGAGATAGATAGATAGATAGATAGATAGATAGATAGATAGATAGATAGATATGAGAGCGATAGATAGATAGATAGATAGATAGATATGAGAGCGATAGATAGATAGATAGATAGATAGATAGATATGAGAGAGATAGATAGATAGATAGATAGATAGATACTAGATAGATACAAAAAAATACAATGCAACAGCACTCTGCAAACCAAATAAAGTACATAAATGTCATAATAATAATAAATGTTCTAATATTAATCCTACGCTTTATTTAGTCAATTTGAGATTCTTAGCAAATATATTTTGTACAAAATTATTTGGGCCCGTCCGCCAAACGTCAAGGTGATCTCTGTAAAACGGGAACCTAACACTAAACGCTCCATGAATTGTATAGTGGCCGTGAGGGCACATAACAGGTTGCGTTTAGTGTTAGGTTCCAGTCTTACATTTATGTACTGTATTTGGTTGGCAGAGTGCTGTTGCATAGATAGGAGATAGATAGATAGATAGATAGGAGATAGATAGATAGATAGGAGATAGATAGATAGATAGATAGATAGATAGATAGATATAGATAGATAGATAGATAGATATGATATAGATAATAAATAGATAGATAGATAAGATATAGATAATAATGTTCTTGATCTGTCCTGACTTCTCCCTCTTTCCCGGTCAGGGCTCTGCTGTCCGGAGCAGGCGTCACATTGGACTCTCCATTTGTTTGTACTGCTGTAAGTGCTGCCATAATAAAGGCTGCGGATACTGCTGCCGGACGTAGATCGGACGCCCCCAGGAGTGACCCGGACCCTCAGGCCACAAGACCCGATGAGATCCTGGCCTCAGTACAGACATAGCAGAGCTCAGGTTGTCATATCCAGAACTCCTTGTAATTAAACCGCTGGGTGACACAGTCAGCTCTGCTACACCTGTTACCTCATGCTTTATACACAGAGATGCATCATAAGGAATATTGGACCCCCCCCCCCCCACTGTATATAGATGTATTTATGTGTGTATATATTGTACTGCTTCCTAGTGTCTGTATCCTTAGATTTTTATACAGCTAATAAAGGTGATGTTTGTTACTTCTGTGTTATTAATATAAATGTCTAGAAAAGTAAGATTACCAGTGTGTCAGTCTTCACTGTAGCTCTGGAATTATATTCATGAACCGGGAAGCTCAAGGTGATCAGTCTCTCCTAAATAAGAAGGTTCTATATCAGTGATGGTGAACCTTTTATAGACTGAGTGCCCAAACTGCAACCTAAAACCCACTTATTTATCGCAAAGTGCCAACACGGCGATGTGACCTGAACCCTACAGTCCAGACCAGTATATCTTCCATCTACTTTATCACTTAGCTATAATAGCTGCCTATATTCAGTGCGCTGCGCTATATATACCCCCCAAAAGATGGAGCCCACCAACTAAGGCTACATGCACACGACAGTTGTTTTTCTCGGCTTCCGTTTCAGTTTTTTTTGCGGATAGGACAGGAACCCATTCATTTCAATGGGTCAGCAAAAAAATGCTGACCGTTCATCAGTGTGTGTTCCCCGTCCGTTGTCCATGTTTCCCTTCAGCAAAAAAAGTAGTGCATGTCCTACTTTTTTCTCATTTGCGGACGAGGATAGGCATTTATTACAGGGGATCTGTGAAAACAAAGGAATCCTCCAAAAAAAACTGATGGACCATCAGTTTTTTTTGCTGATCCCGATTTGCGGACAGCAAAAAACAACTGTCGTGTGCATATAGCCTAATGCTGTCAGTGGGATCCAGTGGGGTCAGACTAATCTATACACCAAAAAGAATAAAAAACTATCGAATACCAAAAACCAATATCTTTATTAATTATCCAAATTGAGAACATATAAAAACAGTCACAACAGCGGCATACATGTGCAAGCAAGGAGGACACAATGGTACTGCTGTAACTGGTTATATGTATTCAATGAGACAATCTTAATATAGCGTCCCGGTCTATCTCAGGATCACAAAATGTGTACAAAAATATGTCTAAAGTGCATAGTGCAGGTTGAGATACTTAGTAAAAATAACACATGTCCCAAAAAGAGAATAGAACAAAAGAACAGCTAAACAAGCACATCGAATTACATCACATGCTAACAAGCTGCCTGTGCTGTACATATGTAAGAGGTGTAATTGATGTATGGGAGGGTTAAAGAGGGAGCGTCTGTTTCTAGGGAAAGTTGTATGAGAAGGAACATACTATTTAACTGTTATTGTTGAATTGTTATATATAAATGTAAATTGTTATATCTCTTGATCACTGTAAGCCGGTAGGGGTGTAGTGAGAGAGTTGGCCACTAGAGGGACCCCTAGTATAGGTATAAAAGGCTTAGTGAGGGGAGGAGGAAGTTAGTTCAGTTCAGTTAGTTCAGTTGGAGTTCAGGCCCCTGAGCCTGGTGAAGACAGGGAAACCTGGGCCTACGGCCTGGGAAAGGGTGTGCAGGTTAGGAAACAGCCGGAAGGGTCCTGCCTGGAGGTGAATATATACAGCCGGAGATAGGAGGACGCCAGTTCCAAGGGCCAAGTGGAATAATACCCTTAGGTCGGGCTGAGAAACTAAGGAACAGAACAGGGAAGGAAAGAATCACTGGATCAGAGAGAGCAGAGCCGGAGTGAGGAGAAACACAGGAAGGGCGCAGGGATCAAGAGATATATTATCCATGTCCTGCAGTGATGGCCCGTTGGTGTAAGGCTTACTGGAAAGGTCTGCTGTGACAAAAAGGTGATTGTACCCTGTTGAAGTGTGTGGCCGGCAGAGGGATCTGCCTGATGATGTGGAACGCTTGCAACCCTTAAGTAAAGACATTGACAATTTACCTGAACCGTCTGGGACTCAGTTATTCCCACTAACAGAGGAACTTCACTACAGCTGCTAAACACTGATAACACCATCTTGATCAGAGGACGGAAGGGATCCGTAATTCCATCGATAGCATACCTCTCAGGTGGGTGACGCACTGCACCACAACACCCAGCATGCCCTGGTCCCCCCTGACCCCTAGGTAGCTTACACATAATGCAGCCTGTGCTCCCTGTGCTATACATAGTGCGCCATGCACTGCCTCTGCTGTACATAATGCACCCTGTGCTGCCTGTGCTGTACATAGTGCACCCTGCACTGCCTGTGCTGTACATAGTGCACCCTGCCCGTGCTATTCATAGTGAGCCATGCTCTGCCTGTGCTGTACATAATGCACCCTGTGCTGCCTGTGCTGTTTGTAGTGCGCCCTGTGCTGCCTGTGCCGTACATAGTGCGCCATGCACTGCCTGTGCTGTACATAATGCACCCTGTGCTGCCTGTGCCGTACATAGTGCGCCCTGCGCTGCCTCTGCTGTACATAATGCACCCTGTGCTGCCTGTGCTATACATAGTGCGCCATGCACTGCCTGTGCTGTACATAGTGCGCCCTGTGCTGCCTAACCGTACATAGTGCGCCATGCACTGCCTGTGCTGTACATAATGCACCCTGCGCTGCCTGTGCTGTACATAATGCACCCTGTGCTGCCTGTGCCGTACATAGTGCGCCATGCACTGCCTGTGCTGTACATAATGCACCCTGTGCTGCCTGTGCTGTACATAATGCACCCTGCGCTGCATGTGCTGTATATAGTGCGCCCTGTGCTGCCTGTGCTGTACATAGTGCACCCTGCACTGCCTCTGCTGTACATAATGCACCCTGTGCTGCCTGTGCTATACATAGTGCGCCATGCACTGCCTGTGCTGTACATAGTGCGCCCTGTGCTGCCTGTGCCATACATAGTGCGCCATGCACTGCCTGTGCTGTACATAATGCACCCTGCACTGCCTGTGCTGTACATAGTGCACCCTGCGCTGCCTGTGCTGTACATAATGCACCCTGCGCTGCCTGTGCTGTACATAATGCACCCTGTGCTGTTTGTAGTGAGCCCTGCGCTGCATGTGCTGTACATAATGCACCCTGCACTGCCTGTGCTGTACATAATGCACCCTGCGCTGTACATAGTGTGCCCTGCGCTGACTGTGCTGTACATAGTGCGCCATGCACTGCCTGCGCTGTACATAGTGAGCCCTGCGCTGCCTGTGCTGTACATAATGCACCCTGCCCTGCCTGTGCTATACATAGTGCACCCTGCCCTGCCTGTGCTATTCATAGTGCGCCATGCTCTGCCTGTGCTGTACATAATGCACCCTGCCCTGCCTGTGCTATACATAGTGCGCCATGCACTGCCTGTGCTGTACATAATGCGCCCTGCACTGCCTGTGCTATACATAGTGCGCCATGCACTGCCTGTGCTGTACATAATGCGCCCTGCCCTGCCTGTGCTATACATAGTGCGCCATGCACTGCCTGTGCTGTACATAATGCGCCCTGCACTGCCTGTGCTGTTTGTAGTGCGCCCTGCGCTGCCTGTGCTGCACATAATGCGCCCTGCACTGCCTGTGCTGTACATAGTGCACCCTGCGCTGATGAATGGCAGGAAAAGTCTAATGCATACTGATACACCATAGACTTTTTCCAGGGTGCGGGTGCCCACAGAGAGGGCTCTGAGTGCCGCCTCTGGCACCCGTGCCATAGTTTCGCCACCACTGATCTATAGTATACGGCAGTAATAGTCACCTGTAATAATGGGAGGGCTGACCCTGAGTGACGAGGGTCAGTGTGTGCAGCAAGGGGAAGCATCTATTCACTGACTGCTGTCAGTACCATACAGGTGCTTGTCCTAAACCAGGCAGCAGTGTGTGTATGTATTATATATGTATGTATTATGTATGTGTCTATGTGTTATATTTGTATGTATTATATATGTGTGCATGTGTCTATGTATCTATGTGTGTCTGTAGTACATATGAGTGTACATATTATGTGTGTGTTATATGAGTGTATGTATCATATGTGTTATATGTGCGTGTGCTGTGTATAAATCTATATGTGGATATAGGGGAGGGTAGAGACAGCAGGGGCCCCTGTGCAGGACCAGTATTTGGGCCCCCCCTCATGTATACCCACCTCCATTCTCTCAGCTCCTCACATGCATCCACCAGACATACAGATTTGAGGTCCTCTGCCCGGAATAAGCAGTTTTTGGCCCCGGGGAGGCGGCGTGCGCCAAAAACAATCCAGTCTCCCTGAAAAGTGTCAATAAAGGTTCATTCACCTGATGTTTGCAGATGGGACCAGATCCATCAGATTCACCTCCAGTGCCAGAGATGTCCTGACCGCAGAGCCAGACCCCGCTACAAACCAACCAGGGGCCACAGCAGCCTCACCCCATCTATGGGGTCCTCATATCCCTGTGGTTCCTGTGAATATGTATCCATCCACTAGGGGGCAGCCCTGATAACGACAGTATCATAGGGAATTGCTATTCATGCACTTTTATGATATATTCCTTGAGGCCTATAATTGGCTAAACATTTGTTATCTGTTCCGACAGAAGACCCTGCTGTCCCTGGGCCTGGGGGGAGAGAGGATTTACATACTATTTACAGCCGGGGCCCCTGGGGACACATTTCTGGGCACACCTGTGTGCTGTAAAATACACACTGCAGATGCCATAACCCTGCGGTAATAAAAGTAAAAAAGGGGATCCAGCTTCCAAAAACGTGATAAATAACTTCAGTAAGGATCGATATTTGATGATCCGAAACGCGTAGATTTGGATGTATTTGCTGGATTTTGTTTTGCTCCAAGCCAATAAAGTTCGTCACTGAAATTCATCACGTTTTTGGAAGCTGGATCCCCTTTTTTTCTGCCCGTCCGGTTGCTGCCCGCCCGGTTCCAGGCGTTTTTCCGAGTCTTCCATTCGCGGTGAACCAGGTGAGCCCCTCCACCTTGCTTTTTATTTACTGCGGTAAAAAAGGGTCTATTAATCCTGACCTCTGCTGAGAACCTTGATGACCTCCAGGAAACACAGGAGCGCCACCTACAGGAGGGTGAGGGGCCCTGCAACATGGCCTTGGAACCGAGAGGAGATGGAGGTGACTATGGAGGTGTCGGGGGTCTCCCCTGGGGAGATAACAGGGGGGTTCCAGACCCCCAACTCAGGGAAGTAGATTGTAACGTAGCAAAGCAATACTGTAACATAGTAACATATGGGGTCAAACTGGTGCCCATGGCAACCAATCAGATTCCACCTTGTATTTTTCACAGCTCCTTTGGAAAATGAATGGTGAAATCTGATTGGTTGCCATGGGCACCAGTTTGACCCCATATGTCACAGTATTGCTATTTATCTAGTGACACAGTTATTACTGAGCGCACGGGTGACACTGACCCTCAGCACGGAAATCACAGTCCGTACCCGCGGTACTGATCAGCGTCACGGGTCTGTGCCAGGTCTGCTAAACACACTCTACACCCGTACTGGCTCTTTTTTTTTTTTGGGTGGTGGGGGTGGGGGTGGGGGTGGGGGATACAATATGGTAAACAATAGGAGACGGTCATGTTAATAGCAGCGTAATAACGGTTACATCTTATAGATGGGCATTCTGTGAGAAATCTAATTCCTGACAACTTACATATTGGAATAGTGACTCCTGCCCGGTCAGTTCAGTGACTCCCCTCATAATCAGTACCAGCAGAGTGCCCCCTCATAATCAGTACCAGCAGAGTGCCCCTCATAATCAGTACCATCAGAGTGCCCCTCATAATCAGTACCAGTGAAGTGCCCCTCATAATCAGTGCCAGAAGAGTGCCCCTCATAATCAGTACCAGCAGAGTGCCCCCTCATAATCAGTACCAGCAGAGTGCCCCCTCATAATCAGTACCATCAGAGTGCCCCTCATAATCAGTACCAGTAGAGTGCCCCTCATAATCAGTACCAGCAGAGTGCCCTCATAATCAGTACCAGCAGAGTGCCCCTCATAATCAGTACCAGAAGAGTTCCCCTGATAATCAGTACCAGCAGAGTGCCCCCTCATAATCAGTACCAGCAGAGTGCCCCTCATAATCAGTACCAGCAGAGTGCCCCTCATAATCAGTACCAGAAGAGTGCCCCTCATAATCATTACCAGCAGAGTGCCCCTCATAATCAGTATCAGCAGAGTGCCCTCATAATCAGTACCAGCAGAGTGCCCTCATAATCAGTACCAGCAGAGTGCCCTCATAATCAGTACCAGCAGAGTGCCCCTCATAATCAGTACCAGCAGAGTGCCCTCATAATCAGTACCAGCAGAGTGCCCCTCATAATCAGTACCAGCAGAGTGCCCTCATAATCAGTACCAGTAGAGTGCCCCTCATAATCAGTACCAGCAGAGTTCCCCTCATAATCAGTACCAGTAGAGGGCCCCTCATAATCAATACCAGAAGAGTGCCCCTCATAATCATTACCAGCAGAGTGCCCGTCATAATCAGTACCAGTAGAGTGCCCCTCATAATCAGTACCAGAAGAGTGTCCCTCATAATCAGTGCCAGCAGAGTGCCCCTCATAATCAGTGCCAGCAGACTGCCCCTCATAATCAGTGCCAGCAGAGTGCCCGTCATAATCAGTACCAGCAGAGTGCCCCTCATAATCAGTACCAGCAGAGTGCCCCTCATAATCAGTACCAGCAGAGTGCTCATCATAATCAGTACCAGCAGAGTGCCCCTCATAATCAGTACCAGAAGAGTTCCCCTGATAATCAGTACCAGCAGAGTGCCCCTCATAATCAGTACCAGAAGAGTGCCCCTCATAATCAGTACCAGCAGAGAGCCCCTCATAATCAGTACCAGCAGAGTGCCCCTCATAATCAGTACCAGAAGAGTGCCCGTCATAATCAGTACCAGAAGAGTGCCTCTCATAATCAGTGCCAGCAGAGTGCACGTTATAATCAGTACCAGCAGAGTGCCCCTCATAATCTGTACCAGCAGAGTGCCCCTCATAATCAGTACCAGCAGAGTGCCCCTCATAATCAGTACCAGAAGAGTGTCCCTCATAATCGGTACAAGAAGAGTGCCCTCATAATCATTACCAGCAGAGTGCCCCCTCATAATCAGTACCAGCAGAGTGCCCTTCATAATCAGTACCAGCAGAGTGCCCCTCATAATCAGTACCATCAGAGGGCCCCCTCATAATCAGTACCAGAAGAGTGCCCCTCATAATCAGTACCAGCAGAGTGCCCCTCATAATCAGTACCAATAGAGTGCCCCTCATAATTAGTACCAGCAGAGTGCCCCCTCATTATCAGTAGCAGCAGAGTGCCCCTCGTAATCAGTACCATCAGAGGGCCCCTCGTAATCAGTACCATCAGAGGGCCCCTCATAATCAGTACCATCAGAGGGCCCCCTCATAATCAGTACCATCAGAGGGCCCCCTCATAATCAGTACCAGCAGAGTGCCCCTCATAATCAGTACCAACAGAGTGCCCCTCATAACCAGTACCGGAAGAGTGCTTCCCTGCAAGTTATAGAAGTATATTGTACATTTGTTAGAGCCTTCGGGCACCACAGCGGGGCGCTCACTATTTCTATAGTTCACATTAACCTATTAATTACCAGTCATGAAAATGTATGTTACGGTTATTTTCTAGCTCCTGCACAGGATGTACATTTTCATCACGGTTCTCAGGTGCCGTCAGTGCACCCGCAAGATCAGCAGAAAGCCCTGCTCGTATGGCAACTGCTGAATCGGAGATAACTCTGATCCTGGCAGTTTAACCACTTAGATGCCACATTCAGCAGTGTGCTCCTGGTGCTGATAGGGTGACAGGGGGTGCTAGCTGGGTGTCAAGGACTCCCAGGCCTGTCATTGGTCTTTGCCTATTTCATTTGTAAAGCCCCAGAGGTGCATTACCACTTCTGCACCTTGCCACTATCTCCTATGGTTAACCACGTGTTATCCCCTGTATTAATTTCCAGGGCCTGCAAAATGTGTATTCATGTTAATTGTTTTGTAACTGTTCATATGTAATGTACCTGGTTCACCAGCAGATGGCGGCAGAAATGGCAGAGCTATCTTACATAGAGTGCAACCTTTTTTCCATTTTATTCTCTCCCTCTAGGTAGGAGTTTAGCTAGTTAGAAGTCAGTCTGAAGTACCCCCTGCTAGGGGAAAGATTCAGGCCCTCGTCCGACAGAGTCCCCCTGCCCAGTGCCCTGCCAATGCCAGCTAGAGCACCTTCAGCTCTGCTGGATCCAGAGGCAGAAGCTTTAGCCTCAGAAATCAGGAGTAAAGTGCTCCCCGGACAAAGATACAGACCAGATTACCAAGCTAAGTACAGCAGAAAGGAAAAGATTCCTATAAGCCTGTTAGCACAGCAGAGAGCAACAGATGTAGCAGAGCCGAGTGTTTTTGCCTGCCAGAATTTATGCCAAAGCCTGCTGGAAGCCGAGATAAAGTCTGCAAACCGTTTGGAGAAAAGTTTATTCAAGTAAAGTTGCTGTTAAACTGGACTAAATCATTTTGTCAAGTCCCTCAACTATTCCCCCTGTTTGCTCTGCTGCGGAGGACAACGCCTGGGGTTCCAACGTATCCAGGTAGGAGCACCGTGACACGTGCACAACACCTTAAAGGGACATTTTGGCCACCCTACACCACTCTGGAGTTCCTACACCTGGGTACCACCATATCACTAAAAGGGGCCCTGTGCTCTTGTTGCTTCATTGCAACTGGAGTCACGACAAAAACAACACTAACCCTCAGTTCACACTTGCGCGTTTTACAGCGCGTTTGAACGCGCTGTAAAACGCATAACCGATGCAAACTAATGCTTCCCTATGGGACTGGTTCACATTTTCGCGTTTTACAGCGCGTTCAAAAGCGCTGAAAAACGCCCGACGCATAAACAAGTACTTGAGCTTTTTTTGGTGCGTTTGTCGCACGTTTTGGCCAATAGACTTCAATGGGAACGCGCAACGCTTGTATTTTGCGCGTTTTTGACACTGAAAACGCGTGTTCGAACGCGCGATTATGAATTTGTAACATGCTGGAAAGGCCAAACTTCATATAGACAGGGATATTTGGTCATTGGACAACACTGCAGTCAATCACACAAACGCGCGTAAAACGCGCGTTTACTATTGCCAAAAACGCGCACAAAAAAGCGCGTAAAACGCGCGTCTCAGAACCCCCTGGCCGCTGTCGGATGCTGCACATTCTCAGCAACATTGCTCTTGGTAAGTTCAGGACATTAATCCCCACCCCAAGCATGAGCAAACTCACCGGGTAATGCCCCCTTCTACGCAGGGCTGACATATGTCCCATCCATGTTCCTGAAAATTCAGGACAATTCCAGCAATTTCAGGACTGTTGATGCCTAAAATGACACGAGAGGCAGGGCCTAGAAGGTCGCCTGTGACACTGACTGTAATGCTTTAAATACTTCGGAGAGAATTTTATTATTTCTTTGGCACAAATGGCCTGAAAGCCAAGAAGACACCCAAAAACATAACGTTGCATACTGATACATTACCCCCTTAACCCCTTAAGGACGAAGGGCGTACATGTACGCCCTTCGTCCGCACTTTAAAGATGGCGCCCGCGCAGCGGGGCGCATGAGCTGCGTGGTAAACGCTGATTCTCAGCCTCGACGTCCAGCCGTGCCGCGCAGCGATGCCGATCGCGGACATTTAACCCCTCAGATGCCGTGGTCAATCCTGACCACGGCATCTGATCGCGCAAAACCGAAAGTTTCACTGGTTTGTGCTCCAGCTCCCTGATAGCCACAAGGGGAGCCGGAGCATGCATGTAGTACCCTAGGTTTCTGTGAATGAAACCTAGGGTACTACAATATTCCTATGGAGCCTATGACTGTAATAGGCTCCATAGGAAATATACGTGATTTTCTCATATATTCCAATGCTATTGCATTGAAATATATGAGAATAGCAATCTGATGATTGCATCTTATAGTTCCCTATGGGAACTATAAGAAAGTGGTAAAAAAAAAAAAAAGTTTAAAAAATAAAAAAAATAAAAATTCAAATCACCCCCTTTCCCCAAAATGAAAATAAAATAAATAAAAATAAAAAATTACACATAATGTGTGTCGCAATGTGTGAAAACGCCCATACTATAATAATATTAAAAATATTCACCATACGGTAAACATAAAAACGGAGAAAGCGTCCAAATGGCTAATTCGCCATTTTTGGACGCTTCATTTCCTAAAAAAATGAATAAAAAGTGATCAAAACATCATACGCACCCCATAATGGTATCAATTAAAAGTTCAGATTGCCCTGTAAAAATTGAGTCCCTACACTGCTCCGCACGCATAACTACAAAAAAGTTATAGGGGTCAAAACATGGCGACAAAAAATAAAATAAAAAAATTCCCACTTTTAATTTTTTTTTCACTATCAAAACGCAAGAAAAACTATACATATTAGGTATTGCCGGATTCGTACTGACCTGAAGAATAAAATTAACCAGTCAGTTTTATCGCAAATCGAACGTTGTAATTTAAAAACCCGTAAAACTGTGGTGAAATTGCTTTTTTTTTTTGCAATTTCACCCCATTTGGAATTTGTTTCCCGTTTCCCACTACATCACATGCAAAAATAAATGGTAGCGTTAAAAAGTACAACTTGTCCCGCAAAAAACAAGCCGTCATATGGCTATGTGAGCGGAAATATAAAAATGTTATGGCTTTTGAAATGCAGGGAGCGCAAAACAAAAACGCAAAAATCCCAAAACCCCCGGTCCTTAAGGGGTTAAAAGTGAATGTTTTTGAGCTTGGTTTGAAGACAGAAAAAAATAGTAAAAATGCTATTTGTTACATTTGTTGTATGAATTATCTAGTCTAATCGTATTTATAGGAAGGTTCTGACAGTTTGTACACCGCCAGACGACCGCACCGCACATGCGACTTTTTTGCAAGCGATAAATCTGGCAAAAAATGTAGCCTCGCCCCCTAAAAAATCTTGCGAATACAAATTGCTGGTCATGCTGCAAACCTACAAAACAAAACCTGCAAACGCTACAAATTCTACTCACTGACAAAAGAGCCCAAAACTCTTCACTTTTCTGGCGTGGAGGGTATCATGTATTAACCCCATCGGTTTTTCCTCCCCACCTTCCAAAAGCCATAACTTTTTTTTTTTTTTTTCATTGGACGTGGAAAAAATTCCCACAATTCTGCTACTGCTTTATAGGTTTCCTATGTGGTAAAACGATACATTGCCGTCATTCTGCGGCTCACTGCAATTAGCTATCAGTTATTATTCATATTTTACTACTTAAAAATAAATAAATATTAAATTATTAAAAAAATATTTAAAAAATACTCACATATTTTGACAAACGTACATTTTTTGATATTTCTGTGAGTTGTGTAGGGTACTTTCACACTTGCGTTGGTGCGGATCCGTCTGTTTATTTGCACAGACGGATCCGCACCTATAATGCAAACGTTTGTATCCGCTCAGAACGGATCCGTTTGCATTAGTTTTAAACGGATCCGTTTTGAATTACATTGAAAGTCAATGGGGAACGGATCCGTTTTCAAATGCACCATATTGTGTCATTGAAAATGGATCCGTCCCTCATGACTTACATTGTAATTAAAAGCGGATCCGTTCGGCTCCGCCTCTTCAGACGGACACCAAAATGCTGCATGCTGCGCTCTGGTGTCCGCCTCCAAAACAGAATAGAAGCGGAACGGAGCCGAACTGATGCATTCTGAACGCATTGGGGCTGAACTGATCCGTTTTGGGCCGTTTGTGAGAGCCCTGAAACGGATCTCACAAACGGAATCCAAAACGCTAGTGTGAAAGTACCCTAAGAATTTGTGATTTGGGAGGGAGTGAAGTGCCCAAAAAAACAACAATTCAGGAATTTTTTTTTTTTTCCATTACGGCGTTCGCCATAGGGGATAAATACTTTTATATTTTAGGAATTTGAGTGTTTTCGGAGGTGGCATTACCAATTACGTTTTTTTATTATTGTTTATATATTTTACTATATCAAATGGGGAAAGGGGGGGGTTGATTTGAATATGCAATTTGTCTTTCATTTTTAAAAACTTAAAAATATATCTATTAGCGTGATCCGCCTCCATTTCAGCTGTTGTTGCCTCTTTTTTGAGCAAACCCAATAGGGCACATATTGCAGCAATTTTATTACCTGGCATGCTCTAAAAAAAAAAAAAACAGGGCAAAAATTGGCATACTGATACGTCATCCCCTTGATCTATCGCTGTGGGCGTCGGATGCACGTCGAATCCGAAGTCGATTCGCATAAAACTTCGTTCGGTTTTATGCGTACCTTGGAACCTAACACGATTTCGGATAATGTTTTTTTACAGTACAAATTAATTTATGAAGTTATTGCGCAAAGTCTCGCGAGCCTTCGCGAAGCAATAACTTCGGCTCATCGGAGCCAATACATTCTAATACTGTACGGAGCTCCTGTGTGGGGAAAGTGGCGAGCCGGGCTCTATACCCCCAAAAAGTGCTAAACTTTGCAACTTTTGGACGCCAGTTTTCTGGTATACGGAGGGCGCTAAATGTAACTAAACTCATATGTATCAGCGCCCCCTGGTGGTGGCTGTCAGCGGCCTCTGCAGGAATCTCACTTGGACATAATCTCTGCATCTCTATGATTCAGCGGGTGAAAGTTGCAGTGGGTGCAGCCGTCACTTATCTGCGGAGGGTTAATTATTAATCCGCAGGGTAAAGGCTTTCATATTATAATACATTATTATAGGGACCGCAGACGCTGCTCCAGACGCCTCTGATGCCGGGACACGGTAAGTCTCCTTATCTATCGGCGTCCATTCCTTCTATACGATCCCGTACCTGGATTTCCGCCACCGGTGGATGTTCTGCGCTATGATATCACTACAGAAATACTTGGGGGGCACAGCCGTATATCGGACCCCCCTCAAGCCCACTATGGTATTTTGAGGACAAGGTATACTCATAATGTAAATTCTTCTTCGACATTATCAAGATCTCTGCTTGCTGTCAGTGAAGGGAAACAGTTCTTTACAGTTCCTGACCTGTTTTGTCTGAGCTGTACGCAGCAGTGTAAAGTTCTCTCTTCTCCCTGACTATCGCCAGCGCTGACACATTGTGACAATCCCCCAGCTGTGCGAGGAGGGCTAGGTTAGGACGAGTTTTCACCCTCTGCAAGGGTAATTTCCTTCACGGAGAGCAAACGGAAGATTTGCAAATGTTGAAGAACTGAAGGACGAAATATGGCTGTGGCTCTCTACCTGATGTGAAACTACAACTCCCAGCATTCCCGATAGCCACTAGGAGTTGTAGATTCTGCAACTGCTGGAAAGTCAGAGGTCAGAGACGACTTATAGACCAGAACCAGCACCTTGTGCGTTCACATGATGCATTTTTGGGCAGATTCTAGCACATTTTTCCTCACCAAAATCAGCGTAAAAACAACAATCCCCATTAAAAAGAATGGATCTATCCATTGTTGCCATGGTTACCGCGCAGAAACTGCGTTGGGTAGTCACACCCGTGGATTGGTCCTATTGAATGTCGCAAATCTGAGGGGTGGATTTTGTAAACCATTATTTGCCCACCCTGGGGCGCAACCCATATACACAAGGGCAGCTTCCATATTTGAATCCCGAATTATGGGACACTTTTAGCCACACCCACAATCCACCTAATGTAGGAGCGGCTGTTGAATAATTGGGTGAGAGTTGGTAACGTAGAGCGTATGTGCGAGGAATCAGCGATGGTAAACAGCACGCCCCTGTACTATATTAATAGAAGAGTAAAAATAGCGCCGTCCGAGAGTAAATGTCTATGAAGTCATTGGTAAAAAAAACAAGATTGTCTTGTATTAATAAAGTTTAGTTAAAAAAAAGTGTAGCTGATCCCCGTGGCAACCAAGCAGCGGAGTTTGAAAAATAAATGCCCTGATTGGTTGCTAGGGACAACAAGGCCTCGCCCTCTGGGAGGCAGTTTTGTTCCAAAAGGCCCAGTGTATTTGCTGACATTTATGAAAACTGCCTAAAAGGAAAACTCCCTGTTGCCCATAGCAACCAATCACAACGGATCTTTCATTTTTCAATCGTACTCTATGAAATGAGAGCTGTGCTTTGATTGGCTGCTAGGAGCAACAAAGTTAGTGTCTCTTTTAGATAGCGCTGCAGTGCTGCGCTCTCTTCAATAAACTTTATTAAAATGATCCTAGAGAACAGTTCTGTCCCAAAAGTCAATATATAAGCTGGGTTTTCAGTCATATTATTATAAAATATTTGGGGGGCAGTCCAAGAACTCGTCCTGTACATTAGTGTCTATGAAAGGCCTAGGGGAGTAACGGAGGCCATAAAAAGTTAGAGGACCTCCTCCATATTTGCCCAGCTGACGTTTGCTCTTCTTCTTACCTCCTGGTTCTAGATGTCAGAGAAGACAGAATGTCTCCATAAAGTCCGGGCTTGTAAGGAGTCATTGGTGGAGTGGCTGGAGAAGAATCCGGCCGTCCTCCTGAGGTGGCTTCACGATGCCGGGGCCCTGTCCCAGCCTAGATACTTCAGCCTTCTGGAGAGCAGACCAGAGAGAAACCAGGTCATCTCCCTGCTGGAAATCATGCTGAAGAATGAGGACAGCTGCAGGACGTTCCTCCATGTTCTCCAGCAGGTCCAAGACCATTACTGTCTGGAGCTCCGCAACTGGCTACGAAACACCTTCCCTGTTTACTACAAGCAGCCGACAGATGCCATTGGTAAGTCGGTGCCTCCAAGATGACGTGTCCACCTCGTACTACACCCTCAGGGGCTCTCGAAACTCGTGGTCCATCTAGGAACCTCCTCGGCCAAAAGTCATATCTCCTGGTTCCATGGTTGACACTGAGGGCCTCTTCTACTACACGATGACTTCCAGACATGCGTTAAGTTCTAGTTCAGACTAGAAGTGGTTATTTTTTATCTTCCTCCCCTCCTTTTAAGAAGACGAGACGGTTTCTAGAGGGAAGATAATTCTATAAGTACCACATGCAAGGGTGTAAGGGTGGGGGCCAAGGTAGGCACTCGAGGTCGACCAGCCTATATGGCTTATGTTACCACTCTGCGCCCACAGATTCAAGGGCAAAGGTGCCCATACGCCTTAGATAGCTGACGGCACTCATTTGTCGGTCAGCGAAATACTCTTGCTGATTAGCGCATACACATGCACGCCTGCCTCAGCTGAGCATGCATGTCTTTTCAATGTGAAAAGGAGCATTGGCTGTTGGAACATACGATCGGGCATGCTGAAATCCAATATGTCCAGTCCTTATTTCTCCTCTGTTGTTGAAGAAGAGTCGAGATCCCCCCCCCATACATATTGGACTGTAGCCCAGTCCTACCGGAATCAGCAGCTTCGGCACCACTTACGTCTTTAGTGAATGTCCGTTAGAATTATCTGATCTCTGGTAAGATGTTGTGCGTCTCATTCCAAACTCCTCCATTACAGATCTTGAGAAACCGCAGAAAAAGTCGCCCTGGAAGAAGATACTGAACGGAATGAAACGCGGAAAGAAGTACAACCTGGAGAAAGGAGGCAAGTCACCGCTTATCTCTACCGCACGCTGATGACTGACAGGCTTAGGGTGCTTTCACACTTCCGTCCCGCCGGATCCGTCAGAACGCAAGTCGCCTGAAAGCATTTGAAGACTGATCAGGATCCTGATCAGTCTTCAAAATGCTTTCAGGTTACCATGGCAGCCAGGACGCTACTGAAGTGCTGGCTGCCATGGTAAGTACTCCGCAGCAGTGTACTTACATGTGCTGCGGCCGCCGGGCGCTCCTTCATGACGTCACAGGTCCCCGCGGCGCATAGATCAATGCGCCGCCCGGACCTGTGACGTCAAGAAGGAGCGTCCAGAGGCCGCAGCGCAGGTAAGTACACTATGGCGGAGTACTTACCATGGCAGCCAGGACTTTAGTAGCATCCTGGCTGTCATGGTAACCGATCGGAGCCCCAGCTTACACTGGGGCCCCGATCGGAACGGCTGCTGCGCATGCGCAGAGCTAAACGCCGGATCCGGCAATGCGCCGAAACGACGTTTAGCTTAATTCTGGATCCGGATTATTGCACCTCAATGGGCATTAATTCCGGATCCGGCGTTACGGCATGTCTTCCGGATTTTTAGATGGAGACAAATCCGCAGCATGCTGCGGTTTTGTCAACGTCCAAAAAACGTTCACATACTGAACTGAAGACATCCTGATGCATCCTGAACGGATTTCTCTCCATTCAGAATGCACTGGGACAATCCTGATCAGTATCTTTCCGTCCTAGAGCCCCGAGGACTGAACTCTAGGACGGAAAGCAAAAACGCAAGTGTGAAAGCACCCTTAGGGAGCATTAGTGCCCGTTTTGTGTACCGCAAAATGCAGATCGGCAAAGCGCGGACACCGGCAGGGTGCTCCCTGCATCACGGTGCGGCCCCTTTGAATAGGTCTGCCATCCTTAAGATGCGGCAGTATCCTATGTTTTGCGGCACGGAGACACAGACCTGGAAGCACATGGAAGGGCCACATCTTGCGGGTTGCGGACTCATTCAATAAGTCCGCACTGTGATCCTGGTTGCACGCGGCCAGTGCCTGTGTTTCGCGGATCCGCGGTTTGCAGTCCACATAATGGCCGTGGCCGTCACACACACTTAGATACACAAAATGCTGTAGCTAACTGCTGCGCTGACTGCGATTCCTACTTAAAGGGGTTGTCCCTCAGAGGATCGGAGCTCTGATCTGCACCACTGGGGCCCCAGCCGATCACAAGATTGGGGGCCCACGCTCATCTGATGGAATGGAGCGGTGGTCATGCATGTGCACTGATGCTCCGTTCAGCTCTCCGCGCCTGCTGAGGATAGCCGAGCGCTCGTATTTAACTATTTTTGACTAGATTTATGTAAAAAAATTAAAAAAAATAGTGTACAGACCTAATACTTCTCAGAGCTGAGGGTTTGTTACAATTATATTATCCAGCCTAGACAATGCTCTGTGAGCTAAACACATCAGCAGCTCAGATTCTGTTCTGTCCCGATAGTTTGTTACAATGTATCAGTGCAGGTAAACTGTTTGTCCTCAGAGGATTGTCTAGAATGGATACAATTGTATCCACTTTCCGCTGGTTGAGTGGCACTGGTTTTATGAAAGTAAATGACGCCTAGTTCGTTGACAGCAAGCACAGTTATTGACATAGTGGGAGAATGAAAGACAAAAGATCTTATAAAGGGAAAGGTAGAATTAAACTGTGTTCACATAACACAGAGACCCCCGCCCCTTTAAGGTGCATGCGTTCAGAGCTTGCATCTTTAAAGGGGTCCTCCGCAGTTATGTCTTGTAACGCACAGGCTGGATCCATATCAGCAGACACAGGGGGCAGCGTTATAAGAGCAGCGCAGCCGGGACGTAGAGAGGCGAATGTGTGAAACCGTGTGATGATAACCGCTGTACCTGTGTACAATCCACAGGGAGGGCACCAACCCAATCAACCGGGACCAACTGACCCGAGAAGCCAAAACACACAGAGACTGACCACCGCAAATAGACAGACATGACAGAGGAGCAGAACATAGCATAAAACTAGCCCACAGAGCTGACAATCTACAGTGGACATGTCACCACATAAACTGAGCCAGCAGAGTCCTCCAGAAACAAGTCACAAAAACTTAAAGGGGTCGTCCTCTGCAGGCAATCCCTCAATTATTAACTGGGACGGGGGTCCTGCTCCCGAGATCTCCGGTGATCAACTGTAATCTGTGGGAAGCTGGTAGGAGGTGTTCGTTTTACCAACAGCACCCCCGCAGGAGAACTGAGGCGTTACACCATTCATACTGAAATCAATGGGCTTTCTGTGGAAATCATGGATGTCAGGCTTACTGTAGCTATGTACGGCTACAGCGAATAGAGGAGGGTCCTGAATGTGGGACCCCCCTCCTTATCACCTCCAAAATCTATCTATCTATCTATCTACTGTATCTATCTATCTATCTATCTATCTATCTATCTATCTATCAATCATATCTATCTATCATATCTATCTATCTATCATATCTATCTATCTATCTATCTATCTATCTATCTATCATATCTATCTATCATATCTATCTATCTATCTATCTATCTATCTCCTATCTATCTATCTATCTATCTATCTATCTATTTATCTATCTATCTCCTATCTATCTATCTATCTATCTATCTATCTATCTATCTATCTAATATCTATCTATCTATCTATCTAATATCTATCTATCTATCTCATATCTATCTCCTATCTATCTATCTATCTATCTATCTATATCCATATCTATCTATGCTATCTATCTATCTATCTCCTATCTATCTATCTATCTATCTATCTAATATCTATCTATCTATCTATCTATCTATCTATCTATCATATCTATCTCCTATCTATCTATCTATCTATCTATCTATCATATCTATCTCCTATCTATCTATCTATCTATCATATCTATCTCCTATCTATCTATCTATCTATCTATCTATCTATCTATCATATCTATCTCCTATCTATCTATCTATCTATCTATCTATCTAATATCTATCTATCTATCTATCTATCTATCTAATATCTATCTATCTATCTCATATCTATCTCCTATCTATCTATCTATCTATCTATCTATCTATCTATCTATATCCATATCTATCTATCTATCTATCTATCTATATTCATATCTATCTATCTATCTATCTATCTATCTCCTATCTATCTATCTCATATCTATCTCCTATCTATCTATCTATCTATCTATCTATCTATCTATCTATTTATCTATCTATCTATCTATATCCATATCTATCTATCTATCTATCTATCTATCTATCTATCTATCTATCTATCTCCTATCTATCTATCTATCTATCTATCTAATATCTATCTATCTATCTATCTATCTATCTATCTATCATATCTATCTCCTATCTATCTATCTATCTATCATATCTATCTCCTATCTATCTATCTATCTATCTATCTATCTAATATCTATCTATCTATCTATCTATCTATCTATCTATCTATATCCATATCTATCTATCTATCTATCTATCTATCTATCTATCTATCTATCTAATATCTATCTATCTATCTATCTATCTATCTATCTATCTAATATCTATCTATCTATCTATCTATCTATCCATTATCTATCTATCTATCTATCTATCTATCTATATCCATATCTATCTATCTATCTATTTATCTATCTATCTCTGCTATATCCGTAAAAACGGATCTGTTATTTTTTATGTTACCATTTTTAAAGGTCTGCGCATGCGCAGAGTGGAAGAACGAATCCGTTAATGCGTCAATTATCAATGTCGGATGCGCCCTTAATACATTTCAATGGAAATTAATGGTGGATCCGTCATTCCGTCAAGTGTTTACGCATTTTTGGATGGAGATAAAAATACAACATGCTGCGCTTTTATCTGCGACCAAAAAACGTGAAAGGACTGAACTGAAGGCAAACTGATGCAAACTGAACGGATTTCTCTCCGTTCAGAATGCTTTAGGATAAAACTGATCCGTTTTTTTCCGTTATTGAGCCCCGAGGACGGAACTCAATGACGGAAAGCTTTGACGCTAGTGTGAATGTACCCTTACATTTTCTACCTCATCTCTGCTGTACCTTCACAGACATATATGTATATGATCTTCCCAGTATGCAGATGTTCTATAAGGACTGGATGATCACTAATAACGTCACCTATGTATGATGTCAATTACTGCATCATCTATATATAACTGGTCGGTCATATTTCTGTTTATTGTATAACATATGTAAAATAAAAGCTTTTATCTTTCAGTCTGTGATTTTTCAATGTTAGGATATATTCACACTTACAGGTTTTTGGGTGTATTTTCCCTGCGGTATTATTCTACTTTACAGGACAGATATGACATTGACAATCCCCTGTGCATGCTATGGCCGTTGCTTTAAACAACTGCACAGCAATAGATTGCACAATGTCCGTGCCCATCGCTGTGCCCATGACATTATGAAGGCGTTATGCATAAATACAAAGTATAAAGTGATCTGTGGCTCTGCAGCCATTGAGGAACTACAACTCCCAGCTGATTATATAGAAGTTACACAGTCTCCCCTTGTATTCTGTGCCCATGTGCTCCCTGTATGGTCAGAGCTACACCCCAAGCATCTTCACAAGGAAGGTTCATTAGATGTAGAAAGCCTTGAGATGCCGCCCAACTACCGCCCTATGATCGGTGTCTTCTCATGCAGCTCACGTGACGCCTCTTTATTGCATACGTGTTATCTACAGTACGGTTAGGTTATAAGTCCAGGAATTTTGCTGCCAGTAAATAACTTCTAGGTAATAAACCGCACGTCTGTGCCAAGAGCTGAGACCTGTACGTGCCAGCGCGATGATGTGCACCCAGCCCCCATAAATAATACCTGCAGGGCCCCAAAATGTCGCTGCTGCTGCGGCTGCCATTTTTATTCTGTCTAAGAAGTTCTCGCTTTCTGTGTTATCCTTATTCATACCAAGGGAGCCCACTGGGGGCCCATTGTGCTTAGAGGGGCCCATTGCCTGTGTGGCCCCCAACTATAGCTCTGGTTCAGCGGCTGTGATGATGTCACCATACAGAGGGAGTGTGATGACATCATCACCCCCACCAGGACTACATAGTAAGAGGTTCGGCTAATTTTTTAGGGGCCCAAACTGAGCCAGAGAATAGGTGATCGACAACTAGCTGTGTCCAGTGCTGGGAAACGCAAAGTAAAATCCAACCCGCCCATGGGTGGAGTGTGTGGAGGTCCCCACAGGCAGGACCAAAACATGGCAGCTTTCCTCTGCCAGCATTGCCACAACTGCCTGGTACTGCAGTTAATTGAAATGAATGGAACTTTGGTGTAATACCACATACGGCCTGTAGAGAGGGGTGGAGCTGTTTTTGAAACAAACTACAATGTCTAATCCTGGAGAACCTATATAAATGGAATCTAGTCTAGTGTCCATGGCCATCTCCGGCCTTGACTTTTGACCACCGATGTTCTAAAGGCGATCTAATAACAGTAAGTATCTTATTTCCTGTAGGCCAAGCGTCCGGTGCTCCAGGTGATCGCCTACAGTCGGAAGGTATGCGGACTCCACGTATATATTTCTTTGAATGGATTGTATGTTTCTTCTGTTTTGTTGGCCGATGACGGTCAGATATCTCCAGTGCCCCTTATCTCCTGGGGAAACAAAGGATTGGACAATGGAGATCCACCCGATCCATTACACGTCCCCACCAGACATCGGTGTAGATCCCCATAGACTGTAGGTCCCTACTTACATTGGAATCTGTGGAATCTGCTGACTTAAATGTATTATCTAAAGCTCAAGTCTGTAAATATCCTATTTTCCTGTAGGCCAAACATCCCGTGCACCAGACGAACATCCACCGTTGGACGGTACGTTGACTCTTCTCATACCAGATTTCACAGATAGCATAATTTTTCCAAATTTTGGTAAAAAAGTCAGAACTATATTTCAGAATAGTGAATAGACAAGAGCACTTAGTCTTTAGAAGATACAGCGGTCGGGAGGGCACGCCCTGAGTAACACATGACTGCAGGATCGGACTACACAGGGTTTGTTTGTAGTCTGTAACCATAGAGACTCATAGATCTGCATAGGAGCTGTATACACGAAATTGTAAATTTCTGGCGATTTACCACGTATATATACAGCATTTGCGCTATATAGTTAGTGCCATGTGCCAATGCTATAAGGTGAGGGGATGGCGTGGGGCTCAGGAACTGACACTCCGCTGTATCGGAAATAACTATAATCCCCACCGTTTAACCCCCCCAGGTGACATTGGCACCAAAGGGGTTACACCGAGGGAGGGGGTTCTTTGTGCTCTTTTCACATAGTCACAGTGTGCCTTTGGATCTCTATGATACCCTAATGAAGGACCCTAGGTGTGACATCCTTGTACTCCTATTAGGCCCTGCCAGAGGTATAAAACACTACAATGCAGCAGTATTGCAGTGTATTATATCAGAGATCATGGGACTTATTCAAGGACTAAAAAACTGTTTAAAATATTATTAAATAGCAAAATAAAATTCTGCTAAACTGCTATTTTAATAGATAAATAAATAAAAGTATGCAAAATTAGTATCCGCCACAACTGTAACACCCCATGCTTGCCCCGTGCTTACATATATTACAGATCACAAGCACTTATTGTAGCGGCATTCGCACAGTCCTGAGCACGTCTGAGGCAAAGCTGTGGGAGAATGTGGATAATGATTGACCTAGATTGTTTTATGATGTGGCCATTACATAATGGAGCTATTACAGGTCAAGAAGGGTCATGACACCGATACAGATAATTCTGCTGGAGAAAAGATTCATTCTTTGATAAGAAATATCGGGGTGGCGCGGGGTTGTTAGGGCAGCCGGGGGTCTACCATTTTATCATCACCTATTACACCCTACAGACAGGTCATATTATCAATGGAGGATCAGCCTTGTCTATCTGCTGCACAACAGGCGGAATTTGCTGCAGATTTAGGTGCAGAAACACTCCAGAATTACAGCAGCTTCCATCCTCGGCACTGCATCGCCACAGACTTAACAGGACTTAAGGATTTAATACCCACACCGCAGGTCAAGCTATGTGCAGGTTATCTGCAGACACGGCCCCCAACTTGTGGATGAGATATTCTGAAATCTTATCCACTTTTCTTCTACTGTAAAAGGCAGATTTCCTAGATGCAATTCTGCTGTGGAAAATCCTCAGCATTCACATTAAGTGTGGCCTTACCCTATATATAGATGTGCTGGTACAGGAAGGCTAGGGAAGAAAGCAGCATCCTGGACACACAGAGCTCACATTAAGCTTTTTTATTATTGAGGTGGGGAAGGGTTGAGGGAAGACCTCAAAGCCAGCATGTATTACTGGGACACACAGAGCTCACATCCAGCATGTATTATTGGGGACACACACAGAGCTCACATCCAGCATGTATTACTGGAGGACACACAGAGCTCACATCCAGCATGTATTATTGGGGACACACAGACCTCACATCCAGCATGTATTACTGGGGGACACACAGACCTCACATCCAGCCTGTATTACTGGGGACACACAGACCTCACATCCAGCATGTATTACTGGGGAACACACAGACCTCACAGCCAGCATGTATTACTGGGGGGCACACAGACCTCACATCCAGCCTGTATTACTGGGGACACACAGACCTCACATCCAGCATGTATTACTGGAGGACACACAGAGCTCACATCCAACATGTATTACTGGGGACACACAGAGCTCACATCCAGCCTGTATTACTGGGGACACACAGACCTCACATCCAACATGTATTACTGGGGACACACACAGAGCTCACATCCAGCATGTATTACTGGAGGACACACAGAGCTCACATCCAGCATGTATTACTGGGGACACACAGACCTCACATCCAGCATGTATTACTGGGGGACACACAGACCTCACATCCAGCCTGTATTACTGGGGACACACAGACCTCACATCCAGCCTGTATTACTGGGGAACACACAGACCTCACAGCCAGCATGTATTACTGGGGACACACAGACCTCACATCCAGCATGTATTACTGGAGGACACACAGAGCTCACATCCAACATGTATTACTGGGGACACACAGACCTCACAGCCAGCATGTATTACTGGGGGCACACAGACCTCACATCCAGCATGTATTACTGGGGGACACACAGACCTCACATCCAGCATGTATTACTGGGGGACACACAGACCTCACATCCAGCATGTATTACTGTGGGGACACACGTGTCTCGACGGTTACAGAAGTCGGACACTCTAGTCATGTGTTACTCTTTTCCATCTGTCCCTTTTTTTAATCTTAAGGGCATATAGAGTTAAATGCTGGATGTGAGGTTATATAAAGGCGCTGGCCTCTACATAACTTAGGCGCATCCACTGCCGACCCAAATCTATGCCATCTCCCTTGCTGCCGTAGATTTAGATAATTTTCTATGCCTAAAACAGGCGTAGAAAATAATAAATGAGACAGGTCACCTCGTCCACTTCTTCCCACGTTCCAATTTTTAGACCAGATGTGAGCGAGGAAAATTCGCAAATTCAGCTGCAAAAATTGGCATTTATCTAATAATAAATGACTCCCAAAATTCACAATTTTACTTGTTTCCTGTTATTAAAAGCATGATGACATGTCTGATAGTGGATGGAGATATCCTGCTGTCTGTTTCCATAGGCAAGAAGCGGTAGTTTTAGATACACTCTGGAGCTGAATGGAGAAATCAGTGTGAAATATTGATATTTGTCCGTTGATTCCTCTATATGAATCCATTTACCTTTCCAAGGTTTAATAATGTTCGCTTTTATTTATTTATTTATTTTTAGATATTTTGCAAAACCATAAACAGTCCCAACTGAAACATACTGTCAAGATCCAAGGAAAACTGGAGACCTCCCATTCGTGGTGTGAGATGCTGGAAATCCGCTACACCGAACTTTTTATAACGGATGAGGATCCAGCAGGGTTACAAAAAGACCAGCATGAGTATCTGGTCTTGGCCAATAGACGAGCACGTATCTACGAGCACAACAAGCATCAGAAAATCAACATCACAGACATCTTAACCCCTCTGGAACCTGGTTCTCAAGGACTAAAGACAGTGCTGATGACGGGAATAGCTGGAATTGGGAAGACGTATGCAGTGCAAAGAATTATGCATGAGTGGGCCATCGGGAAGGCCTTCAACCATGTCTCGTGTGCCATTAACTTTGCTTTCCGGGAGATAAACCTATTGGGGGAGCCCATAAGCCTTCTTGAGCTCATAAAACAGAAGCACGCACACTTGAAGACTGTAGCGGAGACCCTATGCAGCAATCCTGAGGGCCTGTTGGTGCTACTAGATGGACTGGATGAATTCAAACACTCTATAAGTCAAGGAACCAAGGTACAAAGCTTCAAGGATCCTGCACCGATAAAGGATTTGGTTTCCAGTCTTTTGAATGGGTCTTTGTTAAAAGGGGCATTTATTGTAGTAACCAGCAGACCCCGACCATCCCTTCCTCTAGATTGTTTTGATCGAAAAGTGGTCATTCTTGGATTCGGGGACAAGCAAGTCAAAGAATTCTGTTTCAGGTTCTTCAGACAAGACACTCTATCTGAAGAAGTGTTCCATTACATTATGAAGAACGATACTCTTTCAGGCCTCTCCTTCATCCCGCTCTACTGTTTTATCATCTGTACTGCTTTAGGTCCTTTTTTCCAAGGCAAAATGGAAGAGTCATGCCTGGATATGCCACCAGAGACAATGACTGAGGTCTATAGGTCTTACCTGTGTACCATTTTGCATCTCAGGGATGATTCTTCAAAGGATGATGAGGAACCCATTATCCTCTGCAGTCAAGCCATTCTATCCAAAATGAAGGACAGCCTTTATCAACTAGGGAAGCTTGCTTACATTTCCTTGCTCGAAAGAAAAATCATATTCACTTCTGATGACCTACTAAGATTTGGATTTGACCCTAGTCAACTACCAGACAGCTTCTTTCACCGAGTCTTTGTGAATATCGATGAGCAAAGTAGCACAGAGATGTTTGTCTTCTTCCATATGACCATCCAAGAATTTTTTGCAGCTCTCTATTGTGTTGTATCTATAAGTTCTTCTGCAGAGGAGTTACTACAATGCCTCGACCTCTGGTGTTTTGGAATCTCCCCTAAAGAGCCGTCCCAAAGTGAGCTCCTTGCCACCACTATTAAACTCATGACTGCAAAGCAATGGGAGAGTCTACAAATGTTCTCTCGCTTTGTCATGGGCCTTCTTTCATTTAGGATTGAAGGAAAACTATGTGGCTTAGTGGACCCTTTCAGCCAGGATATTCTGGTTCCTCTGACCAACTGGTTTCAAGGTAAAATTTCATATGAAGTAAACCAGAGGCTCCTCAACCTTCTCCACTGTTTGAGGGAACTGAGGCAAGAAGCGGTGGTGAAAGTGGTGGCACCTGAAATTGATGAGGTTGACCTGTTCAAGGTGATACTGAACCCTGCAGACTGCGCTACTCTCAGCTACATCCTTAAACACTCCACGTGTAGACTAAAGACCCTAAACCTCGGCTACACAAACATTGGAATTGAAGGATTACGACAAATGCAACCGCTTCTCTATCGATGCCAAACCTTATAGTAAGTAGTGAATATGTTTACATTTTGTCATTGTCTTTAATAAGAAAGTTCCAGCAAAATGCTATGCTGCAAGAAAATTTCCTTTAGTCGTGATGTTTTTAGGCCTTGCACTCAAATTATGACACCTGTTGACTTGACACATGTAGCCCATTCCAATGAAGGGGAATGGCTCTTGGAAGTTATTGAATCTCCATCTGTAGTGACCTGATTCCCTAGCGGATGATGTGCGTGAGCGTACTAGTGATGAGGTGCCGAGGATAGTAGTACTCACGGTTAAGCTGTCCCTCGCGGCCGGCGTGCAGTGAATGGGAAGACAGCATGAAATCCTTCGGGGCACTCTCGGTTGCAGGGAACATCAGCCAGATGGAAGTTGAGGTGCTCTTGATAGTATTTGGTGTTTAGGGTGCTTTGGCGGCTGGGCCCCTGTGTTCGTGACACCAGCACCGTTAGGTGCAAATGATGAGTGTAGTAGTAGAAATTATGTAGAGTCAGTTGTTATCAAACAGTTGAACATTTCCTAAATCACTTGTGTCCAGGCAGTCAATACAGATACAGTTCATTGGTATGGCATAAGTGATGACTCAGAAATAGGCTCGATTGTATTCCTTTTATCAGGTTTAGGTAATTGTCAGTTGATGAGTTCTCTTTAAGGTTCGCACTTTACAAGCAAGACTTCTGTAATTATTCTAAGTCCAAACTATAGCACGCTGGTACTAAATCTGCTGGCTTCTACTTATCTTGAGCAATCCAATAAGGGCGATCTCCCTCGAGGCAGGCATCAGTCTTCTGCTTCATTATTTGCAGGATGCTCTCCTAAAAAGGTTTAGGTTTTCCACTATGTCCTGGAAGGACTGAATAGTGGATAAGGACAATTCTGCGCACTAATTATCCATACATGTCCCGGCACTTCTAGAGTTGCTCTCAGGCACTTGTGCTGGTGAAGTCCATAGGCTGGGTTTAACTCTAATCCTCACTAGGCTCAGTCCATATTTATACATAGACTCACTTTCTGGTGCTTGGTCGCTTATTGGTCTTCTCCAGGCTTGATCAGGGCCCAGAGGAAAGGAGAACAGCTACATGTTGGATAAGGCCTGTTTCTCCTCCATACACACTCCTCTTCACTCTACTCTGAAGCACTGAGTATATCTACTACCTGCTCTAGCACACCCCAAGCTTTATAAATAAGTGGCGCCAGCACCACCTAGGGGCGAATGGGTGAAATTACATTGACAGCCTGATAAATAGGAAATACCATACATCGCAAATGAATATACAAATACACAGATGTTTAACCTCTTAAGGACACATGACGTACCTGTACGTCATGTGTCCTGTCCCTAAAGATGAAGCGGGAGCGGGCGCCTTAGCGTGGTGCTTATAGCAGACACTCGAGGCTCATGTCCGCGATCGACAGCAACGCCGATCGCGGACCTTTAACCCCTCAGAATGTAAAACTCCGGCTCTCCCGTGTGGCGATCGGAGGAGCCGGAGCGCGCCTGTAGTAGCCTGGGAACTGAATGAAACCCAGGCAGCTCTTTAGTATTTCCTATGGAGCCATAGACTGTAATAGGCATTATAGGAAATATGCGATTTTTTAAAATAATCGAATGCTATTGCATTGGAATGTATGAAAATCGCAATCAGATGATTGTAAGTTATAGTTCACTATGGGAACTATAAAAAAATGTAAAACAATAAGTTTTAAAAATAAATAAATAAAAAAACATAAATGCCAAAATAAAAAAAAAATAAAAAAATAAAAAAAATACACATCATGGGTGTCGCAATGAGCGAAAACGCCCATACTATAAAATATAAAAAAAATTCTCATACGTCAAACTGCAAAACGGAAAAAAGCGTCCAAATGGCGGATTCGCCATTTTTGGTCGCTTCATTTTCCACAAAAAAATTAAATAAAAGGTGATCAAAAAGTCATACACACCCCAGAATGGTATAAAAAAAATACAGCTCCATACATATAATGACAAAAAAGTTATAGGGGTCAAAACATGGCAACAAAAAATTAAAACAGATTTTTTTCCCACTTTTGAATTTTTTTTTCACTAGCACCGGGCGCTCCTTCTGTCTGTGCGGCACATTGCTAATGCTTATAGCATTAGCAATGCGCGGCACAGACCTATGAGAAGAAGGAGCGCCCCGGGGCCACGGCGCATGTGACTATAATACTGCTCACTAACTGACCATGACCACTAACTGACCCCCAGCATTACACTGCTCCAACTCAAATCGGAAATGCCGCTGCCACCAATGATGGGGGAGTGCACTGCCCACTGCCACCAATGATGAGGGGGAGGAGGGGGACCCTGTGGCCACTGCCACCAATGATAAATACTGGGGAGGGTGGGGTTTGAGGCGCACTGCGTCACCAATGCGAAATGAAGAACATTCCCGGCACCTAGTCTCTGACAGACGCTAGATCTGCGCAATTAATCCCTCAGGTGCCACACCCGAGGGGTTAATTGCGCAGATCACAGCGTCCTGTCAGAGGTTGGGTGCCGGAAATGCGAGTCAGAGCGGCAAGCGGCCAGCAAGTATCGGCAGTGGTATCGGCGACATTTGTACGAGTACAAGTACTCGTGCAAATGTCCGGTATCAGTCCCGATACCGATACTGGTATCGGGACATCCCTAGTGAAAACAAAAAAATTAAACTTCTGGTATGCTCATGTTAGAGTGCCGCACAAAACCGAGAACACTCCTTCAGTAAGTGCAAACTATGCAGTTGCATAAGGACCTTACAACCAAGGGGGCGCCTATCTCCACTTGCTTTACAGAGAAGCATGGTATTTCAAAAAAATTATGGAGTCATGTATCAAATTAGGCGTATTTATGGTGCAGGACCTTTGCGCACCAATCTGCGACTTTTCCTCCCTCATGCCAGGTCTAAAAAAGTGGACGGGGAAGGGGATGGGCCAGCAAGCCGTCTCATTTATCATTTTCTATGCCTCTACTAATAGTTTCTGGGATTACAAGTTTATGCGAGAACCGGAGTTTAAGGAGCCTAAGAAATATTAGATATATCATCTGTTTCGGCAGCTAAGACAGTAAAACTGGACTTTAATACCATTAGACTCAACAACATAGAACAAATATGACCGCCTTATAATTAAATTGCATGTGATAACTCAAAAAACAAAACAAGCATGGACAGAGTTCATTATTCAAGCTGATAATAGCTGTCCTATCAAAATGTAATACAATTTTTGAATTGCAAGAAATGAAAAGTGAAGATTAAAAGGAGAAGAACAACTGGTCTTAAAAGTATAATTACTATAATACTGACTCCTATGTACAAGAATATAACTACTATAATACTGCCCCCTATGTACAAGAATATAACTACTATAATACTGCCCCTATGTACAATAATATAACTACTATAATACTGCCCCCTATGTACAAGAATATAACTACTATAATACTGCTCCTATGTACAAGAATATAACTACTATAATACTGCTCCTACATACAAGAATATAACTACGATAATACTGCTCTTATGTACAAGTATATAACTACTATAATACTGCTCCTATGTACAAGAATATAACTACTATAATACTCCTCCTATGTACAAGAATATAACTACTATAATACTGTTCCTATATACAAGAATATAACTACTAAAATACTGCCTCCTATGTACAAGAATATAACTACTATAATACCGCATCCGATGTACAAGAATATAACTACTATAATACTGCTCCTATGTACAAGAATATAACTATTATAATAATGCTCCTATGTAAAAGAATATAACTACAATAATACTGCCCCCTATGTACAAGAATACAACTACTATAATACTGCTCCTCCGTACAAGAATATAACTACGATAATACTGCCTCCTATGTACAGGAATATAACTACTATAATACTGCTCCTATGTACAAGAATATAACTACTATAATACTGCCTCCTATGTACAAGAATATAACTACTATAATACCGCATCCGATGTACAAGAATATAACTATTATAATACTGCCTCCTATGTACAAGAATATAACTACTATAATACTGCTCCTATGTACAAGAATATAACTACGATAATACTGCCTCCTATGTACAGGAATATAACTACTACAGTACTGCTCCTATGTACAAGAATATAACTACTATAATACTGCTCCTATGTACAAGAATATAACTACTATAATACTGCCTCCTATGTACAAGAATATAACTACTATAATACTGCTTCTATGTACAAGAATATAACTACAATAATACTGCCCCCTATGTACAAGAATACAACTACTATAATACTGCTCCTCCGTACAAGAATATAACTACGATAATACTGCCTCCTATGTACAGGAATATAACTACTACAGTACTGCTCCTATGTACAAGAATATAACTACTATAATACTGCTCCTATGTACAAAAATATGACTACTATAATACTGCTCCTATGTACAAGAATATAACTACTATAATACTGCTCCTATGTACAAGAATATAACTACTATAATAATGCTCCTATGTAAAAGAATATAACTACAATAATACTGCCCCCTATGTACAAGAATACAACTACTATAATACTGCTCCTCCGTACAAGAATATAACTACGATAATACTGCCTCCTATGTACAGGAATATAACTACTACAGTACTGCTCCTATGTACAAGAATATAACTACTATAATACTGCTCCTATGTACAAGAATATAACTTCTATAATCAGGGCTCCAGATGGCGACCAAAATGGTCGCCAATGCGACTAGGAATTTGCAAATGGCGATAAGAAATTTAAGTCTTATCGCCATTTGCGACTTGTCCCACCGCTGCGCTGCAGCTTTAAGAAAAAAAAAAACTTCAGCAGACGCAGCGAGCGGCACAGCACAGGCAGCGCAGCCTGAAATAACCAATAGCAAAGCTCCATACAGTAAGGAGCTTTGCTATTGGTTAGTTTGGGCGGGCACCGAAGCCATACAGCGCCCTGCACCAGAGAAAGCAGCGGGAGATGAAAGGAGGAGGGGCCGGCTCTGGGGGGGGCTGAAGGAAGAAGTGCCGGGCGCGCTGAGGAGCCGAAGAATCAAGATGGGGCCGCATAAGAAGAAGAGAGAGCAAGGTGTTGTGTATAATATATGTAGTGGAGTGTGTGATCATCACATACATCATACAGTACACATGTATACATCACTACATACAGGGGCGTAGCTATAGGGGGTGCAGAGGTAGCAGTTGCTACCGGGCCCAGGAGCCTGAGGGGGCCCAAGGAGACTTGTGCCACATAAGAAGACACACAAAGCAGTGAGGGAAGGGGGGCCCAAGCTGAACTCTTGCACCAGGGCCCATGAGCTGTTAGCTACGCCCCTGACTACATACATCACTCACTGCACTACACACATCACTACATACATCACACACTGCACTACACACATCACATACTGCACTACATACATCATACACATGTATACATCACACACTGTACTACATACATCATACACTGCACTACACACATCACACACATGTATACATCACACACTGCACTACATACATCTCACACTGATGTATGTAGTGCAGTGATGTATATGGTGCAGTGTGTAGTAAATATACAGCAGGCTATTATAGCCAAGTGATAACGTACAGGGAGGTTCCGCCATATTGGACTGGACTTTATCACGTCGCTATAATTGTTTCATGTTATTTAGACCAGTAATGGTTCCCTGCACACCCACCTCTTAGGCCCCGTTCACACCACCACTATTTATTTCTGTTGTTCTGCTCCGTTTGATGAGCAGAACAATGAAAATAATGGAAGTGTTGGATTTTTGTCATACGTTTAACATATACAAAAAAAAAAACGTATGTTTACGGACGCCTCAGACAGACGCCATACTGTGGCATCCATCCAATAGAGTTCCATTGTACAAAAAAACATATATGCTAATTTATACGTTTTTTTTGCAGAATGGGAGATCGTAGTGCACCACGTCTTCCCATCCTGTAAAGTCCAGAAAAAAATCTATACATCTTTTGTACAATGGAACTCTATGGTGAGGGATGCCGCAGTATGGCATCTGTCTGAAGCGTCCGTTATGTTTCAGTCATAGTATAATATAACATATGACCGAAACATAATGTAAACCCGTGTGTGACTGTGGCATCAGTGTTCGGTCAGTGATTTCCATCAGTGATTTTTGAGCCAAAACCAGTTGCGGCTGTAAACACAGAACAGGTGCAGATCTTTCCCTTATACCTTATGTCCGTGGAGGCTCCAATCCTGGTTTTGGCTCACAATCACTAATGGAAATCACTGACCAAACACTGACGTGTTAATGAGGCAATTTTTTCTATCATGAATATATATCTATTTAAATTTGGCGACTAAAAATTTTATTTGGCTCCTAAATTTTTCAGTTTAGGAGCCAATGGCTCCTAGGTAATTTTTTTAGTCTGGAGCCCTGACTATAATACAGCTCCTATGTACAAGAATATAACCACTATAATACTGCTCCTATGTACAAGAATATAACCACTATAATACTGCTCCTATGTACAAGAATATAACTACTATAATACTGCCTCCTATGTACAAGAATATAACTACTATAATACTGCCTCCTATGTACAAGAATATAACTACTATAATACTGCTCCTATGTACAAGAATATAACTACTATAATTATAATACTGCTCCTCCGTACAAGAATATAACTACTATAATACTGCTCCTATGTACAAGAATATACCTACTATAATACTGCTCCTATGTACAAGAATAGAACTACTATAATACTGCCTCCTATGTACAAGAATATAACTTCTATAATACTGCTCCTATGTACAAGAATATAACTACTATAATACTCCTCCTATGTACAAGAATATAACTACTATAATACTGCTCCTATGTACAAGAATATAGCTACTATAATACCACCTCCTATGTACAAGAATATAACTACTATAATACTGCCCCCTATGTACAAGAATATAACTACTATAATACTGCTCCTATGTACAAGAATATAACTACTATAATACTGCCCCTATGTACAAGAATATAACTACTATAATACTGCTCCTATGTACAAGAATATAACTACTATAATACTGTGCCTATGTACAAGAATATAACTACTATAATACTGCCTACTATGTACAAGAATATAACTACTATAATACTGCCTCCTATGTACAAGAATATAACAACTATAATACTGCTCCTATGTACAGGAATATAACTACTATAATACTGCTCCTATGTACAAGAATAAAACTACTATAATACTGCCCCTATGTACAAGAATATAACTACTATAATACTGCTCCTATGTACAAGAATATAACTACTATAATACTGCCTCCTATGTACAAGAATATAACTACTATAATACTGCTCCTATGTACAAGAATATAACTACTATAATACTGCTCCTATGTACAGGAATATAACTACTATAATACTTCTTCTATGTTCAAGAATATAACTACTATAATACTGCTCCTATGTACAAGAATATAACTACTATAATACTGCTCCTATGTACAAGAATATAACTACTATAATACTGCCCCTATGTACAAGAATATAACTACTATAATACTGCCCCTATGTACTATAATATAACTGTTATAATACTGCTACTATGTACAAGAATATATATACTATAAAACTGCTCCTATGTACAATAATATAACTGCTATAATACTGCCTTCTATGTACAAGAATGTAACTACTATAATACTGCTCCTATGTACAAGAATATAACTACTATAATACTGCCTCCTATGTACAAGAATATAACTACTATAATACTGCCTCCTATGTACAAGAATATAACTACTATAATACTGCCTCCTATATACAAGAATATAACTACTATAATACTGCTCCTATGTACAAGAATATAACTATTATAATACTGCCTCCTATGTACAAGAATATAACTACTATAATACTGCTATTATGTAGAAGAATATAACTACTATAATACTGCCTCCTATGTACAAGAATATAACTACTATAATACTGCTCCTATGTACAAGAATATAACTATTATAATACTGCCTCCTATGTACAAGAATATAACTACTATAATACTGCTATTATGTAGAAGAATATAACGACTATAATACTGCTCCTATGTACAAGAATATAATTACTATAATACTGTCTCCTATGTTCAAGAATATAACTACTATAATACTGCTCCTATGTACAAGAATATAACTTCTATAATATATGCACAAAAGAGAACAGCGGGGCAGCACCGCGCCAAAGCGCACCTGAATGGTGAAGTCCTGAGCGGCAATGGGTGAGTAGCAGTAACGGTGGTGCCAGCCAAAAATAGAGTCTGTAATGATATGTCAGTAGAAAAAGCAAGAAAAGAGGCGGCACTCACCACTGCGATTCTTCATTTATTGCAGATGCTGCACATGAAATATAGTGCTGGGCATGGACGGACGCCTACATCCAGAGGCACATGAGGTAGCGACGGCCGTTTCGCGCTGTCCTGCGTTTCTTCCGGCTACGTTCAATGACGTCTCCAACATGCGCGTCTTAAAACAAGCTTCATACATCAGTTGCTTGGCAACGAGGACGCCCGTTCATGCGCAGTACCGACATACATAAAACAATAATGTGCCATTCATCGCACCAGGCTGTAGGATACTACATACATACATACTATGACACAGAATTCTCATAGCTCAAAAGCTGTTGGTGATGCATTGTAAAGCCCGGTGACCCACCGGGGACAAAAAGAGCTCAAATGAAAACACTAAGGTCATTGCGCTCGTTTAGGCCTCCCAGGCCCATCGCATCCGTGCGGATGATCCAGCTTGCTTCTCGCTGAAGGAGGAAACGATGTCTATCCCCACCACGAGGTGGAGGGGGGATAGCCTCTAATCCTCTGAAACTGAGGCATTTTGTATCACCACTGTGATCCCTACGCACGTGCTCGATAAGCCTGGGACATCCCTTCCCAGAGCGCACCCTCTGCTCCCTAAATCGCTCAAAAAGGGGCCTAATCGTTTTTCCAATGTAGAAAGCGCCACAGGTGCACAGAACCACGTACACCACAAATTGCGTCCTGCAATTGATGAACTGTGTCACTCTGTGGCGCACTCCACATATGGAGAAAATCTTTTTACGGCAATTATACTGGCAAAAAGAGCAATTCCCACATGGAAAGTTACCGATTGGTCTACGGCTAGTAAGCCAACTGCTGCCCATATCAACCTCCTTATAAACACTACTCACTAGTTTATCCTTAATGGTGCATGTTCTCTTGAAAGTTATCAGGGGTCTGTTGTAAATGATAGCTCCCAAACCAGATTCTGTCCTGAGAAGGTCCCAATTACTTATGATCGTGTGTTTGATATGATTGCTAGTGGGCTAAATTTGAAAACAAACACAAATCTATCGCTATTTTCCCCCTTCTGGTCCTTAGTGCCTGTTCCATACAGGAGGTCAGGCCGTGCTCTAGATCGAGCCCTGGTGTATGCCTTATTGACCACTTTATTGGGATATCCCCTCTGGAGAAATCTTGATTTCAACTCAGCTGACTTTCTATCATAGCCAGCATCAGTATTGTTAATGCGCCTGAGGCGTATAAATTGGCCATAACGGATGGCCTCTTTTACGCTATGTGGATGGAAACTATCATGGTGCAGAAGGGAATTAGACGCGGTGGACTTACGAAAAGTTTCCGTGATAATGGCCCCATCCATAATAGAAATGCGTACATCAAGGAATTCGAGAGTAGTACCCCCAAAATTCTAAGTGAACAGCATATTCATGTTGTTCACAGAATTTAAGTAGGCCACAAAATCAGAACATTCCGCCTGCGTTCCCTTCCACACCATGAAGACATCATCCACATAGCGGACAAATCTACAAATCTATGTGTCAGATGGATAAAAGGGTTGCTAATGTCAAACACATATCTGTCTTCCAATTTGCTGAGGTAGATATTTGCGAAGGTACAAGCCACGGGCGTACCCATGGCCGTACCATGCAATTGCCTGTACCAGGTATGGCCAAACTTGAAAGTGTTATTAGTTAGCACAAAATTCAGTGCTTCTTCTATGAACTCTCGATAAACCTCGCTTTTGTCAGTATTGCAAAGCGTCTCAAGAACCATAGCTACACCCGGACCATGTGGTATCCGGGTGTATAGGCTCTCTACATCCAAAGAAACGAGGCACCAACCTTCCTGCCACTGGAATGGCACATTATTGTTTTATGTATGTCGGTACTGCGCATGAACGGGCGTCCTCGTTGCCAAGCAACTGATGTATGAAGCTTGTTTTAAGACGCGCATGTTGGAGACGTCATTGAACGTAGCCGGAAGAAGCGCAGGACAGGGCGAAACGGCCGTCGCTACCTCATGTGCCTCTGGATGTAGGCGTCCGTCCCTGCCCAGCACTATATTTCATGTGCAGCATCTGCAATAAATGAAGAATTGCAGTGGTGAGTGCCGCCTCTTTTCTTGCCTTTTCTACTGACATATTATAACTTCGATAATACTGCTCCTATGTACAAGAATATAACTACTATAATACTGTCTCCTATGTACAATAATATAACTATTATAATACTGCTCCTATGTACAAGAATATAGCTACTATAATACCACCTCCTATGTACAAGAATATAACTACTATAATGCTGCCCCTATGTACAAGAATATAACTACTATAATACTGCTCCTATGTACAAGAATATAACTACTATAATACTGTGCCTATGTACAGGAATATAACTACTATAATACTTCTTCTATGTACAAGAATATAACTACTATAATACTGCTCCTATGTACAAGAATATAACTACTATAATACAGGTTCTATGTACAATGATATAACTACTATAATACTGCTCCTATGTACAAGAATATAACTACTATAATACTGCTCCTATGTACAAGAATATAACTACTATAATACTGCTCCTATGTACAAGAATATAACTACTATAATACTGTGTCTATGTACAGGAATATAACTACTATAATACTTCTTCTATGTACAAGAATATAACTACTATAATACTGCTCCTATGTACAAGAATATAACTACTATAATACAGGTTCTATGTACAATGATAAAACTACTATAATACTGCTCCTATGTACAAGAATATAACTACTATAATACTGCTCCTATGTACAAGAATATAACTACTATAATACTGCTCCTATGTACAAGAATATAACTACTATAATACTGCTCCTATGTACAGAATATAACTACTATAATACTGCACCTATGTACAAGAATATAACTACTATAATACTGCTCCTATGTACAAGAATATAACTACTATAATACTGCCTCCTATGTACACGAATATAACTACTATTATACTGCTCCTATGTACAAGAATATAACTACTATAATACTGCTCCGTTGTACAAGAATATAACTACTATAATACTGCCTCCTATGTACACGAATATAACTACTATTATACTGCTCCTATGTACAAGAATATAACTACTATAATACTGCTCCTATGTACAAGAATATAACTACTATAATTATAATACTGCTCCTATGTACAAGAATATAACTACTATAATACTGCCTCATATGTACAAGAATATAACTACTATAATACTGCTCCTATGTACAAGAATATAACTAATTTCAGATTCTGTCACATCACCTGTCAGATCTGATTTGGTCCAAATCAATTTAATCTAAATCAAATGTGTCCCGATTGCCCTGAAAAATGGTGTATGACACTGGAGTCTCCTAGGACTGTATCCAACCCCCAGTGTTTCGGACTAGGGTTCTTAGGGCCCAACAGTATAATTTATTTTAGGTCCCACGGTACAGATACATCCAAATATGACCTGCTCACACAGCAACAAGATGCTACCAGATGATTGTATATGGGGGTCCCTTCAGCAACTTTTAGAAGGTAGGTCCTGGGGAGAAGAGGACACTGGTGGCTTTCCTCTTTACCTATAAACCATCTCAGCTCTGACCGTGTCTATAATAATAAACTGGGGAGTTTCTTTAATAATCTATTAAGTGTTTTATATGAACCCAGGCTGGTTGAGGCGCTGTACACTGAATATATGTGTGTAGTGCAGTAAGTCTACTGTGTTATGTGCCACTTGTGCAGGGGGTGGGAGACTAGGGGCCCACGGGGGATTCACCTGTACCCCTGTGGGCCAGTCTGAGCCTACCAACCCCTTTTATTAACACACTGCACTGTAGGATTTTTTTATGTTTTTTAAAATTAAAAAACAGTTAAAAAATGATCCCGTAATAGGGACAGAAGACAGCTGATGTTTATACACATACAGTGCCATTGGAAGAAATAATTTCTTGTTAAAAACAAGCAAGCGGTCTAAAAATTAAAAACTTTTTGGATAGTAGCAACAGATTTGGTATAATTTTAACCCTTTCCATACCAGGCCATTTTCTTTTTCTTTTGTGTTTCTGTTTTTTACTCCCTGCCTTCCAGGAGTTATAACTTTTTCCTTTTTCTGTTCACATAGCCATATGAGGGCTTGTTTTTTTGGAGGAACAAGTTGTTCTTTCTAATGGTACCACTTAAAGGGGTTAAATATATATATATATATAAAATCCACCGGTATGATTACATGTGCCTGTGGCAGTGTTCCTGATTGCTCTGAAAAGCGAAGAAGCAATAGTTTTTTTTACAAAAAGTCAATCAAAAAAGTATACTTATTCTTAGAACAATTTCAGGTGTGTTATACTGTGCAGGGTTTCCAGCAGCAGCAGTACAGCATGGCACCTAATGGCCTAGAAGATGTGCACTTGTGTAGGATTAATAATAGCAGCAGCAGAGGTAGTAGTAGTAGTGGAAGTAGGGGTAGTAGTAGCAGCTGCAGTACAGCATGGCACCTAATGGCCAAGGTAGAAGATGTGCACTTGTGTAGGATTAATAATAGCAGCAGCAGAGGTAGTAGTAGTAGTGGCAGTAGGGGTAGTAGTAGCAGCAGCAGTACAGTATGGCACCTAATGGCCAAGATAGAAGATGTGCAATTGTGTAGGAGTAATAATAGCAGCAGCAGGGGTAGCAGTAGTGGCAGTAGGGGTAGTAGTATCAGCAGCAGTACAGTATGGCACCTAATGGCCAAGGTAGAAGATGTGCACTTGTGTAGGAGCAATAATAGCAGCAGCAGAGGTAGTAGTAGTGGAAGTAGGGGTAGTAGTAGCAGCTGCAGTACAGCATGGCACCTAATGGCCAAGGTAGAAGATGTGTACTTGTGTAGGATTAATAATAGGAGCAGCAGAGGTAGTAGTAGTCGTGGCAGTAGGTGTAGTAGTAGCAGCAGCAGTACAGTATGGCACCTAATAGCCAAGGTAGATGTGCACTTGTGTAGGAGTAATAATAGCAGCAGCAGCAGAGGTAGTAGTAGTAGGGGTAGTAGTAGCACAGCAGTACAGCATGGCACCTAATGGCCTAGAAGATGTGCACTTGTGTAGGAGCAATAGCAGCAGCAGAGGTAGTAGTAGTGGAAGTAGGGGTAGTAGTAGCAGCTGCAGTACAGCATGGCACCTAATGGCCAAGGTAGAAGATGTGCACTTGTGTAGGAGCAATAATAGCAGCAGCAGAGGTAGTAGTAGTGGAAGTAGGGGTAGTAGTAGCAGCTGCAGTACAGCATGGCACCTAATGGCCAAGGTAGAAGATGTGTACTTGTGTAGGATTAATAATAGGAGCAGCAGAGGTAGTAGTAGTCGTGGCAGTAGGGGTAGTAGTAGCAGCAGCAGTACAGTATGGCACCTAATAGCCAAGGTAGATGTGCACTTGTGTAGGAGTAATAATAGCAGCAGCAGCAGAGGTAGTAGTAGTAGGGGTAGTAGTAGCACAGCAGTACAGCATGGCACCTAATGGCCTAGAAGATGTGCACTTGTGTAGGAGCAAAAATAGCAGCAGCAGAGGTAGTAGTAGTGGAAGTAGGGGTAGTAGTAGCAGCTGCAGTACAGCATGGCACCTAATGGCCAAGGTAGAAGATGTGCACTTGTGTAGGATTAATAATAGCAGCAGCAGAGGTAGTAGTAGTCGTGGCAGTAGGGGTAGTAGTAGCAGCAGCAGTACAGTATGGCACCTAATGGCCAAGGTAGAAGATGTGCACTTGTGTAGGAGTAATAATAGCAGCAGCAGGGGTAGCAGTAGTAGTGGCAGTAGGGGTAGTAGTAGCAGCAGCAGTACAGTATGGTACCTGATGGACAAGGCAGAAGATATGCACTGGTGTAGGAGTAATAAAAGAAGCAGCAGAGGTAGTAGTAGTGGCAGTAGGGGTAGTAGTAGCAGCTGCAGTACAGTATGGAACATGATGGGCAGACAGACAGTGGCCGTGGCATCATTGGGTTGGTGATAAATTTACAGTCCCCACTATCAGCAGCACTGGCAGATCTATTCACTGGTATCAGCTGGAGGTGTGTGAACATCCGCACAGATGCACTCCTGAGTAGTAGTGTTTTCACTACTAGGTGACAGTTTTGCCCACTTCCATGTGATGGTGCCACTTGCTACCCTGAATACCCTCTCTGAGGCTGGAGAAGACAATACACTGATAGAAAGCTGGACCAATTCCTGCCACTGGCCCAACTGGCTGGCCCAGAAGTCCATGGGGTCATGGATCAGGGCAATTGCTAGAGGAGGGTCACAATCCAGGAAGCTGGTTGTTCAGGCGGTGCATATGCATTTGCTAATGTGTGTCAGGTCAGCAAACTGTATTGGCTGCAGCTGCGGCTTCTGCTACTTGTAGTGGTAGTGAAGCAGTGGCCCAGCTGGAAGAGGGGCCCCTGTTCAAACATGCAGACGGCAAACTTCTGCTCGGCGAAAGCTGTGGCAGTCGGGTACAGGGCGTATCCTGGTGATATGCTAATTTGCCTCCCTTTCGGAAGCAGGTAAAAATCCCCCCATTTTTCTTTTACATCGTAAGTCTAAAAGCCTTTGCTTCAATGTAAATATCAGGGGGGTGTTGTCCCTACTGACGAATCTGGTGGCCACTTCCAAGGGACTGAGTTTGCGATATGCTTCCCTGATGAGCTGCCACTGCCTGACCTTAACGTAACACATGCTCCCTGCTCGCACAAAGAGTCCAGCACATGCAAGGCGGAGTTCCAGTCAGCTGGAACGTCGCACGTCAGGTGGTGCAACGGCAGATCATTCTGTCGCTGCAAGTCCAGGAGGACGTTCTCAGCCACATAAGAACGGCTGGCACTCTCCTGGACATGGCCAGCCATAATATGTTTTTAAAAACTTTGCACCACCAAATGTATTACATGTGCTATACAGAGAGCATGTGTGATAATCCTCAAATGCAGGACACCCAGTGGTCCTGCCTGTTTCGACAGCCACTTGCCCAGTTGAAATTTTCAGCTTGATGCACTTTAGTAAGTGATTGGCTGCATGGCTTCTCTCACCCAGGCTCATGAGTTCTACGACAGCATGGAGACACTTCAGTTTACAGATGTGGTAGGAGGGAGGGGGAACAACGTTCTGCCCTGTTTCTGGTCATATCGGGAAGATGTCCATTGAGGAGGATGTGGACGTCGATAAATGCTTGGTACTGTGGAGGGGTCAGTAGTGTTTGGCACCTAGCTGCAGTGGCCCGTGAGAGACATGTACTGTCTCTGGCCATAATTGCTGCTCTACATATCATTAGTGAAGTTTAAATGGTCGGCACTGCTTTAGAGTTGCGGCGGTGCACGTGTCAGCGGGCGGGCGGACGTCCCAGGCTGCTACAGGAAATAGAAAAGACCGGCACTCGCTCGTAACCACGAGCGAGTGCCGGTCTTTTCTATTTCCTACATATCATTAGTGTCCTGCACTTTGCTCCACAGTATATAGCCTCCTCTGATGTCATTATCATCTCCTCATCACCCTAAACCAAATCCCAGGTCTTGTCCAACACAGAATCATTGTCATCATCATTCCCTACTATGATATGTCATGGGCCCCGACTTCCACTACCACCATAGCTAGCAGTGCTCCTACCATCACCTCCATGGCTACAAGTGCCACTACTACCACCACCATCAATCATGTTATCCACCTCTGCCTGTTACTACCAGGCCTCAAGTTATCTGTAAAGGAGGAAGAGGAGAGGTATATACTGTGACCCCTGGCTCCAAGGCATGGTCTCAGACTCAGCGGTGACATCATCATCATGCCGCTCTGACTAAAAGGAGAAGTGAGCCACCTAGTCCATAATCTCATCTGCTTTCTCCGCACCAATACGCCATCGCCTACTCGAGGAGACAGAGTCTCTTGACACTTAATCCAAGCAACTTCTCAATTGGCTCCACTGCGAGGTACAGTCCTTCAACACATGGCCAGTCCAGCTTAGTAGTGTAACAGGTGTCTGAAGCAACATAACCCAAACCACATGCAGTGAAGTCTACAGCAGTAAACATGCATTACCTTTCACTAGCTTCCTTGTCCATGCATTGTCCCTTTGTAATGGCCCCAATCTTGATAAATCTCTCCCAATGAGTGAACTGAAAAAAAATTGCCAATTGGACACAGAATTAACTATAGCAGCTGTGTACATGTGACGCAGAACAATACGTCAGGCTCCCTATAAGCAACAGGATTTCATTAACGGCACTGTATAAATGCTTGATGCAGAAATACAACAATTTTTGGTTGCACTATAAACTATTAGATAATGTAGAAACAATTGGTGACGTGCAGCAGGCAGGGGCGCACTATCAGCTCCAGGAATAATATAGCACTGTAGGAGATTTGTGATTGTGAATGGTGCGATGAGTATTGGGGTGACTCACATTAGTAAGAATCTTAATTGTATAGTATTAGCGGCATGTGCCGGCCTAAGTAACACACTGACACCGACTGGCTCCTGTCTCCCTCTAATGTCTCAAACCATCCAGCTCCTCACTGTGTGACACACTCACTGATACTAAACTATCGGTATTCTTTGTATTACTGTATCTCTCTGTGATGTCCCTTTACTCGGGACGATGTACCAGCAGATTGTCGGGAGGGGGGCGTTCCTTCCCGACAATCTGCTGGTCGCGGAGGAGACACAGACTCGTTGTTTCCCTGCAGCAGATTGTGTTCACACAGCCCGATCAATGTGTAGAATGTAGTGTACAATCCATTTGCTCATCTCCAACTATAATACTGACTATATGGATGTAGTTGCTGACTATATCTAGATGTTTCCATTATTATACGCCCTAGTAATAGTTTTTCTGTTATTGTTCTTTAGCCTGCGCTATAACTCTTTGTGCAAAGAAGCAGCAGAAATGGAGGCTGACGTGCTCAAGTCTCCTACGTGTCAAGTGAAAAGTCTCCTGTAAGTGATCAGTATTTAATGTCTGTATTTTAAGATGTGTAGAAGCTACAGTAGGTCTACAACAGCAGCACAGAGCATCGCAGGAAAGAAGTTTGATGATTATCTTTGAGACAGATTCACTCATATGATAATGGAAGTCCGGCTAAGTATATATGTGGAAGGGACAGTATAATGGATGAGGGGTTACAGCATCATTCTCTGCATGGCAGCATTATATCGTGACAAAATAGCTTTCTGCATTCACCGGGATATATCTTCCTTCAGCATGTGCGGTAACAGCATCGGCTCAGAAGGCATCCAGTGTCTTTGGGAGGCATTAAGATATAACCAGACTCTGAAAGAACTATATGTGGACATCAACGGGATCACAGACAGTGGTTTGAAAAATCTACTGCCATGCCTGACACACAACAAGACTCTGCGACTGCTGACGTAAGTAAAAATACTTACAAGAATATAAGTATTATAATACTGCCCCTATGTATAAGAATATAACTACTATAATACTGCCCCTATGTATAGGAATATAACTACTATAATACTGCTCATATGTACAAGAATATAACTACTATAATACTCCTCCTATGAACAAGAATATAACTACTATAATACTGCTCCTATGTACAAGAATATAACTACTATAATACTGATCCTATGTACAAGAATATAACTACTATAATACTGCCTCCTATGTACAAGAATATAACTACTATAATACTGCCTCCTATGTACAAGAATATAACTGCTATAATACTGCTCCTATATACAAGAATATAACTACTATAATACTGCCTCCTATGTACAAGAATATAACTACTATAATACTGCCCCTATGTATAGGAATATAACTACTATAATACTGCCTCCTATTTACAAGAATATAACTACTATAATACTGATCCTATGTACAGGAATATATCTACTATAATACTGCTCCTATATACAAGAATATAACTACTATAATACTGCTCCTATGTATAGGAATATAACTACAATAATACTGCCCCTATGTATAGGAATATAACTACAATAATACTGCAACAATATACAAAATTATAACTACTATAATACTGCCTCCTATGTACAAGAATATAACTACTATAATACTGCCTCCTATGTACAAGAATATAACTACTATAATACTGCCTCCTATGTACAAGAATATAACTACTAGAATACTGATCCTATGTACAAGAATATAACTACTATAATACTGCCTCATATGTACAAGAATATAACTACTATAATACTGCCTCCTATGTACAAGAATATAACTACTATAATACTGCCTTCTATGTACAAGAATATAACTACTATAATACTGCTCCTATGTACAAGAATATAACTACTATAATACTGCTCCTATGTACAAGAATATAACTACTATAATACTGCCTCCTCCTATGTACAGGAATATAACTACTATAATACTGCCTCCTCCATGTACAGGAATATAACTACTATAATACTGCCTCCTCCTATGTACAGGAATATAACTACTATAATACTGCCCCTATGTACAAGAATATAACTACTATGATACTGCTCCTATGTACAAAAATATAACTACTATAATACTGCTCCTGTGTACAAGACTATAACTACTATAATACTGCCCCTATGTACAAGAATATAACTACTATAATACTGCTCCTATGTACAGGAATATAACTACTATACTACTAATCCTATGTACAAGAATATAACTACTATAATACTGCTCCTATGTACAGGAATATAACTACTATACTACTAATCCTATGTACAAGAATATATCTACTATAATACTGCCTCCTATGTACAAGAATATAACTACTATAATACAGCCTCCTATGTACAAGAATATAACTACTATAATGCTGCTCCTATGTACAGGAATATAACTACTATAATACTGCCTCCTACTGGACAGAGTTATGGATTTGAATAGATTATTCCCAGTTCTTTCTCCCTTAGGATTGTGGGTAATAAGCTGAGTGACGAAGGGAAGGAAGTTTTGCTAGAGCTCCAGCGGCGTCTGCCCAGCCTGAAGATTCTCAGCAGCTTTATGGGTGACATGGGGGTGCTGCAGGCGTACCTGGACTGGGTAGAGGAACTAAAGGTAAACCCGCAGCAAATGGAGTCAGTGAAGAATGTTGATGCGTTATGTAGAGTCCTGTCAGAGCTGAAGAAGGAGGATCCGGCAGAGAAACCCCCGGCCCTTAAAGAAAGAGCAGCAGAGCTGGAAAGAGAGATACGCCTGCTCCTTCAGTCATCCTCCGAGACTGGAAGGTAGCACCAAGAGGTTCTAGATTATCCATTAATCCGGAACAATGAACAGCCTTATATACTGCGACCCAGTGACCGTTATACTGTCACCTGTGTGCACAGGAGGGTCATGAGGCTGACTTAGGACTCTGCGTATTGACGGTATTATTACGTGCGATACCTGCGGACCACCTTACTTATTCCTGGATTTGTCGTCAGTGTGTTCTCCCTTTTCTTCACTGGTAGCACACAGACCCATTCAGTTCTCTGCACACATCCGTTATCAGCAGCGGTCCTGCTCCTGTCTGTATTCATGGATAAGAATGGCCTTTTTTAAATTTACGGGAGTGAGAAAAATCGGAATGCACACGGAAGGCTTTTGTTCGCTAATCTGCTTGCATGCGGACCAGAAATCGGATACAGCTGTATGTATGAGAACTAAGACACATTAATGGGAAGGACTCACAGGTGAAGTTTCCTCAGGTTAGAGACGTTCACTTTCGCTTTTCTTCTCAATATGGCCCAGACCGCCATAATGACGACTCCTGGCCATGTCTTTAGAGCTTACCACCCAAACATCCTGAGCTTCCAAACTACACGCTTCTATTCACACCATGTACACAAACTGCTCACCCTACAGCTACCCTGAAGTGCTGCTTGGTGCGGGCCATTACTCTACACGCCGTGCTGCAAAGTGGTCCCAAACGCTTCACTTCAGAAGTATATACTAGCACCAGGCAGATAGTGTCCTCAAAACTAATAACGCCAAAGCGATAGTGACGTGGACAGTAATAGTGCCCCCCACACTGACAGTGGGACTTCAGACAGTAACAGTGCCCCCTGTAGGCCCTACACCGTAACACTGCTCCTCTAAGGCTATATTCACATGACAGTAAATAAAACCGCCTTTAAAAACAGACACACCGTCAGGTATTTGTAGCCAGTTTTCATCCATTTTCTTGCCGTCTGTCCATTTTTGATCCATTTTTAACGGCTATTAAAAACATAAATTAGAAATGGATGAATTTGATAGAGTTTTTAGTTAAAATCCCATCCCCTGCAGTGCCCTCAGTATTATATAGTGCCCCCATTATAAATAATGCACCCCTTGTGACCCCCAAGTTGCCTCCCCCCATACATATATTATGGCCCCAACTGTTCCCCGATTCATTTAACACCGACATTACAGAAAAAACTAAAAAACATGCACCTCATCTACTTGCATGCATGAGCTCCGCACCGGAGGCACCAGGACCTGACGCGCCCGGTGTTGTGACGTCACATGTCCATGCGCAGGTCCTGCAAGTGTTTTAGCGTATTTTATTATTACTATTTTTAACCCCTAAAAGGCCCTTTGTTTCCACAGTGCGTAACCGTGCACCGATGCATCCCTGTCTAAACGGCCGTTAAAAACGCGCCCATTGATTTCAGTGGAGTTGTGAAAACAGCCAAAAATAATACATGACCTAGTTTTTTCTACAGCCATTGAATAGCCCCATAGACTTCAATTGGATCTAAATGCGGCTGCGTGATGGCCGTTACAACAACGTGCGTCACGTGTCCGTTTTTCGCTGTCGTGTGAGTGTAACCAGTTAAAAATGGTGCCACTGGGGGGCGCAATGCAGGAGCACTGCAGCATTGGGGCCAGAAACAACTAATGGGTAAAATGCATCAATAACCCAAAATAAAGGAGTATCTTCTGTACGGTAGTACCTCTGCTTTCTGTCAGTAACAGAAGAGATAAGCCGGCCATACACACGGTGAAGACACTTTTAAACTGGCATGTTACGTCAAGCAGTGTGAGATAAGGGGCTGCCAGACAATGGCGGCACCACTGTTCTGGTGCACACATCACATAGTCAGCAGAGCCTGTCGAAACTTGGGGGGAGTGGGGGGGGGGGGGGGAACCTGTACACTGTATATATGTAAATATGGAAGGCTATCCGCACAGAGTGAGCTGACATGTGATCTGTGATTATTGTGTTTTATGCTTTTTATTAATAAAAATCTAAATGAGTCTCTTCTTGTGACCGGGCATCCCTCAGCAGGTACTCAGCTTGTCTCCTTGTTCTCCATGGCACCTACATGCCAGTGCCAGTGCCTCCACAACAATGGCAGCCCTAGCGCCCCCGTATCAATAACAGCTCCTGCGGCTGTGCCGCTCACAGTACCCGGTAAACAGAGTCATGGTAGAGCCACCTACAAAATGACGTCTATAGGGTATATGTCCGATAAGGCCGCTCCCAAAAGGGGGTCTTGAATGGACAGCACGCCCGGCATGCGCAGCCCTCTCCATTCATTGCTATGGGACTTCCGAGACTAGCCTAGCGCTGGCTGGAAATCTCACAGCAGTGAATGGAGAGCATGCTGAGGGACGCGCCCGTCTGTCCGTTTGTCGCTATGGGATTTCAGGCAACAACAAAGCCAGGGTTCGGCTATTTTCGGAAGTCACATGGCAGTGAGTGGTGAAAAACGCACATGGGAAGGGAGACGCCTATCTCTCTCTCCCCTGCTCGGCCGCAGCACAGCCATCTGTATCACTGTCCTGAGTTACGCCCCTGCTCACTCCATTCACTTGGATGGAATTAATTACACTGCGCAGCCGCTGCAAGGGAGACGACGCGCAGTGTAATCAAGACGAAGCAAAGCTTGCATGGAGCACCGCCTCCTCTACAAACAGCTGGTCGGCGGGGTTCCGGATGTCGGACCTCCGCCAATCAGATATTGATGACCTATCCTGAAGATAGGTCATCAATATATACTGCCTGCACAATCCCTTTAAGCAGCAGTACATAACATTGCCAAGGGTGACAGATTCCCTTTAAATCTTTGCTGCTGCGGTAAACTCCCCGGGTATTCTGCTCTGAAATCCTGATGAAATCTGCCGCCCGCTGTTTGGAGTCCTTCAGCCGCGGATTTGAAATCTGTATGAAGTAGTGACAGGCGGCGGGTTATCCACACGCGGATCGGCACCTGCGGACTCACCGCCGTTCACGCTACAAATCTATGGCACAGTGTGAGCCCTGCAGAGTCCATGGGGGATTTTAGGGTACTTTCACACTTGCAGCATGGCGGATCCGCCGGGTGAAGTACCCGTGTGCTGCCGCTCCGTTCCTATTGACTATAATGGGGGTGGGGGCAGAGCTACAGCGCAGCACGACAGTGCACGGCCAGAGATCGCCGGACTAAAAGTACTGCATGTCCGACTTTTTAGTCCGGCGATCATTGCCGTTCTGCGCCGTAGCTCCGCCCCCCGCCCCCATTATAGTCAATGGGGACGGAGCGGCAGCACACGGGTACTTGCGGCATGGCGGATCCGGAACAGCCTGCCGGATAGCCATGCCACAAGTGTGAAAGTACCCTAAGACATAAGGTTGTATTCAAATGGAATCTGAATGGAATCCGCGCAAAATCTGCCTCCTGCTGTCAAAGTGAATCCATGCGGTAGTAAATACGGACCGCGGGCTAAACAGTAATAAACCCGTGGGTAGAGCCGGGGCACGTGCAACTGCAAATTTACATTTGAAATCGAAGGTTCAGCCCCTTAAAGGGATTTTCAAGGAATATTCCCTTTTTATTTTCTCTATCTAGCCCCTGCAGCTTGTGGTGGCTGCTGAAAAACCCATACGTAGCGCCTCCGATCCGGCGCCATGGCAATCTTCCCATCCCTGGTCTTCTTACCTCTGGCCAAGGCCAATGATGTGCATCGCTGCAGCCATAGACAGGCCTCAGTAGTGAGGTGTCCCCAGCAGTGACAACCCAGTTGTGGACACATCACCGCTGAGGCCAGTCATTGGCTGCAGAGCTGCACCTGACCTGATCTGGAAGTAAACACAGCGGGAACCATAACGGGACCGGAATGGAGTAGTGGGGCAACAGGTAACAAGCTAGACAAAAAGCCCATAATTCTGGAAAATCCCTTTAAATGAGATCAGTCTGTTGCCCATAGCAACCAATCACAGCACAGCTTTCATGTCTCAAAAGCAGGAGAGGAAATAAAAGCTGCTCTGTGATTGGTTGCTATGGGCAACAGAGATTTCTTTTTTAACACGTTTCATACATGTGCCTCAGGCAATACGGCCATGTTTATATCATACATGTTACGGGCTATATGTTATTCATATACTGTGTGAACACTCATTACATCCACGCCTGTGACAGGTTTATATCATACACAACGGCGTTATTTTCCCCCTCAATCCCCATGTAAAAAGTTCCGCGGAGGGATACACGAGCTCTGCTCTACACTGCCGCTTCCCAGAGCTGCGTCGGACCGCGGAGCGATCTGTGAGAAGAGCAGGGCGCCGACAAGATGGAGGGCCGAGCAGAGAGGTGGGCGCCGGGCACATTACCTGCACTGGGCATGCTCCAGGGGTCAGGCCTGTAATGTGCCAATCCTGATGGCCGGTCAGGGAGCAAAGACGCACCAAGCGCTTACATAAGGCCCTGTTCACATTTCACCCAGGTGTAATGTATTCTTTCTTCATGCCACAGTCACTACCCATTGACTGTAATGGCAGCAGCACCTACAATAGTGCACCAACTAATTATCCATAAAAGCATACATTTTATTAATCTGATTAAAAAAATGGGAATAGAAATGTGGTTCTAATAATATACAGAATGGTGGGTAATGAATCCCTGGGGGGTAGAGAGGACTGAGCGCCCCCGAAGACGACGATGGCAAAACGCGTCGGGCGGACTGCAGTTAGTGGGCCCTGTATATACGGGATATACACTGTATATGGCCCGCACTCCTTCCCAGGCTGAGATTTATTATCTACCATTCTGTATATTGCAAGTCTGGACTTTGAATCTTATTAAAGAGGCCCTGTCACCCGTATCAACCCTACTAGGGTTGATCCACCTGAGTAAAACAATACCTTTCCTATGTCCATCAGTACTACAGTAACAGTTCCAGAGAAATGTGAACTTTTAAAATGAGCCATTTGAGCACCAGGAGGTGGGCCTATGTGGTTTGAGCACTCATCTGCTTTCAATCACGCCCCCTTTCTATTATATTAACCAGAGAGGTCTAGCGCTGTATCCCGCCTGTGCACTCCCTTTGTAGAACGACATGTGCGCACATCTGCATCCCGATGAGCGAAGATGTACAGTGCGCACGCGTCGTCACGTCCCCGCACTCGGAAGTGGCGACGCAGGCAGCTCTGAAGTAGAGTTGTTTCGATACCATAAGAAAGTATTGCGATACTCGATACTATTCGATACCACGCGGAAAAAAAAAAATCCCCCCAAAAAATAAATTGTGAATTGCGCTTTTTTTTTTTACTTTTCTGTTACGACGTTCACAGCAAAGGTTTTTTTTTTTTTTTTTTTTAACAGTTTGGAGTCGGACTTTAGATATGGCGATATGTTATATGTTCATCTATATATTTTAGATGTAAAATAGGAAAAGGCGGCGATTTATAAATAATATTTCGGTGTTTTTTTTTTTTTTTTATTATTACTTTTTATTTAATTTTTTATTTACTATTTCCCCCTTAGGGGTAGGGCCTGGGATCTTTTCATCCCTTGTCCTATTCACCCTAATGGATCTCTATCAGGGTGAATAGGACGTCACATTTCCCTGTGCTCTGTACACACAGCAGCAGGGAGGCCCCATGGCAGCCAGGGCTTCAGTAGTGTCCTGGCTGCCATGGTAACCGATCGCAATGTAGGGCTCCGGTCGGTTACCATGGCAGCCAGGACGCTACTGAAGCCCTGGCTGCCATGGGGAACTGCCACCAATGGAGGGGACCGTGTGGCCACTGCCACCAATGATCTAAATACTTTAATACTGGGAGGGGGGGGCGGGATTGAGGGCGCCCTGCCCACTCATTTAGTTTAATATGGGAGGAGGTGGGGGTCGCACTGCCCACACAATAATTAACCTTTAATACAGATACAGGAGGTGGATACCGCCGGCACCGGCCTCCTGTATCTGTATTAAAGGCTAATAATCATTGTGTATGCAGGACCGGGAGAAGAGCGGCAGGACCACGGGCAGAGCGGCAGGACCGGGGGGCAGACAGGCAGGATTTGGGGGCAGAGAGGCAGGACCGGGGGCAGAGAGGCAGGACCGGGGGCTTAGAGCGGCAGGACCGGGGGCTTAGAGCGGCAGGACCAGGGGCAGAGCGGCAGGACCGGGGGGCAGAGAGGCAGGACCGGGGGCAGAGAGGCAGGACCGGGCAGACAGGCAGGATTGGGGGCAGACAGGCAGGATTTGGGGGCAGAGAGGCAGGACCAGGGGCAGAGAGGCAGGACCGGGGGCAGAGAGGCAGGACCGGGGCTTAGACGGCAGGACCAGGGGCTTAGGAGCGGCAGGACCGGGGCTTAGAGCGGCAGGACCAGGGGCAGAGAGGCAGGACCGGGGGGCAGACAGGCAGGATTTGGGGGCAGAGAGGCAGGACCGGGGGCAGAGAGGCAGGACCGGGGCTTAGAGCGGCAGGACCGGGGCTTAGAGCGGCAGGACCAGGGGCAGAGCGGCAGGACCGGGGCAGAGAGGCAGGACCGGGGGCAGACAGGCAGGATTGGGGGCAGACAGGCAGGATTTGGGGGCAGAGAGGCAGGACCAGGGGGCAGAGAGGCAGGACCGGGGGGCAGAGAGGCAGGACCGGGGGCTTAGACGGCAGGACCAGGGGCTTAGAGCGGCAGGACCGGGGGCTTAGAGCGGCAGGACCAGGGGCAGAGAGGCAGGACCGGGGGCAGACAGGCAGGATTTGGGGGCAGAGAGGCAGGACCGGGGGCAGAGAGGCAGGACCGGGGCTTAGAGCGGCAGGACCGGGGGCTTAGAGCGGCAGGACCAGGGGGAGAGCGGCAAGACCGGGGGGCAGACAGGCAAGATTTGGGGGCAGAGAGGCAGGATTTGGGAGCAGAGAGGCAGGACCGGGGGGCAGAGCGGCAGGACCGGGGGCTTAGAGCGGCAGGACCAGGGGCAGAGCGGCAGGACCGGGGGGCAGAGAGGCAGGACCGGGGGGCAGAGAGGCAGGACCGGGGGGCAGAGCGGCAGGACCGGGGGCTTAGAGCGGCAGGACCGGGGGCTTAGAGCGGCAGGACGTTTACTTGTTGCAGGCGGAGGAGCACATAGGAGAAGGAGGAGGGCACAGGACACTGGGAGGAGGCGGCTGCTGTAGTTCGCCCAAGCAGCAGTTCTCTCCTCCCATGTCCCTCCTCCCGCACCAATCACCGGCGGCCGCGTCATAGGAGGGAGGGATTCCTTACCTCCCTCCTTCTCCACTATCTACGGCCTCAGGGTACACAGCGTGTGCCGAGCGCTGCACACACTGTGTACTCCCATAACAGGAAAAATGAACATCCCGATACCGAATCGATACTGGCATAAAAGTATCGATTGGGTATCGAAAGTTCGATACCCGAAACAACCCTACTCTGAAGTAGACCACTCCGCCACTTCCGAGTGCGGGGACGTGACGACGCGTGCGCACTGTACATCTTCGCTCATTGGGATGCAGATGTGCGCACATGTCGTTCTACAAAGGGAGTGCACGGGATACAGCGCTAGACCTCTCTGGTTAATCTAATAGAAAGGGGGGCGTGATTAAAAGCAGAGGGGCGTCGCTGGAGAAGTGCTCAAACCACATAGGCCCACCTCCTGGTGCTCAAATGGCTCATTTGGATCATTTTAAAAGTTTACATTTCTCTGGAACTGTAGTACTGATAGACATAGGAAAGTTATTGTTTTACTCAGCTGGATCAACCCTACCAGGCTATATGCCTCGTAGGGTAGGGTTGATACGGGTGACAGGGCCTCTTTTAATTGTCATTTTTAGCTGATTAATAAAGTTTATGTTTTTATGGATAATTAGTTAAGGTTTTTGCATCATCTGGAATCAGTGATGGCTAACCTCCGCACTCCAGCTGTGGGGAAACTACGACTCCCAGCATGCTCCATTCATTTCTATGGAGTTCTGAGAACAGCCAAGCAAGTGTACATCTTGGGAGTCGTAGTTTTACCACAGCTGGAGTGCCGGAGGATAGCCTTCACTGACCGGTATTAGTGAAGCCCACTGTATTGGTTACATCTTGTATTATACTCCAGAGCTGCACTCACTATTCTGCTGGTGAAGTCACTGTGTACATACATTACTTATCCTGTATCACCTTCTGACAGTTTCTCTCCCTCCGGTTCCTCCTCTTATGCTCTCAGTACCTCCTCTTATTCTCTCAGTACCTCCTCTTATTCTCTCAGTGCCTCCTCTTATGCTCTCAGTGCCTCCTCTTATGCTCTCAGTGCCTCCTCTTATGCTCTCAGTGCCTCCTCTTATGCTCTCAGTGCCTCCTTATTCTCTCAGTGCCTCCTCTTATGCTCTCAGTGCCTCCTCTTATGCTCTCAGTGCCTCCTCTTATGCTCTCAGTGCCTCCTCTTATGCTCTCAGTGCCTCCTCTTTTGCTCTCAGTGCCTCCTCTTTTGCTCTCAGTGCCTCCTTATTCTCTCAGTGCCTCCTCTTATTCTCTCAGTGCCTCCTCTTATGCTCTCAGTGCCTCCTCTTATGCTCTCAGTGCCTCCTCTTATTCTCTCAGTGCCTCCTCTTATGCTCTCAGTGCCTCCTCTTATGCTCTCAGTGCCTCCTCTTATTCTCTCAGTGCCTCCTCTTATTCTCTCAGTGCCTCCTCTTATGCTCTCAGTGCCTCCTCTTATTCTCTCAGTGCCTCCTCTTATGCTCTCAGTGCCTCCTCTTATTCTCTCAGTGCCTCCTCTTATTCTCTCAGTGCCTCCTCTTATGCTCTCAGTGCCTCCTCTTATGCTCTCAGTGCCTCCTCTTATTCTCTCAGTGCCTCCTCTTATTCTCTCTGTGCCTCCTCTTATTCTCTCAGTGCCTCCTCTTATTCTCTCAGTGCCTCCTCTTATGCTCTCAGTGCCTCCTCTTATTCTCTCAGTGCCTCCTCTTATGCTCTCAGTGCCTCCTCTTATGCTCTCAGTGCCTCCTCTTATTCTCTCAGTGCCTCCTCTTATTCTCTCAGTGCCTCCTCTTATTCTCTCAGTGCCTCCTCTTATTCTCTCAGTGCCTCCTCTTATTCTCTCTGTGCCTCCTCTTATTCTCTCAGTGCCTCCTCTTATGCTCTCAGTGCCTCCTCTTATGCTCTTAGTGCCTCCTCTTTTGCTCTCAGTGCCTCCTCTTATGCTCTCAGTGCCTCCTCTTATGCTCTCTGTGCCTCCTCTTATTCTCTCAGTACCTCCTCTTATTCTCTCAGTGCCTCCTCTTATGCTCTCAGTGCCTCCTCTTATGCTCTCAGTGCCTCCTCTTATTCTCTCAGTGCCTCCTCTTATTCTCTCAGTGCCTCCTCTTATGCTCTCAGTGCCTCCTCTTATTCTCTCAGTGCCTCCTCTTATTGCTCTCTGTGCCTCCTCTTATTCTCTCAGTGCCTCCTCTTATTCTCTCAGTGCCTCCTCTTATGCTCTCTGTGCCTCCTCTTATTCTCTCAGTGCCTCCTCTTATTCTCTCAGTGCCTCCTCTTATGCTCTCAGTGCCTCCTCCTTCCATAGTGAGAGTCTAGGCCGAGGTCACCGGGGAAATGTCAGGAATGTCTTATGCTCTCAGTGCCTCCTCTTTTGCTCTCAGTGCCTCCTTTTATTCTCTCAGTGCCTCCTTTTATTGCTCTCAGTACCTCCTTTTATGCTCTCAGTGCCTCCTCTTATTCTCTCAGTGCCTCCTCTTATGCTCTCAGTGCCTCCTCTTATGCTCTCAGTGCCTCCTCTTTTGCTCTCAGTGCCTCCTCTTATGCTCTCAGTGCCTCCTTTTATTCTCTCAGTGCCTCCTCTTATTCTCTCAGTGCCTCCTCTTATTCTCTCTGTGCCTCCTCTCATGCTCTCAGTTCCTCCTCTTATTCTCTCAGTGCCTCCTCTTATGCTCTCAGTGCCTCCTCTTATTCTCTCAGTGCCTCCTCTTATGCTCTCAGTGCCTCCTCTTATGCTCTTAGTGCCTCCTCTTATTCTCTCTGTGCCTCCTCTTATTCTCTCTGTGCCTCCTCTTATTCTCTCTGTGCCTCCTCTTATTCTCTCTGTGCCTCCTCTTATTCTCTCAGTGCCTCCTCTTATTCTCTCTGTGCCTCCTCTTATTCTCTCAGTGCCTCCTCTTATTCTCTCAGTGCCTCCTCTTATGCTCTCAGTGCCTCCTCTTTTGCTCTCAGTGCCTCCTCTTATTCTCTCAGTGCCTCCTCTTATGCTCTCTGTGCCTCCTCTTATTCTCTCAGTGCCTCCTCTTATTCTCTCAGTGCCTCCTCTTTTGCTCTCAGTGCCTCCTCTTATTCTCTCAGTACCTCCTCTTATTCTCTCAGTGCCTCCTCTTATTCTCTCAGTGCCTCCTCTTTTGCTCTCAGTGCCTCCTCTTATTCTCTCTGTGCCTCCTCTTATTCTCTCAGTGCCTCCTCTTATGCTCTCAGTGCCTCCTCTTTTGCTCTCAGTGCCTCCTCTTATTCTCTCAGTGCCTCCTCGTATGCTCTCTGTGCCTCCTCTTATTCTCTCAGTACCTCCTCTTATTCTCTCAGTGCCTCCTCTTATTCTCTCAGTGCCTCCTCTTATTCTCTCAGTGCCTCCTCTTATGCTCTCGTGCCTCCTCTTATTCTCTCAGTGCCTCCTCTTATTCTCTCAGTGCCTCCTCTTATTGCTCTCAGTGCCTCCTCTTATTCTCTCAGTGCCTCCTCTTATTCTCTCAGTGCCTCCTCTTATGCTCTCAGTGCCTCCTCTTATTCTCTCAGTGCCTCCTCTTATTTTCTCAGTGCCTCCTCTTATGCTCTCAGTGCCTCCTCTTATGCTCTCAGTGCCTCCTCTTATTCTCTCAGTGCCTCCTCTTATGCTCTCAGTACCTCCTTTTATGCTCTCAGTGCCTCCTTTTATTCTCTCAGTGCCTCCTCTTATTCTCTCAGTGCCTCCTCTTATTCTCTTAGTGCCTCCTCTTATGCTCTCAGTTCCTCCTCTTATGCTCTCAGTGCCTCCTCTTATGCTCTCAGTGCCTCCTCTTATTCTCTCAGTGCCTCCTCTTATGCTCTCAGTGCCTCCTCTTATGCTCTCAGTGCCTCCTCTTATGCTCTCAGTGCCTCCTCTTATGCTCTCAGTGCCTCCTCTTATGCTCTCAGTGCCTCCTCTTATGCTCTCAGTGCCTCCTTTTTTCCTCTCAGTGCCTCCTCTTATTCTCTCAGTGCCTCCTCTTATCCTCTCAGTGCCTCCTCTTATGCTCTCAGTTCCTCCTCTTATTCTCTCAGTGCCTCCTCTTATGCTCTCAGTGCCTCCTCTTATGCTCTCAGTGCCTCCTCTTATTCTCTCAGTGCCTCCTCTTATGCTCTCAGTGGCTCCTCTTATGCTCTCAGTGCCTCCTCTTATTCTCTCTGTGCCTCCTCTTATTCTCTCTGTGCCTCCTCTTATTCTCTCTGTGCCTCCTCTTATTCTCTCTGTGCCTCCTCTTATTCTCTCAGTGCCTCCTCTTATGCTCTCAGTGCCTCCTCTTATGCTCTCAGTTCCTCCTCTTATGCTCTCAGTGCCTCCTCTTATGCTCTCAGTACCTCCTTTTATGCTCTCAGTGCCTCCTTTTATTCTCTCAGTGCCTCCTCTTATTCTCTCAGTGCCTCCTCTTATGCTCTCAGTGCCTCCTCTTTTGCTCTCAGTGCCTCCTCTTATTCTCTCAGTGCCTCCTCTTATGCTCTCAGTTCCTCCTCTTATGCTCTCAGTGCCTCCTCTTATTCTCTCAGTTCCTCCTCTTATGCTCTCAGTGCCTCCTCTTATTCTCTCTGTGCCTCCTCTTATGCTCTCAGTGCCTCCTCTTATGCTCTCAGTGCCTCCTCTTATTCTCTCAGTGCCTCCTCTTATGCTCTCAGTGCCTCCTCTTATTCTCTCAGTGCCTCCTCTTATGCTCTCAGTGCCTCCTCTTATTCTCTCAGTGCCTCCTCTTATTCTCTCAGTGCCTCCTCTTATTCTCTCAGTGCCTCCTCTTATGCTCTCAGTGCCTCCTCTTATGCTCTCAGTGCCTCCTCTTATTCTCTCAGTGCCTCCTCTTATGCTCTCAGTGCCTCCTCTTATGCTCTTAGTGCCTCCTCTTATTCTCTCTGTGCCTCCTCTTATTCTCTCTGTGCCTCCTCTTATTCTCTCAGTGCCTCCTCTTATTCTCTCAGTACCTCCTCTTATTCTCTCAGTGCCTCCTCTTATGCTCTCAGTGCCTCCTCTTATTCTCTCAGTGCCTCCTCTTATGCTCTCAGTGCCTCCTCTTATGCTCTTAGTGCCTCCTCTTATTCTCTCTGTGCCTCCTCTTATTCTCTCTGTGCCTCCTCTTATTCTCTCTGTGCCTCCTCTTATTCTCTCTGTGCCTCCTCTTATTCTCTCAGTGCCTCCTCTTATGCTCTCAGTGCCTCCTCTCATGCTCTCAGTACCTCCTCTTATGCTCTCAGTGCCTCCTCTTATGCTCTCAGTGCCTCCTCTTATTCTCTCAGTGCCTCCTCTTATGCTCTCAGTACCTCCTCTTATGCTCTCAGTACCTCCTCTTATGCTCTCAGTGCCTCCTCTTATTCTCTCAGTACCTCCTCTTATTCTCTCAGTACCTCCTCTTATTCTCTCAGTGCCTCCTCTTATTCTCTCAGTGCCTCCTCTTATTCTCTCAGTGCCTCCTCTTATGCTCTCAGTGCCTCCTCCTTCCATAGTGAGAGTCTAGGCCGAGGTCACCGGGAAATGTCAGGAACTGATTAGATAAAGTAATCCAGCCTTCTGATGCAGCTCTGGAGGTGACTGGAGCCGATGACCCAGCATTTCCCAGTTCTGACTATTGATCTCCATTTTGGCCCTGTTTGGTTTTCCTCTCAGGTCATCAGAGGGAGAACCGTTATCTGTGTCCCAGGATGTTATCATCAGGGAGATAAGCGGCTCGGACATCCCTGCGGCCTCACCGGGGGAGAGCTCAAAGCCGGCGGAGAAAAAACTCCTTCATGCCCAACCGAGATCTTCCATTGTGCCAGCCTCCCACCATAGATCTTCTCAGTCTTCGGACAGACATGGGCACTCCTCTTCTAACAGTGGCGCGTTAGATCTTCAGGCTTTGGTGGGCCGATCTGGATCATCATCCTTATCATCCGTCTCCGGAATCACAGTCCCAATCCGTTTGGATGCATTGTCCTATTTGCTTAATAATGCTGTTTTGGGAGCTTACAAAACGCCCCCTCAGATGCCATGCTACCCGCCTATGTACCCGGTGTGTCCATATACACAAATGGGATATTCCTATAGTAATTGCATGAGTGCCCCTTCTTTCAGCATGCCCTGTATGAATCCGTTGCCAACATGGCAGCCGGGGGTAACCCAGCCAGGTCTTCAACCATTCCAAAATTCAATGCCAAATTTTCCCCAGCCTATGGGAGGCATGGCACAAAACCAAAACCCAAATGTGTTTCCCAGCAATTCGCTCCCAAGTGGAACGCCCTTTAATACCGGTGTAATGGCCCCAACGCCCACCGTGCAAGACGTCAGAGGAAATCTTCGGCCTGACTGTAACACTTGGCCCCAGAAAATTAACGATGGGTTTGGAAATAACAAAGGTAACCCGTTCTCTTCTGATTCGGAAAAGCCAAGTTCTCCACCACCGCAGAGGGGTTTTGTAAGGTTTGGAGATAAGCAGAGTGAAGACAGCCGGTCTGGTAGACCCCAAAACAGTTTTAACAGGGGATCCGGAAGGGGAAGAGGAGACTTTGCTGGTCGATCCTGGCAAGGTAACTCTAATGGTCAAGAAAGACGATTTGGGGACAGATCATGGAACATGGATTCTGGCGGTCGGAGAAGGTTCCAGGATAGCCCTGATAGAGGCCAAGATAGAGGCAGCTCTTTTAAGCGTGGTCGCTGGCAGGACAGCAGAGGGAGGGATGGGGAAAACCGAGATGGTTGGCAGCAGAGAAAGAGGCAAGGTTTTTCTCCGCCTTGGAGTAAGGCAGAAACTTCTCAAGACAGGTTTAAGTCAAGCGAAGAAGAAAAAGTAGTCTCCAAGACCGATGAATCCAGTGCTAAAGATGAAGATTGGGAGATGGAATATGTAGAAGAACCTGCAGCCTCAAAGACCCCTGAGCAGAGGTCGAACTCTTCATTGCCTCCTTCGTCAAAAACCTGTGACTCTCCTCAATCCCTGAAGGCATCAGGCAAGTCAGTCGACAATAATGAAGACGTCAAAGAGTTTCTTACAAATCGTGTTCACGAAAAGGTAGAAGAGGATTCAGATTCTTCTTCCGACAAAGCAGACCCTGAGACGATGGAAATCAAACCTAAAGACAAAGGCGAAGATCCGGTTCTGGGTCCAGGGGACGATTCTGGAGAGAAGATGGTGGAAGTTGCTGAGGAGGGTACAGTGGAAGCGGTCTACACCTACGTCATTACCGTAGATGGAGATGAAAACAAGGGGATTTTCCAGGAGGTGGATGCAGAAGGCCAGTGAGCACACCACCATTTGAACCTGGCTTAGCTGTTCGGAAATTTCGTCAAATCTTGACGTTTAGCTCTGCTTATTTGTAATAGTTTACAATTTGTAGTTTTACAATTTTGAACAAGCAAACCCATACTGCTCTGTTCCGTCTCCTTGGCTTCCTTCACCGGTCTTCTGCTGGTCCCAGTCTGTAAGCTTTGGATGGACAGGGTCATGTGCACTGCTGGAACCAATGACTGGCCTCAGTGGTGACATGTCCCTAAGTGGTAGGTCGTGCCTCTTGTGAACACTTCACCGCTGAGGCCAGCCATTGGCTGCAACTGCCCACGTTACTCTATCCATTCGTAGGTTACAGGCGGGGACCGGAAGACCCTTTAAGAGATCGAGGGAACTGATGTGGAACTGCTTTAGAAAGTCTATTCTTTTCTTTAAGAAATTCTTATTTGCTAGTAAGGTAAGGATTAATGTTTTTGCTCCTTGACCCTATTGAGAGGATGACCATAGCTTAGATCTTTCTCCTGAAGAAGGTCCATATTTTCTAGGCCTTAAGATCGCGTTTAAAGACCATAATAGACTTGTTTTAAGTCTCGCAGTTTTACCAATTTTTTGGTCTGACTTTTAGATCTTTTTTTAGACGATTATTAGAGAAGTTTTACCTATTCAAGTTTGTGGAAATGTTACCTGGGCGTGTTTCCCATCAGAAACTGTAAAGTTGAACCTCATCGAAATGTTAAAGTGGACCTATCATTTGAAAAACCTTTTTGATGTATCAGAACTTTTTATCTGAGGGTCCTGGTGCTGAGACCACTACGATTACTATGAGACGGCTGGGATTGCTTAGCTGAGGGTCTGTTCCTCTTTCTGACCGCTCTCCTCAAGGATCAGAGTGAACGGCGTGTGGACCCATAGACCGTCTATACAAAAGAGACGAGCAAAGCTGATCAGAAGCGTTTCAGCACCCGGACCTCCACCTATCAAAACATCTGACGTGCAAAAAGGTTTTTTTCTTAAATAATAGGTTCCCTTTGACGCAGTATGTCTCGCGCTCACCCAGTTCATAAAGTAAATAGGTTATCTTTAGGCCCCTCTTAATTTTCCAGTCATTCCTTTACTTTACTACTACGTTTTGCAGCAAGGAACAGGAGAATATTTCTTTAGTTGTCTCTTTTGTTGCGTCAGAAATGTTATGACAATCAGGATTTTTATTTTTTTTACGAAAGTTTTAACAGAATTTCTACTGCTGGCAATTGACGGAATATAACATGATAACACTCCTGCCCCTTTCAGGTGAAATTTTTGGAAATTGCCTTATGATATCACAGACCCTTACCCGTATTACCTTCTGATATGTAAGATATCAGTTTTTTGTCACACCCTGCCTATGGCTGCTTTCAGACAAGTGAGTGTCACACTCTGGACTCGCAGTGCAGCTCCCGTCCTGACCTCCCAGCACTGCTGGGGTCGCATAGCATTATATTGATTTATGATGCTATGTTACCCTTAGAGGTCTGGAATGTATTGGATAACACTGACATAATGCTGTCAGTGGTATCGAATGCATTCCAGAAGTGTAAGGGTTACAAATCATCATAAAGCACTATAAGGCTATGCGACCCCGGCAGTGCTGGGAGGTCAGGACAGGAGCTGCGCTGCGAGTTGGGAGCGTGATACTCGCTCGTCTGAAAGCGGCCATAGGCAAGGTCCTTCTATAGCAGGGATGCTCAACTTGCGGCCCTCCAGTGGTTGTAAAACTACAACTCCCACCATGCTCTGCTGTGGGCTGATAGCTGTAGGCTATCCAGGCATGCTGGGAGTTGTAGTTTTGCAACAGCTGGAGGGCCGCAGGTTAGGCATCCCTGTTCTATAGGGTACTTTCATTTGGAATGGTTCCTGCTGTCCGTCAGAGCCCGTTAAGAAAACGTAATGCGACCTGTTACGATTTATTGGCTTTGTTAAAGTTTTTGTAGTTTTGTAGTTTTTGTGTAAAAATAAATCTGCGTTTTTAAACGCGTCTTGTATCAGTAAATGTTCATTACACAGAACGTTCTTAAAGCAGCCATACACATCTGACTATCTGGGGGTGTTCCAGCTCCGGTGTTTCCGGTGTCAGGGACGCCATGTTGGATTTCACAGGCCCAGTCCTCTTGATCTACCCAGGGTGTCCGCCTAACTCAGCTTATTCCCCTCTTCCTGTTAAGAACAGATGCACACCATCAGTAGGATAAGCCGACAATATCAGGCAAGATGGGATCCAAATATCGGTATTCCCCACCCAATGCAATGCTCCTCTGAGTGTCACGCCCCCTTCATTGTTTTGCAGGCAGAGCTTCATATTTCGGGGAGTGGAGCACCGTGACCCCTTGAGCTGATCAGTCAGGGTGCTGGCAATCTGACCCCATCCACTCTGATATTCATGGCCCATGGTGTCTGAGCTGCAGGCAGCGGGTTATAGAGCAGGAGGAGCTGAGCAGATTAATCTATAATTTTATGGGAAAAGACTCAGTAAAACTTGTATTTTGTTCATTTAAATTCCTGCCCATTCTGGGCTTTGACGTCTGAGAGGTGGTCCTATCAGTGATTGACAGCTATGTGTGTATACATACTCAAAGGGAAGCTGTCAATCACTAATAGGACCGCCTCCTCATGGAGGGAAAACTGTCAATCATAGATAGGACCGCCTCCTTATAGAGGGAAAACTGTCACAGATAGGACTGCCTCCTTATAGAGGGAAAACTGTCAATCACTAATAGGACCATCTCCTTATAGAGGGAAAACTGTCACAGATAGGACCGCCTCCTCATAGAGGGAAAACTGTCAATCACTAATAGGACTGCCTCCTTATAGAGGGAAAGCTGTCAATCACTAATAGGACCATCTCCTTACAGAGGGAAATCTGTCAATCACTGATAGGACCGCCTCCTTACAGAGGGAAATCTGTCAATCACCGATAGGACCGCCTCCTTTAGAGGGAAAACTGTCACAGATAGGACCGCCTCCTTATAGAGGAAAAACTGTCACCGATAGGAACGCCTCCTTATAGAGGGAAAACTGTCACTGATAGGAACGCCTCCTTATAGAGGGAAAACTGTCAATCACGGATAGGACCGCCTCCTCATAGAGGGAAAGCTGTCAATCATAGATAGGACCGCCTCCTTATAGAGGAAAACTGTCACCGATAGGAATGCCTCCTTATAGAGGAAAACTGTCAATCACGGATAGGACCGCCTCCTCATAGAGGGAAAGCTGTCAATTATAGATAGGACCGCCTCCTTATAGAGGGAAAACTGTCACAGATAGGACCGTCTCCTTATAGAGGGAAAACTGTCAATCACGGATAGGACCGCCTACTCATGGAGGGAAAACTGTCAATCATAGATAGGACCGCCTCCTTATAGAGGAAAACTGTCACAGATGGGACCGCCTCCTTATAGAGGGAAAACTGTCAATCACGGATATTACCGCCCCCTGATAGAGGCAAAACTACTGTCAATTACGGATAGGACTGCCTCCTTATAAAGGGAAAACTGTCAATCACGGATAGGACCGCCTCCTTATAGAGGGAAAACTCAATCACTGATAGGACCTCCTCCTTTTAGAGGGAAAACTGTCAATCACAGATAGGACCGCCTTCTTATAGAGTTAAAACTGTCACTGATAGGACCGCCTCCTTATAGAGGGAAAGCTGTCAATCACCGATAGGACCGTCTCCTTTATAGATGGAAAGCTGTTAAGCACTGATAGGGCTGTCTCCTTAAAGGGGGAAAGCTGTCAATCACTGATAGCCTTCCCTCTATAAGGAGACGGTCCTATCCGTGATTGACAGCTTTCCCTCTATAAGGAGGTGGTCCTGTTAGTGATTGACAGCTTTCTCTCTATACGGAGGCGGTTCTATCAGTGATTGACAGCTTTCCCTCTATAAGGAGACGGTCCTGTCAGTCACTAATAGGACACCTTCCTCATAGAGGGAAAAATGACACTGATAGGACCGCCTCCTTATAGAGGGAAAACTGTCACTGATAGGACCGTCTCCTTATAGAGGGAAAGCTGTCAATCACTGATAGGACCTCCTCCTTTTAGAGGGAAAACTGTCAATCACAGATAGGACCGCCTCTTCATAGAGAGAAAACTGTCAATCACAGATAGGACTGCCTCCTCATAGAGGGAAAACTATCAATCACTGATAGGACCTCCTCCTCATAGAGGGAAAACTGCCAATCACGGATAGGACCATCTCCATATAGAGAAAAAGCTGTCAATCATGGATAGGACCGTCTCCTTATATAAGGAAAACTGTCACTGATAGGACCGCCTCCTTATAGAGGGAAAACTGTCACTGATAGGACCGTCTCCTTATAGAGGGAAAACTGTCAATCACTGATAGAACCACCTCCTTATAGAGGGAAAGCTGTCAATCACGGATAGGACCGTCTCCTTATAGAGGGAAAGCTGTCAATCACCAATAGGACCATCTCCTTACAGAGGGAAATCTGTCAATCACTGATAGGACCGCCTCCTTATAGAGGAAAAACTGTCAATCACTAATAGGACTGCCTCCTTATAGAGGGAAAGCTGTCAATCACTAATAGGACCGCCTCCTTACAGAGGGAAATCTGTCAATCACCGATAGGACCGCCTCCTTTAGAGGGAAAACTGTCACAGATAGGACCGCCTCCTTATAGAGGAAAAACTGTCACCGATAGGAACGCCTCCTTATAGAGGGAAAACTGTCACTGATAGGAACGCCTCCTTATAGAGGGAAAACTGTCAATCACGGATAGGACCGCCTCCTCATAGAGGGAAAGCTGTCAATCATAGATAGGACCGCCTCCTTATAGAGGAAAAACTGTCACCGATAGGAATGCCTCCTTATAGAGGGAAAACTGTCAATCACGGATAGGACCGCCTCCTCATAGAGGGAAAGCTGTCAATTATAGATAGGACCGCCTCCTTATAGAGGGAAAACTGTCACAGATAGGACCGTCTCCTTATAGAGGGAAAACTGTCAATCACGGATAGGACCGCCTACTCATGGAGGGAAAACTGTCAATCATAGATAGGACCGCCTCCTTATAGAGGGAAAACTGTCACAGATGGGACCGCCTCCTTATAGAGGGAAAACTGTCAATCACGGATATTACCGCCCCCTGATAGAGGCAAAACTACTGTCAATTAAGGATAGGACTGCCTCCTTATAGAGGGAAAACTGTCAATCACGGATTGGACCGCCTCCTTATAGAGGGAAAACTCAATCACTGATAGGACCTCCTCCTTTTAGAGGGAAAACTGTCAATCACAGATAGGACCGCCTTCTTATAGAGTTAAAACTGTCACTGATAGGACCGCCTCCTTATAGAGGGAAAGCTGTCAATCACCGATAGGACCGTCTCCTTTATAGATGGAAAGCTGTTAAGCACTGATAGGGCTGTCTCCTTAAAGGGGGAAAGCTGTCAATCACTGATAGCCTTCCCTCTATAAGGAGACGGTCCTATCCGTGATTGACAGCTTTCCCTCTATAAGGAGGTGGTCCTGTTAGTGATTGACAGCTTTCTCTCTATACGGAGGCGGTTCTATCAGTGATTGACAGCTTTCCCTCTATAAGGAGACGGTCCTGTCAGTCACTAATAGGACACCTTCCTCATAGAGGGAAAAATGACACTGATAGGACCGCCTCCTTATAGAGGGAAAACTGTCACTGATAGGACCGTCTCCTTATAGAGGGAAAGCTGTCAATCACAGATAGGACCGCCTCTTCATAGAGAGAAAACTGTCAATCACAGATAGGACTGCCTCCTCATAGAGAGAAAACTGTCAATCACAGATAGGACTGCCTCCTCATAGAGGGAAAACTATCAATCACTGATAGGACCTCCTCCTCATAGAGGGAAAACTGCCAATCACGGATAGGACCATCTCCATATAGAGAAAAAGCTGTCAATCATGGATAGGACCGTCTCCTTATATAAGGAAAACTGTCACTGATAGGACCGCCTCCTTATAGAGGGAAAACTGTCACTGATAGGACCGTCTCCTTATAGAGGGAAAACTGTCAATCACTGATAGAACCACCTCCTTATAGAGGGAAAGCTGTCAATCACGGATAGGACCGTCTCCTTATAGAGGGAAAGCTGTCAATCACCAATAGGACCATCTCCTTACAGAGGGAAATCTGTCAATCACTGATAGGACCGCCTCCTTATAGAGGAAAAACTGTCAATCACTAATAGGACTGCCTCCTTATAGAGGGAAAGCTGTCAATCACTAATAGGACCATCTCCTTACAGAGGGAAATCTGTCAATCACTGATAGGACCGCCTCCTTACAGAGGGAAATCTGTCAATCACCGATAGGACCGCCTCCTTTAGAGGGAAAACTGTCACAGATAGGACCGCCTCCTTATAGAGGAAAAACTGTCACCGATAGGAACGCCTCCTTATAGAGGGAAAACTGTCACTGATAGGAACGCCTCCTTATAGAGGGAAAACTGTCAATCACGGATAGGACCGCCTCCTCATAGAGGGAAAGCTGTCAATCATAGATAGGACCGCCTCCTTATAGAGGAAAAACTGTCACCGATAGGAATGCCTCCTTATAGAGGGAAAACTGTCAATCACGGATAGGACCGCCTCCTCATAGAGGGAAAGCTGTCAATTATAGATAGGACCGCCTCCTTATAGAGGGAAAACTGTCACAGATAGGACCGTCTCCTTATAGAGGGAAAACTGTCAATCACTGATAGAACCACCTCCTTATAGAGGGAAAGCTGTCAATCACCAATAGGACCATCTCCTTACATAGGGAAATCTGTCAATCACTGATAGGACCGCCTCCTTATAGAGGAAAAACTGTCAATCACTAATAGGACTGCCTCCTTATAGAGGGAAAGCTGTCAATCACTAATAGGACCATCTCCTTACAGAGGGAAATCTGTCAATCACTGATAGGACCGCCTCCTTACAGAGGGAAATCTGTCAATCACCGATAGGACCGCCTCCTTTAGAGGGAAAACTGTCACAGATAGGACCGCCTCCTTATAGAGGAAAAACTGTCACCGATAGGAACGCCTCCTTATAGAGGGAAAACTGTCACTGATAGGAACGTCTCCTTATAGAGGGAAAACTGTCAATCACGGATAGGACCGCCTCCTCATAGAGGAAAGCTGTCAATCATAGATAGGACCGCCTCCTTATAGAGGAAAACTGTCAATCACGATAGGACCGCCTCCTTATAGAGGGAAAACTGTCAATCACGGATAGGACCGCCTCCTCATAGAGGGAAAGCTGTCAATCATAGATAGGACCGCCTCCTTATAGAGGAAAACTGTCAATCACTGATAGGACCGTCTCCTTATAGAGGGAAAACTGTCAATCACTGGATAGGACCGTCTCCTTATAGAGGAAAACTGTCAATCATGGATAGGACCGCCTCCTTATAGAGGGAAAACTGTCAATCACTGATAGGACCGCCTGCAGGACTTCATAGAGGGAAAACTGTCAATCACTGATAGGACCACCTCCTTATAGAGGGAAAACTGTCAATCACGGATAGGACCGTCTCCTTATAGAGGGAAAGCTGTCAATCACCAATAGGACCATCTCCTTACAGAGGGAAATCTGTCAATCACTGATAGGACCGCCTCCTTATAGAGGAAAAACTGTCAATCACTGATAGGACTGCCTCCTTATAGAGGGAAAGCTGTCAATCACTAATAGGACCATCTCCTTACAGAGGGAAATCTGTCAATCACTGATAGGACCGCCTCCTTACAGAGGGAAATCTGTCAATCACCGATAGGACCGCCTCCTTTAGAGGGAAAACTGTCACAGATAGGACCGCCTCCTTATAGAGGAAAAACTGTCACCGATAGGAACGCCTCCTTATAGAGGGAAAACTGTCACTGATAGGAACGCCTCCTTATAGAGGGAAAACTGTCAATCACGGATAGGACCGCCTCCTCATAGAGGGAAAGCTGTCAATCATAGATAGGACCGCCTCCTTATAGAGGAAAACTGTCACCGATAGGAATGCCTCCTTATAGAGGAAAACTGTCAATCACGGATAGGACCGCCTCCTCATAGAGGGAAAGCTGTCAATTATAGATAGGACCGCCTCCTTATAGAGGAAAACTGTCACAGATAGGACCGTCTCCTTATAGAGGGAAAACTGTCAATCACGGATAGGACCGCCTACTCATGGAGGGAAAACTGTCAATCATAGATAGGACCGCCTCCTTATAGAGGGAAAACTGTCACAGATGGGACCGCCTCCTTATAGAGGGAAAACTGTCAATCACGGATATTACCGCCCCCTGATAGAGGCAAAACTACTGTCAATTACGGATAGGACTGCCTCCTTATAAAGGGAAAACTGTCAATCACGGATTGGACCGCCTCCTTATAGAGGGAAAACTCAATCACTGATAGGACCTCCTCCTTTTAGAGGGAAAACTGTCAATCACAGATAGGACCGCCTTCTTATAGAGTTAAAACTGTCACTGATAGGACCGCCTCCTTATAGAGGGAAAGCTGTCAATCACCGATAGGACCGTCTCCTTTATAGATGGAAAGCTGTTAAGCACTGATAGGACTGTCTCCTTAAAGGGGAAAGCTGTCAATCACTGATAGCCTTCCTCTATAAGGAGACGGTCCTATCCGTGATTGACAGCTTTCCTCTATAAGGAGGTGGTCCTGTTATGATTGACAGCTTTCTCTATACGAGGCGGTTCTATCAGTGATTGACAGCTTTCCCTCTATAAGGAGACGGTCCTGTCAGTCACTAATAGGACACCTTCCTCATAGAGGAAAAATGACACTGATAGGACCGCCTCCTTATAGAGGAAAACTGTCACTGATAGGACCGTCTCCTTATAGAGGGAAAGCTGTCAATCACTGATAGGACCTCCTCCTTTTAGAGGGAAAACTGTCAATCACAGATAGGACCGCCTCTTCATAGAGAGAAAACTGTCAATCACAGATAGGACTGCCTCCTCATAGAGGGAAAACTGTCAATCACTGATGGGACCTCCTCCTCATAGAGGGAAAACTGCCAATCACGGATAGGACCATCTCCTTATAGAGAAAAAGCTGTCAATCATGGATAGGACCGTCTCCTTATATAAGGAAAACTGTCACTGATAGGACCGCCTCCTTATAGAGGGAAAACTGTCACTGATAGGACCGTCTCCTTATAGAGGGAAAACTGTCAATCACTGATAGAACCACCTCCTTATAGAGGGAAAGCTGTCAATCACGGATAGGACCGTCTCCTTATAGAGGGAAAGCTGTCAATCACCAATAGGACCACCTCCTTATAGAGGGAAAACTGTCAATCACTGATAGGACCTCCTCCTCATAGAGGAAAACTGTCAATCACTAATAGGACTGCCTCTTCATAGAGGGAAAACTGTCAATCACTGATAGGACCTCCTCCTCATAGAGGGAAAGCTGTCACTGATAGGACCACCTCCTCATAGAGGGAAAGCTGTCAATTACAGATAGGACCGCCTCCTTATAGAGGGAAAACCCTCAATCATGGATAAAACCGTCTCCTTATAGAGGGAAAGCTGTCAATCACTGATAGAACCGCCTCCTTATAAAGGGAAAACTGTCAATCATGGATAGGACCACCTCCTTATAGAGGGAAAGCTGTCAATCACAGATAGGACCGCCTCCTTATAGAGGGAAAGCTGTCACTGATAGGACCGCCTCCTTATAGAGGGAAAACTGTCAATCACTGATAGAACCTCCTCCTCATAGAGGGAAAACTGTCACTGATTGGACCGCCTCCTTATAGAGGGAAAGCTGTCAATCACAGATAGGACCGCCTCCTTATAGAGGGAAAACTATCACTGATAGGACTTCCTCCTTATAGAGGGAAAGCTGTCAATCACTGATAGAACCGCCTCCTCATAGAGGGAAAACTGTCACTGATAGGACCGCCTCCATATAGAAGGAAAACTGTCACCGATAGGACCGTCTCCTTATAGAGGGAAAGCTGTCAATCACTGATAGAACCGCCTCCTCATAGAGGGAAAACTGTCACAGATAGGACCGCCTCCTTATAGAGGGAAAACTGTCACAGATAGGACCGCCTCCTTATAGAGGAAAAACTGTCAATCATTGATAGGACCGTCTCCTTATAGAGGGAAAACTGTCACTGATAGGACCGCCTCCTTATAGAGGGAAAACTGTCACTGATAGTACTGCCTCTTATAGAGGGAAAACTGTCAATCACGGATAGGACCTCCTCCTCATAGAGGGAAAACTGTCAATCATGGATAGGACCACCTCCTTGTAGAGGGAAAGCTGTCAATCACGGATAGGACTGCCTTCTTATAGAGTGAAAGCTGTCAATCACCGATAGGACTGCCTCCTTATAGAGGGAAAGCTGTCAATCACGGATAGGACCACCTCCTTATAGAGGGAAAGCTGTCACTGATAGTACTGCCTCCTTATAGAGGGAAAACTGTCAATCACGGATAGGACCTCCTCCTCATAGAGGGAAAACTGTCAATCATGGATAGGACCACCTCCTTATAGAGGGAAAGCTGTCAATCACGGATAGGACCGCCTTCTTATAGAGTGAAAGCTGTCAATCACCGATAGCACCGCCTCCTTATAGAGGGAAAGCTGTCAATCACGGATAGGACCACCTCCTTATAGAGGGAAATCTGTCAATCACCGATAGGACCGCCTCCTTATAGAGGGAAAGCTGTCAATCACGGATAGGACCACCTCCTTACAGGGCTCCAGACTAAAAAAATTACCTAGGAGCCATCGGCTCCTAAACTGAAAAATTTAGAAGCCAAATAAAAAATATAGTCGCCAAATTTAAATACATATATAATTATAAGATAAAAAATTGCCTAATTCACTATGGTTTTGGCTCAAAATCACTGACTGAACACTGAGGTGTGAATAAGGCATAAGGCTGGTTTCACACTGGGGTGCAGTCAGGGAACGCTGGACCAGTATGGAGGGTGAGGGAGATTAGAGACTCTGGGCCCAGTAGGAAGAGTGGTTGTAGTCAGAAAACCCTAGCCCAGTATGGATGATGGACACAATCAGAGACCACAGGAGTAATATGGAGGGTGGGTTCAGTCAGACACCTCAGGGCCAGTATGGAGGGTGGGCGCAGAGAGCCCTGGACCAGTATGGAGGGTGGGCGCAGAGAGCCCTGGACCAGTATGGAGGGTGGGCGCAGAGAGCCCTGGACCAGTATGGAGGGTGGGCGCAGAGACCCCTGGTCCAGTATGATGGGAGGTATTTTGCAGATTCCTCAGGACCAGTATGGAGGGTGGGTGGGTGCAGAGACCTCAGGACCAGTATGGTGGGTGGGTGCAGAGTCTTCAGGACCAGTATGGTGGGTGGGTGCAGAGACTTCAGGACCAGTATGGTGGGTGGGTGCAGAGACCTCAGGACCAGTATGGGTGGGTGGGTGCAGAGACCTCAGGACAGTATGGTGGGTGGGTGCAGAGACCTCAGGACCAGTATGGTGGGTGGGTGCAGAGACTTCAGGACCAGTATGGTGGGTGGGTGCAGAGACCTCAGGACCAGTATGGTGGGTGGGTGCAGAGACCTCAGGACCAGTATGAGGTGGGTGGGTGCAGAGATCTCCAGGACCAGTATGGTGGGTGGGTGCAGAGACCTCAGGACCAGTATGGTGGGTGGGTGCAGAGACCTCAGGACCAGTATGGTGGGTGGGTGCAGAGACCTCAGGACCAGTATGGTGGGTGGGTGCAGAGACCTCAGGACCAGTATGGTGGGTGGGTGCAGAGACCTCAGGACCAGTATGGTGGGTGGGTGCAGAGACCTCAGGACCAGTATGGTGGGTGGGTGCAGAGACCTCAGGACCAGTATGGTGGGTGGGTGCAGAGACCTTAGGACCAGTATGGTTTGCAGAGACCTCAGGACCAGTACGGAGGGTGGGCGCAGTTAGTCCAGGAGATAGAGGAGACACCGGGAGCAGCATGGTGGACACGCACAGACTGACACTTACCAGTGACACCGGTGCCCTCTCTCCTCTTCAGTGAAAGGCGGACAAACCCAACAACCAGCGGGATAAATCATGGCTCCTCAGAGACTCCACACAGGGACGTCCCCATTAGAGCCAGCAGAAACCTCCAGAGACCGGCCGCTCCCCCTCACGACTCTCCTGACACACCGCCCGGCCAATCACAAGTAATGATGAAACGCTAGCCGGTCGTCTCAGCCAATAGCACAATGCTACATAAACGCGGGGCCAGAAGCCAATAAGCATTCAATCAGAATTTCAGAAAAAACTCCCTACTCCGCAGCCGGCCTTAGAGGAGGGACTTGGACAGACAGGCGGATAACGGGCAGGGAGTTCCAGCCAATCAGTGTACTCACAAGCTTCCCGTTCCTTGCTGGTTGTCAGGGGATTGGCTCTTCTAATGTGCCTAGCGTGGTGCGTCTGCTAAAGGAAGTTTTTTTTTTCTTCTTAAAGCTGCAGTACAGCGGTGGGACAAGTTGCAAATGGCGACAAGACTTAAAAGTTATATCGCCATTTGCAGAACTCCTGGTAGCATTGGCGACCATTTTGGTCGCCATCTGGAGCCCTGCCTTATAGAGGGAAAGCTGTCAATCACAAATAGGACCATCTCCTTATATAGGGAAAGCTGTCAATCACCGATAGGACGTCTCCTTATAGAGGGAAAGCTGTCAATCACTGATAGAACCGCCTCCTTATAGAGGGAAAGCTGTCAATCACGGATAGGACCGTCTCCTTATAGAGGGAAAGCTGTCAATCACGGATAGGACCGTCTCCTTATAGAGGGAAGGCTGTCAATCACTGATAGAACCGCCTCCTTATAGAGGGAAGACTGTCAATCACTGATAGAACCGCCTCCTTATAGAGGGAAGGCTGTCAATCACCGATAGAACCGCCTCCTTATAGAGGGAAGACTGTCAATCACTGATAGAACCGCCTCCTTATAGAGGGAAGGCTGTCAATCACCGATAGAACCGCCTCCTTATAGAGGGAAGGCTGTCAATCACTGATAGAACCGCCTCCTTATAGAGGGAAAGCTGTCAATCACAGATAGGACCGCCTCCTCATAGAGGGAAAACTGTCAATCACTAATAGGACCTCCTCCTTATAGAGGGAAAGCTGTCAATCAAAGATAGGACCGCCTCCTCATAGAGGGAAAACTGTCACTGATAGGACCGCCTCCTCATAGAGGAAAAACTGTCACTGATAGGACCGCCTCCTTATAGAGGGAAAACTGTCACTGATAGGACCGCCTCCTCATAGAGGGAAAACTGTCACTGATAGGACCGCCTCCTTATAGAGGGAAAGCTGTCAATCACCGATAGAACCGCCTCCTTATAGAGGGAAGGCTGTCAATCACTGATAGAACCGCCTCCTTATAGAGGGAAAGCTGTCAATCACAGATAGGACCGCTTCATCATAGAGGGAAAACTGTCAATCAAAGATAGGACCACTTCCTTATAGAGGGAAAACTGTCAATCAAAGATAGGACCACCTCCTTATAGAGGGAAAACTGTCAATCAAAGATAGGACTCACAATAAAGAATATCCCAGCGACTTTTCTTGCTTTTAAACTCTGTTTATAATTTTATTATAATGCAAATCACAATGGTTGCCCGGATGCGTTTCGACTAATGAGCCTTCTTCAACGGGTCTCAGGACTAATGCATACAGACATTTAAATAGGTATAATGACGTCAGATGCCCAGATAGAGGCGGTAAATACAAAATAACCAATCAACATCTGTTTCAATTTACAAGTGAAACCATTGTGATTTGCATTATAATAAAATTATAAACAGTGTTTAAAAGCAAGAAAAGTCTCTGGGATATTCTTTATCGTATGTGCTGTGGAGAGAGCTCCTTTCCGTGCGACACATCTACCGAGTGCTGGCTGATCTATCATTCCTTTTCAAAGATAGGACCGTCTCCTTATAGAGGGAAAGCTGTCAGTCACCGATAGGACCGTCTCTTTATAGAGAGAAAGCTGTCAATCACTGATAGAACCGCCTCCTTATAGAGGGAAGGCTGTCACGGATAGGACCGCCTCCTTATAGAGGGTAAACTGTCAATCACAGATAGGACCGCCTCCTTATAGAGTGAAAACTGTCACTGATAGGACCGCCTCCTTATAGAGGGAAAACTGTCACTGATAGGACCGCCTCCTTATAGAGGGAAGGCTGTCCCTGTCGCCTCCTTATAGAGGGAAAACTGTCAATCACAGATAGGACCGCCCCCTCATAGAGGGAAAACTGTCATTGATAGGACCGCCTCCTTTTGGAGGCGAGGGTGTCAATCACTGATAGAACCGCCTCCTTATAGAGGGAAGGCTGTCAATCACCGATAGAACCGCCTCCTTATAGAGGGAAGGCTGTCAATCACTGATAGAACCGCCTCCTTATAGAGGGAAAGCTGTCAATCACAGATAGGACTGCCTCCTTATAGAGGGAAAGCTGTCACTGATAGGACCGCCTCCTTATAGAGGGAAGTCTGTCACTGATAGGACCGCCTCCTTATAGAGGGAAAACTGTCAATCACAGATAGGACCGCCCCCTCATAGAGGGAAAACTGTCACTGATAGGACCGCCTCCTTATAGAGGGAAAGCTGTCACTGATAGGACCGCCTCCTTATAGAGGGAAAGCTGTCACTGATAGGACCGCCTCCTTATAGAGGGAAAGCTGTCACTGATAGAACCGCCTCCTTATAGAGGGAAAGCTGTCAATCACTGATAGAACCGACTCCTTATAGAGGGAAAACTGTCAATCACGGATAGGACCGCCTCCTTATAGAGGAAAAGCTGTCAATCACTAATATGACCGCCTCCTTATAGAGGGAAAGCTGTCACTGATAGGACCGTCTCCTTATAGAGGGAAAGCTGTCAATCACTAATAGGACCATCTCTTTACAGAGGGAAATCTGTCAATCACTGATAGGACCGCCTCCTTATAGAGGAAAAGCTGTCAATCACTAATAGGACTGCCTCCTTATAGAGGGAAAGCTGTCACTGATAGGACCGCCTCCTTATAGAGGGAAAGCTGTCACTGATAGAACCACCTCCTTATAGAGGGAAAGCTGTCAATCACTGATAGAACCGCCTCCTTATAGAGGGAAAACTGTCAATCACGGATAGGACCGCCTCCTTATAGAGGGAAAGCTGTTAATCACTAATAGGACCGCCTCCTTATAGAGGGAAAGCTGTCAATCACTAATAGGACCGCCTCCTTATAGAGGAAAGCTGTCAATCACTAATAGGACCGCCTCCTTATAGAGGGAAAGCTGTCAATCACTAAAAGGACTGTCTCCTTATAGAGGGAAAGCTGTCACTGATAGGACTGCCTCCTTATAGAGGGAAAACTGTCACTGATCGGACCCTCTCCTTATAGAGGGAAGGCTGTCACTGATAGGACCGTCTCCTTATAGAGGAAAAGCTGTCAGTCACCGATAGAACCGCCTCCGTATAGAGGTAGAGCTGTCAATCACTGATAGAGCCGCCTCCTTATAGAGGGAAAGCTGTCAATCACGGATAGGACCGCCTCCTTATAGAGGGAAAGCTGTCAATCACTAATAGGACCGCCTCCTTATAGAGGGAAAGCTGTCACTGATAGGACCGTCTCCTTATAGAGGGAAAGCTGTCACTAATAGAACCGCTTCCTTATAGAGGGAAAGCTGTCAAACACTGATAGAACCGCCTCCTTATAGAGGGAAAGCTGTCACTAATAGAACCGCTTCCTTATAGAGGGAAAGCTGTCAATCACTACTAGGACCGCCTCCTTATAGAGGGAAAGCTGTCAATCACTAATAGGACCGCCTCCTTATAGAGGGAAAGCTGTCACTGATAGGACTGCCTCCTTATAGAGGGAAAACTGTCAATTACTGATAGAACCGCCTCCTCATAGAGGGAAAACTGTCACTGATAGGACCGCCTCCTTATAGAGGGAAAACTGTCACCGATAGGACCGCCTCCTTATAGAGGGACAGCTGTCACTGATAGGACCGCCTCCTTATAGAGGGAAAACTGTCACTGATAGGACCCTCTCCTTATAGAGGGAAGGCTGTCACTGATAGGACCGTCTCCTTATAGAGGAAAAGCTGTCAGTCACCGATAGAACCGCCTCCGTATAGAGGTAGAGCTGTCAATCACTGATAGAGCCGCCTCCTTATAGAGGGAAAGCTGTCAATCACGGATAGGACCGCCTCCTTATAGAGGGAAAGCTGTCAATCACTAATAGGACCGCCTCCTTATAGAGGGAAGGCTGTCACTGATAGGACCGTCTCCTTATAGAGGGAAAGCTGTCACTAATAGAACCGCCTCCTTATAGAGGGAAAGCTGTCAATCACTAATAGGACCGCCTCCTCATAGAGGGAAAACTGTCACTGATAGGACCGCCTTCTTATAGAGGAAAAGCTGTCAATCACTGATAGGACCATCTCTTTACAGAGGGAAATCTGTCAATCACTGATAAGACCGCCTCCTTATAGAGGGAAAGCTGGTAATCACTAATAGGACCGCCTCCTTATAGAGGGAAAGCTGTCACTGATAGGACCGCCTCCTTATAGAGGGAAAACTGTCACTGATAGGACCACCTCCTTATAGAGGGAAAACTGTCACTGATAGGACCGCCTCCTTATAGAGGGAAAGCTGTCAATCACTAATAGGACTGCCTCCTTATAGAGGGAAAGCTGTCACTGATAGGACCGCCTCCTTATAGAGGGAAAGCTGTCACTGATAGAACCACCTCCTTATAGAGGGAAAGCTGTCAATCACTGATAGAACCGCCTCCTTATAGAGGGAAAACTGTCAATCACGGATAGGACCGCCTCCTTATAGAGGGAAAGCTGTTAATCACTAATAGGACCGCCTCCTTATAGAGGGAAAGCTGTCAATCACTAATAGGACCGCCTCCTTATAGAGGGAAAGCTGTCAATCACTAATAGGACCGCCTCCTTATAGAGGAAAGCTGTCAATCACTAAAGGACTGTCTCCTTATAGAGGAAAGCTGTCACTGATAGGACTGCCTCCTTATAGAGGAAAACTGTCAATTACTGATAGAACCGCCTCCTCATAGAGGAAAACTGTCACCCGATAGGACCGCCTCCTTATAGAGGAAAACTGTCACCGATAGGACCGCCTCCTTATAGAGGAAAGCTGTCACTGATAGGACCGCCTCCTTATAGAGGAAAACTGTCACTGATCGGACCCTCTCCTTATAGAGGAAGGCTGTCACTGATAGGACCGTCTCCTTATAGAGGAAAAGCTGTCAGTCACCGATAGGAACCGCCTCCGTATAGAGGTAGAGCTGTCAATCACTGATAGAGCCGCCTCCTTATAGAGGGAAAGCTGTCAATCACGGATAGGACCGCCTCCTTATAGAGGGAAAGCTGTCAATCACTAATAGGACCGCCTCCTTATAGAGGGAAAGCTGTCACTGATAGGACCGTCTCCTTATAGAGGGAAAGCTGTCACTAATAGAACCGCCTCCTTATAGAGGGAAAGCTGTCAATCACTAATAGGACCGCCTCCTCATAGAGGGAAAACTGTCACTGATAGAACCGCCTCCTTATAGAGGAAAAGCTGTCAATCACTAATAGGACTGCCTCCTTATAGAGGGAAAGCTGTCACTGATAGGACCGCCTCCTTATAGAGGGAAAGCTGTCACTGATAGAACCACCTCCTTATAGAGGGAAATCTGTCAATCACTGATAGAACCGCCTCCTTATAGAGGGAAAACTGTCAATCACGGATAGACCGCCTCCTTATAGAGGGAAAGCTGTTAATCACTAATTGGACCGCCTCCTTATAGAGGGAAAGCTGTCAATCACTAATAGGACCGCCTCCTTATAGAGGGAAAGCTGTCAATCACTAATAGGACCGCCTCCTTATAGAGGGAAAGCTGTCAATCACTAAAAGGACTGTCTCCTTATAGAGGGAAAGCTGTCACTGATAGGACTGCCTCCTTATAGAGGGAAAACTGTCAATTACTGATAGAACCGCCTCCTCAAAGAGGGAAAACTGTCACAGATAGGACCGCCTCCTTATAGAGGGAAAACTGTCACCGATAGGACCGCCTCCTTATAGAGGGAAAGCTGTCACTGATAGGACCGCCTCCTTACAGAGGGAAAACTGTCACTGATAGGACCCTCTCCTTATAGAGGGAAGGCTGTCACTGATAGGACCGTCTCCTTATAGAGGAAAAGCTGTCAGTCACCGATAGAACCGCCTCCGTATAGAGGAAGAGCTGTCAATCACTGATAGAGCCGCCTCCTTATAGAGGGAAAGCTGTCAATCACGGATAGGACCGCCTCCTTATAGAGGGAAAGCTGTCAATCACTAATAGGACCGCCTCCTTATAGAGGGAAAGCTGTCACTGATAGGACCGTCTCCTTATAGAGGGAAAGCTGTCACTGATAGGACTGCCTCCTTATAGAGGGAAAACTGTCAATTACTGATAGAACCGCCTCCTCATAGAGGGAAAACTGTCACAGATAGGACCACCTCCTTATAGAGGGAAAACTGTCACCGATAGGACCGCCTCCTTATAGAGGGAAAGCTGTCACTGATAGGACCGCCTCCTTATAGAGGGAAAACTGTCACTGATAGGACCCTCTCCTTATAGAGGGAAGGCTGTCACTGATAGGACCGTCTCCTTATAGAGGAAAAGCTGTCAGTCACCGATAGAACCGCCTCCGTATAGAGGTAGAGCTGTCAATCACTGATAGAGCCACCTCCTTATAGAGGGAAAGCTGTCAATCACGGATAGGACCGCCTCCTTATAGAGGGAAAGCTGTCAATCACTAATAGGACCGCCTCCTTATAGAGGGAAAGCTGTCACTGATAGGACCGTCTCCTTATAGAGGGAAAGCTGTCACTAATAGAACCGCCTCCTCATAGAGGGAAAACTGTCACTGATAGGACCGCCTTCTTATAGAGGAAAAGCTGTCAATCACTGATAGGACCATCTCTTTACAGAGGGAAATCTGTCAATCACTGATAAGACCGCCTCCTTATAGAGGGAAAGCTGTTAATCACTAATAGGACCGCCTCCTTATAGAGGGAAAGCTGTCACTGATAGGACCGCCTCCTTATAGAGGGAAAACTGTCACTGATAGGACCACCTCCTTATAGAGGGAAAACTGTCACTGATAGGACCGCCTCCTTATAGAGGGAAAGCTGTCAATCACTGATAGGACCGCCTCCTTATAGAGGGAAAACTCACTGATAGGACCGTCTCCTTATAGAGGAAAAGCTGTCAGTCACTGATAGAACCGCCTCCGTATAGAGGTAGAGCTTTCAATCACTGATAGAGCCGCCTCCTTATAGAGGGAAAGCTGTCAATCACGGATAGGACCGCCTCCTTATAGAGGCAAAGCTGTCACTGATAGGACCGCCTCCTTATAGAGGGAAAGCTGTTAATCACTGACAGGACCGCCTCCTCATAGAGGGAAAACTGTCAATCATAGATAGGACAGCCTCCTTATAGAGGGAAAGCTGTCACTGATAGGACCGCCTCCTTATAGAGGGAAAACTGTCAATCACTGATAGGACCGCCTCCTTATAGAGGGAAAACTGTCACTGATAGGACCGCCTCCTTTTAGAGGGAAAGCTGTCACTGATAGGACCGCCTCCTTATAGAGGGAAAGCTGTCACTGATAGGACCGCCTCCATATAGATGGAAAACTGTCACTGATAGGACCGCCTCCTTTTAGAGGGAAAGCTGTCACTGATAGGACCGCCTCCTTATAGAGGGAAAGCTGTCACTGATAGGACCGCCTCCTTATAGAGGGAAAGCTGTCACGGATAGGACCGTCTCTTTATAGAGGGAAAGCTGTCACTGATAGACCTCCTCCTCATAGTGGGAAAGCTGTCACTGATAGGACCGCCTCCTCATAGAGGGAAAACTGTCAATCAAAGATAGGACTCACGATAAAGAATATCCCAGCGACTTTTCTTGCTTTTAAACTCTGTTTATAATTTTATTATAATGCAAATCACAATGGTTGTCCAGACGCGTTTCGACTAATGAGCCTTCTTCAACGGGTCTCAAGACTAATGCATACAGACATTTAAATAGGTATAGTGACGTCAGACGCCCAGATAGAGGCGGTAAATACATGGTTTCGCCCTGTACGTGGGCGAAACCATGCAGACCATCAGAGATAGGATTTGTAAACACAAGTCCACTATTAGGACAAGAAACCTTTTATTGCCACTTCCCCACCACTTTGACAAATATGGCCATAACCTGTCACAACTAAAATTTCAGGTCTTAGAACAGGTGAGGATGCCGAGGAGAGGGGGTGATATTAAGAAGCTTCTGCTCCGCATTTTGGATCCATACACTTGACACTTTAGAACCCCGTGGTTTAAATCGGGACTATGGGATCTCTCGTTTGTGAATCACTGCTCTTATATATATTTAATTGAAATATGTTTTCATTTCAGGCACAGTCTGCTGAGAGCTCCTTTCCGTGCGACACATCTACCGAGTGCTGGCTGATCTATCATTCCTTTTCAAAGATAGGACCGTCTCCTTATTGAGGGAAAGCTGTCAGTCACCGATAGGACCGCCTCCTTATAGAGGGAAGGCTGTCACGGATAGGACCGCCTCCTTATAGAGGGAAAGCTGTCAGTCACCGATAGGACCGTCTCTTTATAGAGAGAAAGCTGTCAATCACTGATAGAACCGCCTCCTTATAGAGGGAAGGCTGTCACGGATAGGACCGCCTCCTTATAGAGTGAAAACTGTCACTGATATGACCGCCTCCTTATAGAGGGAAAACTGTCACTGATAGGACCGCCTCCTTATAGAGTGAAAACTGTCAATCACTGATAGGACCGCCTCCTTATAGAGGGAAAACTGTCAATTACGGATAGGACCGCCTCCTTATAGAGGAAAAGCTGTCAATCACTAATAGGACCGCCTCCTTATAGAGGGAAAACTGTCACTAATAGGACCGTCTCCTTATAGAGGGAAAGCTGTCACTAATAGAACCGCCTCCTTATAGAGGGAAAGCTGTCAATCACTAATAGGACCGCCTCCTTATAGAGGAAAAGCTGTCACTGATAGAACCGCCTCCTTATAGAGGGAAAGCTGTCAATCACTGATAGAACCGCCTCCTTATAGAGGGAAAACTGTCAATCACGGATAGGACCGCCTCCTTATAGAGGAAAAGCTGTCAATCACTAATAGGACCGCCTCCTTATAGAGGGAAAGCTGTCACTGATAGGACCGTCTCCTTAAAGAGGGAAAGCTGTCAATCACTAATAGGACCGCCTCCTTATAGAGGGAAAACTGTCACTGATAGGACCGCCTCCGTATAGAGGGAAAACTGTCACTGATAGAACCGCCTCCTCATAGAGGGAAAGCTGTCACTGATAGGACCGCCTCCTTATAGAGGGAAAACTGTCACCGATAGGACCGCCTCCTTATAGAGGGAAAGCTGTCACTGATAGGACCACCTCCTTATAGAGGGAAAGCTGTCACTGATAGGACCGTCTCCTCATAGAGGGAAAGCTGTCAATCACTGATAGGACCGCCTCCTTATAGAGGAAAAGCTGTCAGTCACCGATAGAACCGCCTCCGTATAGAGGTAGAGCTGTCAATCACTGATAGAGCCGCCTCCTTATAGAGGGAAAGCTGTCAATCAAGGGTAGGACCGCCTCCTTATAGAGGGAAAGCTGTCAATCACTAATAGAACCGCCTCCTTATAGAGGGAAAGCTGTCACTGATAGGACCGCCTCCTTATAGAGGGAAAGCTGTTACTGATAGAACCGCCTCCTTATAGAGGGAAAGCTGTCAATCACTAATAGGACCGCCTCCTTATAGAGGGAAAACTGTCACTGATAGGACGGCCTCCTTATAGAGGAAAAGCTGTCACTGATAGGACCGCCTCCTCATAGAGGGAAAACTGTCACTGATAGGACCGCCTCCTTATAGAGGGAAAGCTGTTACTGATAGAACCGCCTCCTTATAGAGGGAAAGCTGTCACTGATAGGACCGCCTCCTTATAGAGGGAAAACTGTCACCGATAGGACCGCCTCCTTATAGAGGGAAAGCTGTTACTGATAGAACCGCCTCCTCATAGAGGGAAAGCTGTCACTGATAGGACCGCCTCCTTATAGAGGGAAAACTGTCACCGATAGGACCGCCTCCTTATAGAGGGAAAGCTGTTACTGATAGAACCGCCTCCTTATAGAGGGAAAGCTGTCAATCACTAATAGGACCGCCTCCTTATAGAGGGAAAACTGTCACTGATAGGACGGCCTCCTTATAGAGGAAAAGCTGTCACTGATAGGACCGCCTCCTCATAGAGGGAAAACTGTCACTGATAAGACCACCTCCTTATAGAGGGAAAGCTGTCAGTCACCGATAGAACCGCCTCCGTATAGAGGTAGAGCTGTCAATCACTGATAGAGCCGCCTCCTTATAGAGGAAAAGCTATCAATCACTGATAGGACCTCCTCCTCATAGAGGGAAAACTGTCACTGATAGGACCGCTTCATCATAGAGGGAAAACTGTCACTGATAGGACCGCCTCCTTATATAGGAAAAGCTGTCAATCACTGATAGGACCTCCTCCTCATAGAGGGAAAACTGTCACTGATAGGACCGCCTCCTTATAGAGGAAAAGCTGTCAATCACTGATAGGACCATCTCTTTACAGAGGGAAATCTGTCAATCACTGATAAGACCGCCTCTTTATAGAGGGAAAGATGTCAATCATGGATAGGACCGCCTCCTTATAGAGGGAAAGCTGTCAATCACTAATAGGACCGCCTCCTCATAGAGGGAAAGATGTCAATCACTGGATAGGACCGCCTCCTCATAGAGGGAAAGCTGTCAATCACTGATAGGACCGTCTCCTTATAGAGGGAAAGCTGTCAATCACTGAACCATTTCCTGGTCGTCAAGGCAAGTTTGACAAGTTTTACTAAATCCTCTCACAAACAACTATCAATCTGCTCAGCTCCTCCTGCTCTATAACCACGTTCTACATGACAGGACCTTTAACTCTATGTCGGCAAAGATTTAGCTGATTACTTGCGTCAGGAGGCATCATATGGTGATGTTATCCACCTAAAGGAAGGCCTACACCTCAGTATTATGTGACCGCAGCGGCTCAGGAGGCTCTGCTGGTATACCGGGGGCGGAAGCGGACTTGTCATGTGATGGTTTTATCTAATTATGCCTATCGTAGACTGCAAGAGACATAACTTATGGAGGCACTTAGATAATATGGAAGGATGGATATACATCGTATACGTGAACCCCTCGTTCTTCCCGATAGCTCTGATGGGGAGGATAGACGTTCCTGAAGGGTAAACCAGGCCTCACCTCCGAGGAGGGCTGGAACATTAGGAAATGGAAGCTGGGTGTGGACCCACTGGACTGAACCCCTGCCTGGCGCTGGATTAAAGGTCCTACTCCTGCTGCTCGTCCTGAAGCCAAGGAGAAGACAGAAGCGGTTTATCAGATAGGTGAGCGCTCTGCGGTTTGGACCCGGCAATCACGTGATCACCAAGTGTCTGGGGGGCAGAGCTGAGCTGCAGGGTCAGGTAACACCGATGTACAAAGCCCCCAGAGGAGGCTGCTTTCCCCTGTAACTGGGGCTCCTGTGGATGCCCGGGGTACAGTGAAAATACTGCAAAATTTAAAAAAAAAAATTGTCTTCCAAAGGTCTTTCGGTGACCTCTTGGGGGTCAAATTATATGGCAAATTGGGGGTCAAATTATATGGCAATTATAGATATAAAAAGGTAAAAATTATAAAAGAAAATAGAAAAGTTTAAAAACCTCTTAGGGGATATATTATGGGGCAAAAATATATTTAAAAAAACATAATAAAAGAATATTGAAAAAAAATTTAAATAATAAAATACAAGAAAATCGTTGTGAGGTACTACAATATTATGTAGCAGAAAAAAAAAAAAAGTTTAAAAAAATAAAATAAAAAACAATAAAAAAAACACTAACCAAAACCGTCACCATTATCACCCCATTCATGTGAAACTATACAAATTACTGTAACAAAATAAGGGAATCATTAGAATAATTTATTTTTGTGTCAGTTTGAGCTATAGTTTAAAAAAAAATGACTTTAAAAAAATGTTTTGAGCAGTTTCACCCAAATAAAACAAAAAAATATATTATAAAATCCTTTGTGTCACATAAAACATTGTTGCAACAATTATTTTGGTGGTAAAACAAATGAAAAAGTTACAACTATTTCGAGCTACTTGCACTAAAAAAGTGGCCGGTCATTAAAGGGGTTGGTCCATAGGGACCCTCACCTATTACTTGGGATGGAGCCCACAACGTTCTGGAGGGCGCACGGTGCTTGCAGGCCTGGTCAGTAAAGGGTTAATCAATAAGCTTGTAAGGGAAAGTGCTTACTGGTTACAGCGGGGCCTCTATAACTGGGAACAGGAGGCGGTAATGACGAGGGGGCGCCGTCCTCTGCAGTGAATGTTTTTGTTCTGTTTGTGTCACTATTTTGGCGCATCTTTTATTTGCTGCAATTATTTTTACTGAAAAGCCCTTTATTACAACGCACGATATTCGGCCAATTACTGGGAGCGATCATTCCTGACAAGTGTTACGGACGGCAGATTAGAGCCTGTACTGTGCCCCCTGATGCCCTAAACCCCCTCCCTTCCCATGCTGCCCCCCTGTATCTGATGCGGCCGCTCCATTCCTGAGCTGCTGCCATCAGAAGCAAGTGTAAGGCCTCTTTCACACTTGTGTTCTGAGGATCCGTCAGGCACTTCCGTCCCGCCAGATCCGTCAGAACGCAAGTCACCTGAAAGCATTCGAAGACTGATCAGGATCCTGATCAGTCTTCGAAATGCTTTGAGGTTACTATGGCAGCCAGGAAGCTAATAAATCCTGGTTGCCATAGTAGTAGGGAAGCGGGGCAGCGATATACTTACAGTCCATGCGGCTCCCGGGGTGCTTCAGAATGACGTCAGAGCGCCTCCATGCACGTGGGGCGCCATGACGTCACTCTGGAGCGCCCCGGGAACCGCACGGACGGTAACCACTACACTTTACCATGGCAACCAGGACTTTAGCGTCCTGGCTACCATGGTAACCATTGAGAAAAAGCTAAACGTCGGATCCGGCGATGCGCCGAAACAACGTCTAGCTTAAGGCCGGATCTGGATTAATGCCTTTCAATGGGCATTAATTCCGGATCCCGCCTTGCGGCAAGTGTTCAGGATTTTTGGCCAAAAAGCGCAGCATGCTGCGGTATTTTCTCCAGCCAAAAAACGTTCTGGTCCTGAACTGAAGACGTTCTGATGCATCCTGAACGGATTTCTCTCCATTCAGAATGCTCTGGGATAATCCTGATCAGGATTTTTCCGGCATAGAGACCCGACGACGAAACTCTATGCCGGAAAAGAAATACGCAAGTGTGAAAGAGCCCTAAGCTGCAACAGCTCAACCATTTAACCCCTTAGATGCCACCCACGACATCCATAGAGTGACCTGATCTATAAAATGATCATGGTACTAATCACGTGTGGTGGACGTTGTTAAAAAAATAAAATAAAAAACAATGGCGGAATTGCTTTTATTTTTGCCTTAGCTCCCAAAAAAGTTCAATAAAAAGTAATCAAAAAGTCATAAATATCCCAAAATAATCTCAATAAAAACTACAGCCCATTCTGCAAAAAATAAGCCCTCACACAACTAAGTTGACGGAAAAATAAAAAAGTTTTGGGTCTTAGATATGTCAATGCAAAAAAAAAAGATGAGTGATTTTATAATATAAAAGTAATAAAACATGAAAAAAACTACACAAATTTGGCATTGCCATAATAACTATCAACCCGCAGAATAAAATTATATCAAGTGTATAACATGGAGAACCTCATAAAAATTAAAAACACTGACAGAATTGCAAGTTTTGCCCACTTCACCTTCTAAAAAAAGTAAGCAACCGAAAGGTCGTCCACACCCCAAAATGGCATCAATTAAAAATACAGATCGCCCCTCAAAAAATGAGCCTCACTCAGCCAAGCACACATAAATACAAAAAATTATATGGGTCAGAATATGGCAAATAAAAGAAAAAAATATTAACTTTTTTTTTTTCAGTATAAAAACATAAGAAAAAAATACACGTCTGTGGTCTCGCCGGATTCTTACTGACCTGGAGAATATAAGTAACTGGTCAGTATTATCACATATCAAATGCTGTAACCAAAAAACCTGTAAAACCTGGCGGAATTGCTTTTTTTTCCCAATTCCATCACATTTGGATTTTTTTCCTGCTTACCACTACATCATATGCAATATTAAATGGTGGCGTTGGAAAGTACACCTCATATGGCCATGTGACCAGAAATAAAAAAAACTATGGAAGGCAGGGCGCGCATAACGAAGACGCAAAGACAAAAAAACCTCTGGGGTAGAAAGGGTTAATGTGTAGACATTCAAAAGTAGAAAATTTCTGTAAATTTAGAATTTTTTCTACTATAAAGGTAAAACATATCAACCCAAATTTAGCCCTAACATCAAGTACGAGACGTCACAAGAAAACAACGTCAGAATGGCTTGAGCTGTGGTGAAACTACCACTCCCAGCATGCTCCATTCATGAACAGCCGAGCAAGTGTACATCTTGGGAGTCGTTGTTTTACCACAAAAAGTAAAAGCCTTCCATAGTTATTAGGACATGAAGGGACACAGGTCAGATTTGCAAAATTAGGCTTAGTCAGGAAGTGGTTAATGACCTACGTGACTTAGAACGCGCGGATATAAACCATCGCCCAACACGTATGCGCCTGCTTGTAAATGAGGCGGGAGACTTAGAAGCCGGGGCTGCACCAGTTGTCAGCAGATATCAGCCGGATTCATGAAGGCTCCGACCCGCGGGGAGTCAGCCGGATATTTACTCAGAGCACAGGTCTAAAAAGGAACCGCCGCAATCAATCACCTCCCTTTATTATTTATTTTTTTGCGGCCCCTTGAAATAGAGCAATGTGACAATGCAGCCCCGCTGTAGATAGATAGATAATAGATAGATAGATAGATGATAGATAGATGATAGATAGATGATAGATAGATAGATAGATAGGAGATAGATAGATAACAGATAGATAGATAGATAGATACATAGATAACAGATAGATAGATAGATAGATAGATAGATAATAGATAGATAGATAGATAGATAGATAGATAGATAGATAGATAGATATGAGGTAGATAGATAGGAGATAGATAGATAGATAGATAGATAGATAGATAGATATTAGATAGATAGATAGATATGAGGTAGATAGATAGGAGATAGATAGATAGATGATAGATGATAGATAGATAGATAGATAGATAATAGATAGATAGATGATAGATAGATAATAGATATATAGATAGATAGATAACAGATAGATAGGTAGATAGATAGATAGATAGATAGATAGATAGATAGATAGATAGATAGATAATAGATATATAGATAGATAGAATAGATAGATAGAAAGATAGATAGAAAGATATTAGATAGATAGATAGATAGATAGATAGATAGATAGGAGATAGATAGATAGATAGATATGGGATAGATAATAGATAGATAGATATATAGATAGATAGATATGAGATAGATAGAAAGATATTAGATAGATAGATAGATAGATATGAGATAGATAGATAATAGATAGATAGATAGATAGATAGGAGATAGATAGATAATTGATAGATAGATAGATAGGAGATGGATAATAGATAGATAATAGATAGATAGATAGATAGATAGATAGATAGATAGGAGATAGATAGATAATTGATAGATAGATAGATAGATATGAGATAGATGATAGATAGATAGATAGATATGAGATAGATAGATAGATAGATAAATAGATAATAAATAGATAGATAGTAGATAGATAGATAGATAGATAGATAGATGATAGATAGATAGATAGATAGATAGATAGATAGATAAATAGATAATAAATAGATAGATAGTAGTTAGATAGATAGATAGATAGATAGATAGATAGATAGATAGATAGATAGATAGATAGATATGAGATAGATAGAAGATAGATAGATAGATAGATATGAGATAGATAGATAGATAAATAGATAATAAATAGATAGATAGTAGATAGATAGATAGATAGATACATAGATATTAGATAGATAGATAGATAGATATGAGATAGATAGATAGATAGATAATAGATAGATAGGAGATAGATAGATAATTGATAGATAGTTATGAGATAGATAATAGATAGATAGATGATAGATAGATAGATAGATAGATAGATAGATAGATAGATAGATAGATAGATAGATACATAGATAGATAGATAGATAGATAGATAGATAGAAGATGCTTCTGATTTCCTCTTCTTATTACACAAGGTTCAGTTGGTGAAATCTTTCTCGTTCTCTTGAGTAATAAAAACCGAAAAGCCGGAGGTGAGAAGGAAGTGTAACCAGAGACCAAACCAAGGGTCAGATGTGCAACTTCCCAAACTCTAGAGAAGTCACCCAGCGTGCACATGGGGAAGGTGCAGTGTATAAACAGAATGCCAGAGCCAGCAGTATATACTGACACGGTCTGTAGAGGAGAAGCCGGGGGTTGCACAGTATGTACAGGGTCTGTCCAGATAGGACGATACATTCACCTGCACAGATACACTGTAACAAACTGTCAGGACCGGAGATATTTGTGCTGCTGATGTGTAACTCACAGAGGATTGTCTAGACTGGAAACAATTGTAGCAGAACATCAGCTGTGAGAAGGATTGGGTCTGGAGTGGTCTTAGGTACAAAATATTAATTTTCTTAATCGCTGCCAGGCAGCAGAGGTCTTATAAGTGGTGATTATTGTTGAGTTAATCCAAGTCCGCAAGTGGACTTCGATCCGAATTTAGGAAAAAATTGATTCGCCAAGAAGCCGACTTTCTTTGCGCTTTGTGTTAACAAATCAATTTTCCCTGAAATGGCGGTAAAAATAAAAAAATCATACCTCACCTATTTGAGTGTAAAGAGGCCACCGCTGCCATCTTGCTTGAAGATCCCCCACAAAATATTGTGCGCGGTGACATATGACATCACCATGCCACCCGACATGATGGCATCATCACGCGCCGCACGAGATTTAGCGCTGGATCTTCAAGCAAGATGGCCGCGGTGGCCTCTTCGATATGAAGTGGAGGAGGTAAGTACACGCTTTAATACGGATCTCAGATTCCAGCGATCAGTGATGAACGCGGCATCTGAGGGGTACAATGATGGCGGCGGTGTGATCGCCGTTTTCTGTCATTGTGCCCTCTTCTTACAAAGAAATGTGCTTTGTGACCAAGTAATTCATCAAAAAGCGAATTTTCATGTAAAATTCGGCAAAGCAGTCAAATCGAATTTTAGAGAACTTCATTCATCTCTAGTGGTGATGAATTAACGCACAAAGTGGGAGATTTACCAATAACATGCAGCAGAATTCTGTGCCGTGCGCCACATTTATTTACCTGTTTTATACACTTTTCTAACCATTTCACACTATGTCCAGCAAGGAGTGTGATGTCACAGGAAGGGATGTGATGTCACAGGAAAGGGCGTGGTTACAGGAAGGGATGTGATGTCACAGGAAGGGGCGTGGTTACAGGAAGGGATGTGATGTCACAGGAAAGGGCGTGGTTACAGGAAGGGATGTGATGTCACAGGAAGGGATGTGATGTCACAGGAAGGGGCGTGATGTTACAGGAAGGGGTGTGATGTCACAGGAAGGGATGTGATGTCACAGGAAGGGGCGTGATGTCACAGGAAGGTATGTGATGTCACAGGAAGGGGCGTGATGTTACAGGAAGGTGCGTGATGTCACAGGAAGGGATGTGATGTTACAGGAAGGTGCGTGATGTCACAGGAAGGGATGTGATGTCACAGGAAAGGGCGTGGTTACAGGAAGGGATGTGATGTCACAGGAAAGGGCGTGGTTACAGGAAGGGATGTGATGTCACAGGAAGGGATGTGATGTCACAGGAAGGGGCGTGATGTTACAGGAAGGGGTGTGATGTCACTGGAAGGGATGTGATGTCACAGGAAGGGCATTATGTCACAGGAAGAGGTGTGATTTCACAAGAAGGGTGTGATGTCACAGGAAGGTATGTGATGTCACAGGAAGGTATGTGATGTCACAGGAAGGTGCGTGATGTCATAGGAAGGTGCGTGATGTCACAGGAAGGTATGTGATATCACAGGAAGGGGCGTGATGTTACAGTAAGGTGCGTGATGTCATAGGAAGGTGCTTGATGTCACAGGAAGTGATGTGATGTCACAGGAAGGGGTATGATGTTACAGGAGGGTGCGTGATGTTACAGTAAGGTGCGTGATGTCACAGGAAGGGATGTGATGTCATAGGAAGGGGTATGATGTTACAGTAAGGTGCGTGATGTCACAGGAAGGTGCGTGATGTCACAGGAAGGTATGTGATGTCACAGGAAGGTATGTGATGTCACAGGAAGGTATGTGATGTCACTGGAACGTGCGTGATGTCACAGGAAGGGGTATGATGTTACAGGAAGAGATGTGATGTCACAGGAAGGTGCTTGATGTTACAGAAAGGGATGTGATGTCACTGGAAGGTGCGTGATGTCACAGGAAGGGGTGTGATGTCACAGGAAGGAGTATGATGTCACAGGAAGGGGTGTGATGTCACAGGAAGGAGTATGATGTCACAGGAAGGGGCGTGATGTTACAGGAATGGGTATGATGTCACAGGAAGGGGTATGATATCACTGGAAGGGGTATGATATCACTGGAAGGGGTGTGATGTCACAGGAAGTGGCGCAATGTCATGGGAAGGGGTGTGTATGTGTTATTCTTTTTTTGTTTCAAAAAGTTATTTTTATAAGTGTAACCAGAGACCAAACTAAGGGTCAGATGTGCAACTTCTCAAACTCTAGAGACTTCACCCAGCGCGCACATGGGGAAGGTGCAGCATATAAAGAGAACGCCAGAGATAGATAGATAGATAGATAGATAGATAGATAGATAGACAGATAGATAACATACGTAGATTGATATATACTATCAGTCATATTGGATGGATAAATAGATGCGAGGCCTCGGTCGTCCTGTGTGCGGACCTCATGACTATCACATTCTTCAGCCGTGTGCGACACATGAAGTCCCGTCCAGGGTTCAGCTCACCTGTCATGTGCCGACCCTGACACAAAAAAAGCATCTGTCAGCCAGAAAGGGGTTAACCCTGGCTGTCATTGTTCCGTGGGGCCTGGTTCTCTGGAAAAAACTGTCGCCCTCATCACATCCATTCATGGCACCAGAATGCCAGCTAAGCACATGCCTTTATCAGGAACCCAACCAGCTCTCAGCCTGGAGGGAGCAGGGGGCCGTCTATTCACCCCTTTCTATCAGCCTGAGAGGGAGGTATCCCGAATTAAAAAGATTTTACCTCCGTCAACAGAAACCATGCCCCGTGTTCAGGAGCATCATGGGTGTTTTGGACTGGAGCCTAGTGTGATCGCTTTCAACGCTGTTCTGCGCCGGAGTGAGAACCTCTCTCTGCTCACCTCTTGTTAGGACACAGGTAAGGGGCTCACCTTCTCCGCCGTCCACCTGACGCGCAGCTTTATTATTGCCATGCGAAACTCCAGAGAAGAGGCAAATTAACGTAAAATTGCGCTGCGAAAGTATTCTGCAAACTTTACGTTGCAAGTCATTGTATGGAGCAACTCCGAAGTGCCCTAACTTTCTTTTTCTTCCAGCTCACATAGCCACACGAGGGCTTGTTTTTTGTGCGACAGGTAGCACCTTCTAATGTCACCATTTAATATTGTGTAGAATGTAACAGGAAGCTGGGAAAACATTCCAAATGGGGCGGAATTGGAAAAATGCAATTGTGCCATGGTTTTATGGGTTTTTACAGACTTCCCTACACGGTAAAAATCACCTGTTCCCTTCATTCCCGGGTCAGTATGATTACAGCAATACCAAATTTTTCTTGTGTTTTAATATTTTAAAAAAATTTACAAAAATGCTTTTTTTTCTTTGCATCGCCATATTCTGGAACTTGTGATCCCATAAGTTTATTATATTTCTTGTGAGAACTCATTTTTGATGGCCAATCTGTGGTTTTTATTGATACCATTTTGGAGTACGTATGACTTTTTTTCCAGTGTTTTTGGGAGGTGAAAAATGCAAATCATCCATTTTTCCATTACGGCATTCACCGCCTGGGATAAATACGTTTCTGTTCTATAGATTGAGCCTTTTGGGATGCGGCGGTACATATGATCTTTATTTTTATTATAGCGAAAGAGGTGTTATTTAAATATTTATATTTTTTATATCTTTAAAAACTTTTTTCCTTTTTTTTTAAACTTTTCTAAGCGCCCCTAGGAGGCTTAGATCTTCATTCTTCAGATCGCTTGTCCCTTATACGGCAATGAATTAGAACTGCAGTGTATGGCAGAGTCGCTGTTTTATTGTGAGGCCCTGCTACCTGCAGACCTCCATAACCCTGGGTTCAGACCTGAGCGTTCTAAAAACGCGCGTTTTACGCGCGTTTTTGTCGCGCGTATTTCAGCGCGTTTTTGCAAATAGGAAACGCGCGTAAAACGCGCGTTCTTGTGATTGACTACTGTGGTGTAAATCACAAAACGCGCGTCAAACGCCCCAAAAGAAGCTCAAGTACTTGTTTATGCGTTGGGCGTTTTACAGCGCGTTCAAACGCGCTGTAAAACGCTCAAGTGTGAACCACTCCCATAGGGATGCATTGGTTTTAATCTGTTGAGCGTTTTACAGCGCGTTTGAACGCGCTGTAAAACGCTCAGGTGTGAACCCAGGGTAAGAACTACAGCTGTGATAGTGTGGAAATTCTCAGAAGACCCATGCTATTAACGTGAGTGAACTGCTTTCCTGATCTCAGCACAGGGAAGCCATTCAGGCCCAGTGAGTGCAGCATTCTCTGGGAAAGCAATCTCAGAGATCCCTGCGATCAGCTGTTTGAGAAGGCTATCCTGTGAGCCCTGAGGCCTTCTCACAACTTACCAAACACAGCGCCATACATCGTATAGCGGCTGTGTTTGGTGCTCATTCACTTCGATGGGGCTGGGCTGCGCCTAGTCCATGTGACCGATGTCCCAAAACATGATGCCACCTCTACCAAGCCCAAACCATGATGCCCCCTCCATCAGCCCCAAACCATGATGCCCCCTCCATCAGCCCCAAATCATGATGCCCACTCCACCAGCCCCAAACCATGATGGTCCTCCAACATTCTCAAACCAAGATGCTTCTTCCTTCAGTCCCAAACCATGATGTTTCCTTTACCACCACCAAAAAATAAGGTTCCCTCCACCAGCTCCAAACCATGATGTCCCCTCCATAAGCTCGAAACCTTGATTTCCCCTCCACCAGCTCCAAACCATAATGCATGCTTCACCTCTCCAAACCATGATTTTTTCCTCCGCTAGCCCAAAAGCCTGATGTTCCCTTCATCAGTTCCAAACCATGATGCTGAAACCCCTCTGACCAGTCCGAAACCATGATGTCATCTCCACCAACCCCAACATTCCCTACACCAGCCTCAAATCATGATGTCACCTGCTACTAACCCCAAACCATGATGGCCCATCCACCAGCCCCAAACCATGATGCTCCCTCTACTAGCCCCAAGCCATGATGTTCCCTCCACCAGCCCCAAATTATAATGCCACCTCCACCTGTCCCACCCATGACATTCTCTCCACCAGCCCCAAACCATGATGTTCCCTCCACCAGCCCCAAACCATGATGTCACCTCCACCAGCCCCAAACCATGATGTTCACCTCCACCAGCTCCAAATCATGATGTCACCTCCACCAGTCCCACCCATGACATTCTCTCCACCAGCCCCAAACCTTGATGTCTCCTCCACTAGTGCTGAGATGTATTCCAGAGTGGTAAACTCACAAGAGATATGTAATGCACACCTGACATCCTTAGGAGGAGGGGCTGAAAGGTATAAATCTGTGTGCACAAAGACAAAGAACTCAGCTCCAATGAGAACATTATCCAGGAAAGGATGTTGTAGGTCACTATCTCTCTCTTGTATTACTATGGGGCGCCAGCCGTGTGCTATGAGGGTAGCAGGACGATGGGAGCTCCCCCATTGTGTTGCAGGCCAGGTGATTATTAGTTACCTTTACTATTCTGTAGGTGATTTGTCTGTTTTACATTGGTCTTTATAAAAAAAATATGGAGTCCTTTTTTCTGTACAGAGCTGAGATGCTCTAGTAGCACCATTTGGATTTTCTGTCAGACCAGGAGCTGACAGACTCCTTATATCTGCTCTCTGACCTCCTCAAAACTCATTATAGCTCAGTTCTTATGTCACTGATAAGAGTGTGGCTTAAATAAGTGTTTATGACCTCTCAGTAGTTTAGAGATAATGTTTATTAGATGACCGTCACAAAGTGCAGTTGCACTTTCTGACAGAACGGCTCAATATTTTTAATAAAGACCAATTGAAAAAATGATTTTTAGCGAAAAATGAGTAAAAGGCAATAAAAAAATTGCCTCCAAAGGTGTACATAGACTTTAAATATTCTTATCACTTAGCCTGTGTAATCCTATTTATTCCCAAATCTTTGAATTCACGTTGAAACAAGGAAGATGATAAATCTTACCATATGTTTGAAGGAAATAAAACACTGAAAAACAGGGGCCTTAATGGTGTCATCCACTTTGCTATTAGATTATTACTCCACACAACATCCTTCTGAACCCCCGATCCATGACAGAGACGAATGGTAGATTTGCTATGGGGCTCTTCTCTTCTGTGTAAACCACTGGTGGTGCCTAACTGTAAACCTGCAATAAGTTCCACTCCATCTGTGTACATAATTCGGTAAACCATAGGACCTTATAGGCACTACATTAGCAAATATTCAAATATGGCCCTAGTAACGCATCATTATATACTGTGTATAACTTGTCATCTTCTACAGACATCATCTTCTGCTGTCAAGATGTATAGTTTCATGGGTGGAGGCCTCTTCTGCGCCTGTGTAGGTAACATCCTCTTAGTCGTTTCAACCGCCACAGACTACTGGATGCAGTATCGACTGTCTGGAACATTTGCGCACCAAGGCCTGTGGAGATATTGTGTGACAGGAAAATGCTACATGCAGACGGAGAGCATCGGTAGGTATCCATCACTTTAGGTCATGGGATCAGAGTTATTTTACATTTTTTCATCACTATGCTGTACACTGCAGCTCTGCACATCAGCACAGGCCCAGCATAAGTGACCCACCTATCCCTTCTGCTATGTCAGAGAAGTTGTATAGTGCACAGGTGTCCTATAATGTTGTACGGGTCCCTATACTATACAGGGCTCAGTGTTTTGCTGTAGAGCTGAATTGTTCCTCTCTTCCAGCGTACTGGAACGCCACAAGAGCTTTTATGATCCTCTCCACACTGTCCTGCTTTGCTGGGATCATTGCTGGGATCTTGTCCTTTGCACATTTCTCTACTTTTCAGAGATTTAACAGATCATTTGCTGCAGGCATCATGTTCTTCATCTCCAGTAAGTAAAAGTCTCTATATATATGTATATATAACACTGCAGTGTCCACTATACAGCAAATCTAACTGATAATGCCAGTCTATAGGGTGCGGTATTATACTAGTAATATGCCTAGTAATATACATAGGAGCAGTCTTATATTAGTGAAATTTCTTGTACATAGGAGCAGTATTATAGTAGTTATGTTCTTGTACATAGGAGCCGTATTATAGTAGTTATATTCTTATACATAGGAGGCAGTATTATAGTATTATATTTTTGTATATTGTTGCAGTATTATAGTAGTTATATTCTTGTACACAGGAGCAGTATTATAGTAGTTATATTCTTGTACATAGGAGCAGTATTATAGTAGTTATATTCTTGTACATAGGAGGCATTTTTTTTTTTGTAAAAACAAACAGAAATCTGAAATATACATTTCCTTCAAACGTTTGAAAAACAATAGTCATTAAACAGAAATCATACACCTCTAATACAGAGTAAACTCATAATTTCAATATATCATGATTCCATTTCTGTTTAACGGAAAGAAAAATAATATCAATCAAACATAATCCAATTGCATTAAAAGTATCATCAATCCATATACACATTCCTCCATAAAGTCACGTCGTTCTTACTTTCCCTGACTTCCAGGGATTTGATCCACCTCAGCTCTTAGATGATGAGGGTTGTGCTGGAACGGCTCGTTACTGATGGACACTCTGGTTCTGGTGTTCCAGTGATAGTACTTGATGATGGTAATGATGAGATACATGGTCTCCCGGTCAATGTCACCTACATTAGATGGCACCCCATAGATGATATCTGGGTATTTTAGAGACTGCAGTCTTGGGATTTTTAGCTTACAAAATATTTCCTGCCATAATTTTCTCCCTCCTCAGCACTCTGATATAAAATGTGCCATGGTCTCCTCCTGCTGACCACCCAAGGGACACATCCGATCTGACACGCTCAAAAACTTCAAATTCTCTTTAACAAAAAGCTTCCCATCAACAACATATCTCCCACACCTCAGAGCTTTACATCTCTCAAACATCTCCCTTATCGAGATGACTGCTCCAGAGATGTTCCGCCCTTTTACTGTGCCGAACTGACAGCCTGCCAACAGTGCCCGGGACAAACAGACTAACCTAGAGAACAGGATTTTTGCCAGAATCTTCCTGTCGACATTCAAGAGGGCAATCGGCCTCCAGTTCTTGATGTCACTAGGCTCCTTACCTTTAGGCCTCATGCACACGACCGTTGTTTGATTCCGTGTCCGTTGTGCCGTTTTTCGTGATTTTCTGTAGATCCATTGGTTTTCAATAGGTCCGTGGAAAACTCGACAAATGCACTGTTTGTCCTCCGCGATCCGTGGTTCCGTGATTCCAGTCTGTCAAAAAAATATAACCTGTCCTATTCTTGTCTGCGAAAAACTGTTCGCGGACCTATTCACGTCAATGGGACCGTGAAAAAATGCGCATGGCCATCCGTGTGTCATCAGCGTTCCGCGTCCGCATTTTTTTTGCTGATCCCTTGGCAGGCATTTAAAAAATTGTCAGCCAGTCTTTTGGTAATATCTTGTGTCTTGGGTCATGTCCGCTAAAAAAAACGGAAGACACATGGAAACAGAACGGAAGCAAAAACGGACACGGATCACGGAACAACGGAACCCTGTTTTGCGGACAGCAAAAAACAACTGTCGTGTGCATGTAGCCTTAGACAGCAGAATTAACGAGGACACCCTCATGGACGGAGGCATCTGGTGATTTTCTAGACAATTATTGTACACGTCCATGAGGATTGGAGCCAAGTGGTGTTTAACTTTCCTATAAAATTCTGCTGTTATGCCATCTGGACCTGGTGCCTTCTTCAGATGTAACTGGTCAATGGCCACTTTAACCTCCTCCACCGTTAATTCTGCTGTTAAAGGAGAAAACTCCAAATCGTTAGTATCAGGGCCTGGAGTTTGCTCCAAAAAATGAGCTTCTTCTCTTTATCCAAAACCTTCCTTTGAAACAAGTCAGCATAGTAAGATCTCACCACCCCCAGGATACCCTCCCGAGATTCCTGCAGAACGCCCTGGGAGTCAGTGAGACCTGCAACCACTTTGTTGCTACACGCTCCCGGCAGTTCTCAAAGGGATCAGGAGCCCCTAAGGTCCATAATCCCGTTCCAGAACCAGGGAGGTGTACCTGCTGTACTGATACTGCCTTATCTCAGATTTCAGTCGGTCGATCTTTGGTTTTCATCCTCACCCGACGAATACAGTGACTCCAATTCTTTCCGCAGCCTGAGATACTTGCTGTACTTACTCTTCCCTTTCTTAAATGACAGTCTCCTTAAGAGGAATTTGATCTCCTCCTTGACATCCTCCCACCAGTCAGCCATATTGTCATAAAAGGACCCTCTGTAGTTGATGCTGAAAAAGAGAGAGGACACAATCCTGAACATAAGGATCCTCCAGAAGATTGGAGGTAAGTCTCCATAACCCCCTACAAAAATCAGGTCGCTTCATAGATCCCAAGCAGAAAAACGTGATCTGAATACGGGACTCCTCGCTCCTTCATCCCACTGACGGTCTCTGCCGGACTAACAAAAGCCAAATCTATCCTACTCCTTCTGTCGGCACAAGAGTAGGTGAAGTTTCGCTTCATACCTCCCTGGGTGAAGACATCACTGAGACCTGCCTGAGAGATCATGTTGTTCAAGACTTTAGAGTCCCTGGTCACTGCTCGGCCGGAGGATCTGTCACCCGATGTTCTAGCGACATTGAAATCTCCAGCCATTACTACAGGAACTGAGGTAAAGAGATACTGCTTCACGATCCTTTCCGCCACTGTGGACCACTGTGGACCTGCCGGAGCCTTCTACCATGTATAGTGACTTCTAGAACCAGACATCTTCCCATCGCCACCTCTGTTAACCTATGTACTGTCACATTATTGGTGGTAAACATGATAGCCACCCCGGCATAAGGCTCCACAGCCAGTGACCAGAAAGAAGGACCAAACTGCCAATCTCTTTCTGCCTCACCTAAAAGCCCTAATGTGGTCAGACGGGTCTCCTGCAAGAAGATGACATCTGCACCCCGATACCTGAGCGTGTCTCGTACTCCTTACTTTTATGCTGGTCACGTTACTTGAAGCTATTTTTTAAAGAAAACGCGGTCATCAAAGCACTAAAAGATAAAAGCAGTGAAGTCCCCATCATCATAGGTCAGAGTCTGAGTTGTTCTGTCTGCCACTAGTTTCCATGTCTGTCTCTACCTGATCTTCTATGGCAATGGGTCTCCTTTTTGTTGGGGGGTCTCCTGTGTCTCCTCCACATTCCCTGTCTATCCTTTGTAGCTCTCGCTCATAATCACCATCTGTCTCTGTCAGAACCTCAAACCTATTGGATATCACCATTACTTCTGCACTTGTACTGACTTTTTTCTTGGCCCTTTGGCCCATGTTGTAATCTGCCTCGGGCCTATGGGAGGACGTCTTTCCCCCCCCCCCCCCCCGTTTGCCCTTCTTGCTCTCCTCAGGTACAGATGGTGATACAGACGAGGCTCCGTCTGACTGTTGTTGGTCCTGAGGGACAGTCTCCATGTCACCCTGCCCACTCTCTGAGCCCTGATGTTCTGTCTCTACACCATCTGACCCTTGCTGGACTTCTTGCCTGGTCAGTATTGTCCCTGACATCAAGGCCTCCTCCTCTACAGCCTCAGCCCCTTCCACCAGTTCCTCATCAGGGAGCTCTTTACAGATGTTGTGTCATGCATCTGGGCAATCTCTGTGAGGGTGGCCCATGTTTCCACACAGATTACATCTGATGGTCTCACAGTTAGCACTTACATGGCCGACCTCACCACATAGATTGCACTTTACCACAGTACAGGCACTGGCCAGATGACCGGCCTTGCCACATCTGAAGCACTTTTTGGGCTGACCAGGGTAGAAGCAGACACCTTTCACTCTCCCAGTGTAGAAAGAGTTGGGTAACATAGTAACATAGTAACATAGTATATAAGGCCGAAAAAAGACATTTGTCCATCCAGTTCGACCTGTTTCCTGCAAGTTGATCCAGAGGAAGGCAAAAAACCCCTGTGAGGTAGAGCCAATTTTCCCCACTTAAGGGGAAAAAATTCCTTCCCGACTCCAATCAGGCATCAGAATAACTCCCTGGATCAACGACCCCTCTCTAGTAGCTGTAGCCTGAAATATTATTACACTCCAGAAATACATCCAGGCCCCTCTTGAATTCCTTTATTGTACTCACCATTACCACCTCCTCAGGCAGAGAGTTCCATAGTCTTACTGCTCTTACCGTGAAGAACCCTTTTCTATGTTTGTGTACAAACCTTCTTTCATCCAGATGCAGAGGATGTCCCCTCGTCACAGTCACAGTCCTGGGGATAAATAGATGATGGGAGAGATCTTTGTACTGACCCCTGATATATTTATACATAGTTATTAGATCTCCCCTCAGTCGTCTTTTTTCTAGAGTGAATAACCCTAATTTTGATACCCTTTCGGGGTACTGTAGTTGCCCCATTCCAGTTATTACTTTAGTTGCCCTCCTCTGAACCCTCTCCAGCTCTGCTATGTCTGCCTTGTTCACGGGAGCCCAGAACTGTACACAGTACTCCATGTGTGGTCTGACTAGTGATTTATAAAGTGGTAAGACTATATTTTCATCACGGGCATCTATGCCCCTTTGATGCAACCCATTATTTTATTGGCCTTAGCAGCAGCTGCCTGACACTGGTTTTTACAGCTTAGTTTGTTATTTATTAAAATTCCTAGATCCTTTTCCATGTCAGTGTTACTGAGTGTTTTACCATTTAGTATGTACGGGTGACTTGCATTATTCCTTCCCATGTGCATAACTTTACATTTGTCAGTGTTAAACCTCATCTGCCATTTCTCTGCCCAAGCCTCCAATCTATCCAGATCCCTCTGTAGCAGAAAACTGTCCTCTTTAGTGTTAATTACTTTACACAGTTTAGTGTCATCTGCAAAAATTGATATATTACTGTGCAAGCCTTCTACAAGATCATTAATAAATATATTGAAGAGAATAGGGCCCAATACTGACCCCTGAGGTACCCCACTAGTGACCGTGACCCAATCTGAGTATCTACCGTTAATAACCACCCTCTGTTTTCTGTCACTCAGCCAGTTACTTACCCACATACAGACATTTTCTCCTAGTCCAAGTGTTCTCATTTTATATACTAACCTTTTTGTGGTACGGCGTCAAATGCTTTGGAGAAGTCCAGATATACGACATCCATTGATTCGCCGCTGTCAAGTCTAGAACTTACCTCCTCATAGAAACTGATTAAATTAGTTTGACATGACCGATCCCTCATGAAGCCATGCTGATATGGCGTTATTTGCTTATTTTCATTGAGATACTCCAAGATAGCATCTCTTACAAAACCTTCAAACAGTTTACCAACAATAGATGTTAAACTTACCGGCCTATAATTTCCAGGCTCTGTTTTTGGACCCTTTTTGAATATTGGCACCACATTTGCTATACGCCAGTCTGGTGGAACATTCCCTGTCAGTATGGAGTCCGTGAATATCAAAAATAAGGGTCTGGCTAGGACATCACTTAATTCCCTTAGGATTCGGGGGTGTATGCCATCTGGTCCTGGCGATTTGTCTATTTTAATCTTTTTAAGTCGCTGCTGTACTTCTTCCTGGGTCAGACAGGGCACTTTTAAAGGGGAATTTACTTTGGGTAGATGGGTAGATGCCATGTTATATTGTTCTGCTGGCGCAGTTTGACCAGGACCTTCCACCCTCCCGTCCAGATACCGTCATCGTCCCTGTTCTTAGTCAGGTCAGACATAAGGTCACAGTGTCTCCGGAGCCACACCACAATATCCTGGGGAGGGACGGCCTCATTCCAGAATATGATGTTGACTGTGACTGTGTCCGGTTTGGAGATTGGAATAAAAACGAATTTACTCCAACCTTCTGTGTCTCTAAACCTGGGGAAATTAGCCCAGAACCGATCCAGATTACACATGAGTTTAAAGCTCACATCATAACCCTGTCTGTCTGGTAGGTTTATCACTGCCAGGATGTCTGCCGGCACGAACCCCATCTGGCGACACAGAAGTTCTCGGACCATAAACCACTTGTCGGGAAGGTCTTCATTGGCGCCTCAGTGTTTGAACCTCACCACGTTTCCTCTTTTAAAGGCCTGGCCTATATAGCCTGCACTAGAGGAGAAGGATGGAGCGCTGCAGCTCCAGGCATTTCTAGGGGGGGTCCTGGCGAGTCTCACGGGCCTGATCGACAGGGGGGGTGTCTCTTCTAGAGAGGTCTGTACTATTTTGCGCACATTACTCTACACAATCTTCACAAAGGAGGAGTAAAGAAGTGCTGCACTACCCCAGGATAGTTGCGTGCAGGTTTCTTTATTAAGTTTGAGAAAAGTGGAATTGTACTGCGGGTACGGGGCGGACAACCTCCACGCCTGCACAGTTTCTCCCACCCCGTCCACCTCTATGTCACCATCGGAAAATTCCCACACAGACTGTATGTCCCCTCCGTTCTCTGACCCAGCAGGTCCATATCCGCCATCAGTCTCAGTCTGTTCCTCAGCAATAGAGCTCTGCTCTGTCACCACATCACCCCTGACACCTTGATGAATGTCCACTGCCCTGCTGCGCTGCAGTACCTGCTGGTATTTGTGGTGCCTCTGCTAGTTCCTGGGCTTCATGCTCCTGCTCAGGACAGCTGTATAACTCTGTGGTTGCTGCTGCACAGTGGCTGCTGGGAGTTGTGGTAGAGATCTCTGTGGCTGTTGTTTTACAGTGGCTGCTGGGACTTGTGGTGCGGGTCTTTGTGGCTGCTGTTTCACAGTGCCTGCTGGGACTTGTGGTGCAGGTCTTTGTTGCTGCTGTTTCACAGTGCCTGCTGGGACGTGTTCTGTAGGACTCTGTGGCTGCTGTTGCATGGTGCCTGCTGGGACTTGTGAAATATGGCTCTTTTGCAAGGTGCCTGCTGGGACTTGTGGTGCAGGGCTCTGTTGTACTTGCTTCCTTCTGTGTGTATCTCCCTCTTTGAATGAGAAGCTTGCATCCTGCAGCACAGGCCGTGTCATCTGCCGGGGCTCATCTTGGGTAATATCTGACCATGATTCAGCCATATGTGCAAACCATTCCTGATTCCTATAGGACTCTGCCAGGGGCCCCATTCTCTCCAGGACACAGTCCATCTCCCTCACCACCCCAGCCATCTCTACGCTCAGTGAGTGCAGTCTGACATCATACAAGGTGTTACTCTCAGGGTTTGCAGTCTAGTTTGTATAAACAGTCTATCTGCATCTGCAGGATTTCCTTATGGTGGTTCAGCTCCCCCATTCTCCTTACCAGCCCTGCGATCTCCTCCGCCATCTGCAGCTCAGGTGCACGCGCCGTCTCCTTCACCCGGGGTCTTGGTTTGGACAAAGTCCAAGGCTGTTTGAATTCAGAGTCCTTCAGCGTCCCCGTTCCAGGCTTGATGGTCTCATCACTGGCTCCAGAGTCTGCACCTGTGACAGTCCTGGAGGCTCCTGGAGACTTTGCTGCAGGTTTCCCCTGAGCCATCTCCACAGGCTTCTCAGCATGCTTGAGGCTCCCACCACCAGCCTGAGATCTTGTGCGGCCTGTGCACGCCATGTTGGACACCAGATCCTGCTGCTGCAGGTTCTCCTGCAATGTCAGTCTCTCCAGGGAGGTTCTGCGATGTCTGTGAGCTGCACACCTGCCGCATGGGACCAGCTCTGTCCTCCATGATGGGCACCTTGCTGGATGTTCTTTGTATTTTTAAGTTTTCACCATAACATTCCCTTTCAGACCCGCTTGGCTTGGCTTTCCAGGATTCTAAACAACTTGCATGGCAGACTGTCTCACCTCACTTTTCTTGGTACATGCTGCTTTTCCTTCTTCCATTTCTTCCTCTTCTTTCCTTGTGCTTACAATGCTTCCATCTTGAGCATTTCTTTGCTCAAAGTTCACTTTGGGATTTGCATCCACCATTGAAAGAGCCTGGGAATTTCCTGCCAGTGAAGGCCTGGAAGCCTGGACCTTGCCTGAGGAAGATCACCGCCCAGGGAGACCCCTCCCTGGGCTTTCTCCAGACATCAGGAAAGCTACAACCCACAACCTTTCAGTTAGGAGGCAGTATTATAGTAGTTATATTCTTGTACACAGGAGACAGTATTATAGTACGGTAGTTATATTTCTGTACATAGGAGCAGTATTATAGTAGTTATATTCTTATACATAGGAGCAGTATTATAGTAGTTATATTCTTGTACATAGGAGGCAGTATTATAGTAGATATATTCTTGTACATAGGAGGCAGTATTATAGCAGTTATATTCTTGTACATAGGAGCAGTATTATAGTAGTTATATTCTTGTACATAGGAGCAGTATTATAGTAGTTATATTCTTGTACATAGGAGCAGTATTATAGTAGTTATATTCTTGTACATAGGAGCAGTATTATAGTAGTTATATTCTTGTACATAGGAGCAGTATTATAGTAGTTATATTCTTGTACATAGGAGGCAGTATTATAGTAGTTATATTCTTGTACATAGGAGCAGTATTATAGTAGTTATATTCTTGTACATAGGAGGCAGTATTATAGTAGTTATATTCTTGTACATAGGAGCAGTATTATAGTAGTTATATTCTTGTACATAGGAAGCAGTATTATAGTAGTTATATTCTTGTACATAGGAGCAGTATTATAGTAGTTATATTCTTGTACATAGGAGCAGTATTATAGTAGTTATATTCTTGTACATAGGAGCAGTATTATAGTAGTTATATTCTTGTACATAGGAGCAGTATTATAGTAGTTATATTCTTGTACATAGGAGCAGTATTATAGTAGTTATATTCTTGTACATAGGAGGCAATTTTTATTAGTATAAACAAACATAACAATACATTCAATCAGAATGAACAGAAACAATGGTCATTTACCAGAAATCATACATATCCAACAGTATAAATAATAATTATAGTAACTTTAACTTAACAATAGTCCATCGCTGTTAAAGGGAAAGAAAGTAAATAAATCAGCAATACTTTGCATTATGAAGATAAGCCCACATCCACCAGATGTACATTCCTCCATAACCTCCTGTTTCTCTCCTTTTTCCTACATTCTAAGTTCTTTATCCACCTCAGTTCTGACAGGATCAGGTTCACCGCTTGCCTGTGATGGAACGGTTCGCTATGTACTGACACTTTTGTTCTCGTATGCCACTGGTAATATTTGATGATGGTGATGATCAGGTACATGGTTCCCCGGTCAATGTCGGGTATACTGGCTGGTACCCCATAGATGACATCTGGGTATGTAAGACACTGCAGTCTTGGGATTTTTAATCTGGAGGATACTTCCCGCCATATTTTCCGACCTTCCTCACACTCAGAAATGAAATGCGCCATGGTCTCCTCCTGTTGACATCCTAAGGGACAGTGACGCTCTGACACACTCAGATGTTTTAGATTCCCCTTAACATAAAGCTTTCCATGCAAGGACAGCCAGGCTATATTGAAAAATTTAGCGGGAGCCTCACTCCATTAAGAAACCTCAGACTTTCTTTTAAGGTTACCGTGGTACAATCTTTTAGTACTGGCTGTATGTAAAAGAAAGTCCTACATATGGTCAGGTACAGTTCTTTCCTGGTCTTACTCCCAATAAACACTTTAGCGATGTTCCACTTTCTCAAGCACCTAAGACCATACTCCAGGTACTGGGGAGGAAGCCACGAGTAAACCGACCCCTCTTGAGACTGCCGCCTTGCACCCAAGACTCTGCAAAGGCAATATCCAGTCCCTGACACTGTTCACCCACAGGGAGCTGTTGTCCGAGTCCAAGCAACCAAAATTAACTTTTAGGAACAAGGAATCGAAGAACACCCTTGGATTTATCATATCCAGCCCACCCTCTCTCCTCTGTAGGTAGGTGATCCCTCTTTTTACTGGGTTCAACCTGTTCCCCCAAAGAAGCTGGAAGAACAGGCTAAAGAGCCTAGCCGAGAAAGATTCTGGCAAAGGAAAGACAACGGACACATATAAGAAGACAGGGACCAGGTAAGTCTTCAACATTTTAACCCTTTCTCTATAGGTCAGCCTCCAGTTTTTCCAACGCTGAACCTTTGCATTTCCGGCATCCAACTTCTCCTCCCAATTTAGACTGCCATTATCATCCCTCCCAAATTTAACCCCTAAGATCTTAATATAGGTGGAGGCCTTTGCAAATTGTGGCAGATCAAAGTCTGGATCAGTACTTAAAGTCCAGAGAGCTTGACTCTTCTCAAGGTTGACCAGAGACCCTGAGGCCTCCGAGTAGCTTCTGATGGCTGCAGACAACATCTCCACCTCACGAGGCTCAGATATCACCACAGTCACATCATCCGCGTAGGCAACAACACTCAGGGGCAGGCAATGGGGACCGGCACCCCTGAAAATCACACTCCTGCAGTGACCTCAGGAACGGGTCCAAGGCAAACACATACAGCAGTGGACTCAACGGGCAACCCTGTCTCACCCCGCCTCAACCCTGAACGTGTCACCCTGCCAACCATTGATTAGAGGAAAGCTCTTCGCCTCACAATATAAAGTTTTCAGCCAATCGATGAATTGTCCCGAATACCGTACTTTGACAAAGTGGCCCATAGATACTCGTGGTCTACTCTGTCAAAGGCTTTAGCCTGGTCCAGACCTACAACATATCTCCCACACCTCAGAGCTTTACATCTCTCAAACATCTCCCTTATCGAGATGACTGCTCCAGAGATGTTCCGCCCTTTTACTGTGCCGAACTGACAGCCTGCCAACAGTGCCCGGGACAAACAGACTAACCTAGAGAACAGGATTTTTGACAGAATCTTCCTGTCGACATTCAAGAGGGCAATCGGCCTCCAGTTCTTGATGTCACTAGGCTCCTTACCTTTAGACAGCAGAATTAACGAGGACACCCTCATGGACGGAGGCATCAGGTGACTTTCTAGACAATTTTGTACACGTCCATGAGGATTGGAGCTAAGTGGTCTCTGAACTTCTTGTAGAATTCTGCTGTTATACCATCTGGACCTGGTGCCTTCTTCAGATGTAACTGGTCAATGGCCACTTTAACCTCCTCCACCGTTAATTCTGCTGTTAAAGGAGAAAAGTCCACATCGTTAGTATCAGGGCCTGGAGTTGCCTCCAAGAATTGGGTCACTTTTTCCTTATCCAAAACCTTCCTCTGAAATAAGTCAGTATAGTAAGATCTCACCACCCCCAGGATACCCTCCCGAGATTCCTGCAAAACACCCTGGGAGTCAGTGAGACCTGCGACCACTTTGTTTGCCACACGCTCCCGACAGTTCTCAAAGGGATCAGGAGCCCCTAAGGTCCCATAATCCCGTTCCAGAACCAGGGAGGTGTACCTGCTGTACTGATACTGCCTTATCTCAGATTTCAGTCGGTTTATCTTTTGTTGATCCCCCATCTGCCGAATACAGTGACTCCAATTCTTTCCGCAGCTTGAGATACTGGCTATACTTACTCTTCCCTTTTCTAAATGACAGTCTCCTTAAGAGAGATCTGATCTCCTCCTTGACATCCTCCCACCAGTCAGCCATGCTATCATAAAAGTCCACTCTGTCAAGTTGTTGCTGAAAAAGAGAGTGGACACAATCCTGGACATGAGGATCCTCCAGAAGGCTGGAGTTAAGTCTCCATAGCCCCCTACCAACATCAGGGCGCTTAGTGGCTCCTAAGCAGAAAGACAAGGCCAAGTGATCAGAGAAAGGGACGACCTTCTCACACATCCCACTAACCACTTCTGTTGGGTTCACAAAAACCATATCAATGCGACTACTTCTGTCAGCGCATGAGTATGTAAATTTTGGTTTCCTACCACCCTGTGTGAACACATCGCTGAGGCCTGCCTGCTGGATCATGCTATTAAGGACCTTGGAGTCCCTGGTCACTGCTCGGCCGGAGGATCTGTCACCGGATGTCCTAGTGACATTAAAATCTCCAGCCAACACCACTGGGACTGAGGTAAAAGATATTGCTTAACCTCGGTAAATAACTGGATCCTTTCCGCCACTGACTGTGGGCCATAGATATTAATGAGCCGGAGTCTTCTGCCATGGATTGTGACCTCCAGGACCAGACACCGACCCATAATAACTTCTGTCAGTCTGTGTATGATGACGTCATTGGTGGAGAACAATATCGCAACCCCGGCATAAGGCTCCACAGCCAGCGACCAGAAAGAAGGACCAGACCTCCATTCCCTCTCAGCCTCACGTAGAAGTCCTGATGTGGTCAGGCGCGTCTCCTGCAAGAAGATGACATCTGCATCAAGAGATCGCAGGTGGTCATACACTATGTGCCTTGTCTTTCTTACTTTAATACTGTTCACGTTGCTGGACAGCAATTTTAAAGAGAACCCAGCCATCATCACACAACATAAAAAGATAGAGCAGCGATGTCATACCCATCATCATAGGTCGGAGTCGCCCTGCTGACCACCCGTCTCCATGTCTGACTCTACCTGGGACTCTGCAGTATGGGGTTTCCTTTTGGTCGGGGGATCCTCAGTGTCCCTTTCACATTCGTCATCTATTTTCTGCAGTTCTCGCTCATAATCTCCCTCAGACTCTGACAGGACCTCGTACCTGTTGGATACGACCATCACCTCTGACCCCTTATGGACTTTCTTCCTGACACTATCGGCCGTGCTGTACTCTCCCTCAGGCTTACGGGAGGACTTGTCTTTTTCCTCCTCTTGTTGCTCCTAATTTCCTCAAATACTGCTAGTGATGAAGAAGAAGAGGCCACCTCTGACTGTTGCTGGCCCTCAGGGACAACCTCCATACTGCCCTGTGCAGTATCTGGGCCCTCATGTTCTGGAGCTGCAGTACCTGGTCCCTGCTGGACTTCTTGTCTGGTCAGAATGGACCCTGACATTAAGGCCTCCTCCTCTACAGCATCTGCCTCCAACAATTCCTCATCAGGAAGCTCCTTACATATATTGTGCCATGCGTCCGGACAATCCCTGTGAGGGTGACCCATCGTGCCACATAGATTACATCTGATGTTCTGACAGTTTGCACTTATGTGGCCGACCTCACCGCACAGGTTGCACTTGACCACAGTGCACACACTCGCAACATGACCGGCTCTGCCACACTTGAAACACTTCCTGGGCTGACCTGGGTAGAAGCAGACGCCTTTCACTCTCCCAATGAAGAAAGAGTTCGGTAGATGCCACGTGACATTATTATGCTGGCGCAGCTTCACCAAAACCTTCCACCCTCCAGTCCAGATACCGTCATCATCTCTGTTCTTGGTGAGATCAGACATCATGTCACAGTGCCTCCTGAGCCACACCACAATATCCTGGGGAGGGACGGCTTCATTCCAGAAGATGATATTTACTGTGACGGTATCTGGCCTGGATATTGGAATAAAAATAAATTTATTCCAATCGGCAGTGTCTCTGAACCTGGGGAAATTAGCCCAGAATCTATCCAGATTAGACATAAGCTTGAAGCTGACGTCATAGCCTTGTCTATCTGGTAGATTAATGACTGCCAAGATGTCCGCTGGCACAAACCCCATCTGGCGACACAGGAGTTCCCGGACCACAAGCCTCCGATCTGGGAGGTCTTCTTTGGCACCACGATGTTTGAATCGCACTACATTCCTCCTTTTAAAGGCCTGACCAGTATAGTGAGCGCCGGAGGAAAGAGATGGAGCGCCGCGGCTCCAGGCATTACTGGGGGAACCTGGCGGGGTTCAGGGCCCTGACTTATTGGGGGTGTCTGCACTAGGGGGCCACTCACACCTTCTGTGCTTGAGGGTAAAGGTGGAAAATCACCCTCATTACTCTGCGGAGACTCCTCCAGCCCGTCCACCTCTATACCATCCTCAGATATCTCCCATACAGACTGTGCATTCCCCCCAGACACTGACCCCTCAGGTACATGCCCACCATCACCCCCAGTCTCTGCCCCAGCAGGAGAGCTCTGCTCTGCCACCCCATCACCTGGATGTACAGATAGATGTCCATTGTCCTGCTGCTGCTGCGCTGTGCCTCCTGGGACTTGTAGTGCTGGTGTCTGAGGTCCATGCGTCTCCTCAGGGACAGCTGCAGGTTCTTGTGGCCGCTGTTGCACACTGTCCTGTTTATGGATCTCTCCTTTTTGAAAAGAAAACTTTGCAGCTTGCAGCACAGGTCTTGTCACCGGCTGGGCCTCTTCAGGGATAACTCTGGAATCCAGTTCAGCATCAGAAAATACAGATTCAAGGTTCAGGCCTTGGCTGGCAAAACGCTCCTGGTTCCTATAGGACTCAGCAAGTGGTCCCATCCTGTCCAGGACAGTGTCCATCTGCTTCACCAGGTCACCAAGTTCCAGGCTGAGTGCATGTAGCTTACGGTTGTATATGGCTGCACAGGTCGGGTTCGCAGTCTTCAGCTTATACACACAGTCAATCTCCATTTGCAGCATCTGTTTGTGTCCCTTCAGCTCCTCCATTTTCCTCACCAGGGCAGGGATCTCCTCTGCTAGCTGCAGCTCAGGTGCACAGGTCTCTCTCGTTTGGTGTCCAGTCTTGGGCAGCTTCTCAGGCTGTTTGAACTCTGCAGACCTGGAGCCTCCAGGAGATTTCTCTGCTGGTCTCTCTTGCACCAAAGCCACAGATCTTTCAGCATTATTGGTGCTGGCACTTCCAGACTGAGACCTGGTGCGGCCCAAGCGTGCCACGCTGCTCGCCACCTCACACTGCTGCAGGTTCTGCTGTAATGTCAGCCTCTCCAGAGATGTTCTCCGCTGCCTGTGTGCTGGAGGGTGAGCGGCACACCTGATGCATGTGCTGCGCCCGTCTCACCTCCTGTGCACCCTGCAGGTTTGGATTGCCACTTTTCACAGAGGATACTTTTTGGGAGTCACTGTACTGTACTGGACGCTGCATGCCTGGGCTGGAGGACTGCTTCACCTCACAGGTCTTAGAGGTACTCACTGCTGCTGAATCTTTCTTTCCTGCTGGAGCCACAACCGTTACTCCATCTTTCTTACTTGCACTGGTGTTTCTTCCATTCTGGTCATTCCTTGTCACAGGATTCACTTTTAGACTTGTATCCATACTGGAAAGAGCCTGGGAGTTTCCCCCCAGTGGAGGCCTGGAAGCCTGGGCCTTGCTTGGGGAAGTTCCCCGCCCAGGGAGGCTGGTCCCTGGGCTGGATAGAGACATCAGGAGAACCACCAACACACGTCCTCACAGCTAGGAGGCAGTATTATAGTAGTTATATTCTTGTACATAGGAGGCAGTATTATAGTAGTTATATTCTTGTACATAGGAGCATTATTATAGTAGTTATATTCTTGTACATAGGAGCAGTATTATAGTAGTTATATTCTTGTACATAGGAGCAGTATTATAGTAGTTATATTTTTGTACATAGGAGCAGTATTATAGTAGTTATATTCTTGTACATAGGAGGCAGTATTTAATTAATTATATTTTTGTTTTTCAACTGATGCCTCCATTTTCCTGTTCACAGCTCTTTTTGTATTACTGGCCATGGCAATTTACACTGGAGTAACAGTTAACTTTTTGGGAAAGCGGTTTGGCGACTGGCGTTTCTCCTGGTCCTACATCTTGGGCTGGGTTGCTTTGCTTATGACTTTCTTTGCAGGTAAGATTTGAGAACAGGCCGCAGTTCAAATCATCTGTGGAAATAAAGTTGTCAAAAAAGACCTGTATAGATTCCTTTGCTATTCACTGCTCATTGATTAAACCATGTCTTTTGTTTTCAGGAATATTTTACATGTGCGCCTATCGAATGCATGAATGTCGGAGAGTCACCGGATCTCGCTAAAATGGAGGGAGTAGTAATAAAGACAATTCTATGGCATGATGTTCAGTAACGTTCTCTCCGCATCTTCCAGGACAAGGTGGTGACAAGATTCTGGACACCTAACACCATATACATATATACACGGGACCCGATCCGCAGCACCGGGGTTCATATACTTTAATGGGCATTTCCACCCATCATGACAAATGTGACCTGTCTGTAGTTTTCTCTTCCATCAGTGTTCGGAAAAGCTGGGTGATAGGCCACCTTTACAGAAGTTGATGCGCAGCTTTACTAGCCCTGTGTAGTTATATAGTAATACACTCCATTACTAGGCTAACTTGTTTTTCAGCAAAGCTGGTGACACTTACAGAAGTGGATTCACTTGTTTTTTAGTTCTTCTGTTTCTGGAAATCTTGATGACCACATATTATAGCCTTTACTCCTCCCAGAGTGATCATCACCCAGGTTATCACATAGAGTGGTTATCACCCAGGTTATCACCCGGAGTGGTTATCACCCAGGTTATCACCCAGAGTGGTTATCACCCAGGTTATCACCCAGAGTGGTTATCACCCAGGTTATCACCCGGAGTGGTTATCACCCAGAGTGGTTATCACCCAGGTTATCACCCAGAGTGGTTATCACCCAGGTTATCACCCAGAGTGGTTATCACCCAGGTTATCACCCGGAGTGGTTATCACCCAGAGTGGTTATCACCCAGGTTATCACCCAGGTTATCACCCAGAGTGGTTATCACCCAGGTTATCACCCGGAGTGGTTATCACCCAGAGAGGTTATCACCCAGAGTGGTTATCACCCAGGTTATCACCCAGAGTGGTTATCACCCAGGTTATCACCCAGAGTGGTTATCACCCAGGTTATCACCCAGAGTGGTTATCACCCAGGTTATCACCCGCAGTGGTTATCACCCAGAGTGGTTATCACCCAGGTTATCACCCAGAGTGGTTATCACCCAGGTTATCACCCAGAGTGGTTATCACCCAGAATGGTTATCACCCAGGTTATCACCCAGAGTGGTTATCACCCAGGTTATCACCCGGAGTGGTTATCACCCAGAGTGGTTATCACCCAGGTTATCACCCGGAGTGGTTATCACCCAGAGTGGTTATCACCCAGGTTATCACCCAGAGTGGTTATCTCCCAGAGTGGTTATTACCCAATTATCACCCAGAGTGGTTATCACCCAGAGTGGTTATCACCCAGAGTGGTTATCTCCCTGGTTATCACCCAGAGTGGTTATCACCCAATTATCACCCAGAATGGTTATTACCCAGGTTATCATCCAGAATGGTTATCACCCAGAGTGGTTATCACCCAGGTTATCATCCAGAATGGTTATCACCCAGAGTGGTTATCACCCAGAGTGGTTATCACCCAGAGTGGTTATCACCCAGAGTGGTTATCACCCAATTATCACCCAGAATGGTTATTACCCAGGTTGTCACCCAGAGTGGTTATCACCCAGAATGGTTATCTCCCTGGTTATCACCCAGAGTGATTATCACCCAGAGTGATTATCACCCAGATTATCATCCAGAATGGTTATCACCCAGAGTGGTTATCACCCAGGTTATTATCCAGAATGGTTATCACCCAGAGTGGTTATCACCCAGAGTGGTTATCACCCGATTATCACCCAGAGTGGTTATCACCCAGGTTATCACCCAGAGTGGTTATCACCCAGAATGGTTATTACCCAGGTTATCACCCAGAGTGGTTATCACCCAGGTTATCACCCAGAATGGTTATCACCCAGGTTGTCACCCAGCTTTACTAGCTTCTGAAATGGCACTGATAAATCACCAGTTCCTACGGTACTAGACCAAGTTGCTGTTCATGATTTTGGTAAAGTTGGATGGCTTTCCTAGTTTTCAGTGTGCTCTGCAGGACTTTCTTGGCTATCTCTGTCTCTGGCAAAGCTGGGTGAGAAAATGTGTGACTGTTACAATTTCCACAGGGATTGTCACCCAGCTTTACTAGATTCCTAAATAGTAAACCTTGTCTTTGGGACTCTAGGGTGACAACCCTTTAGGAAACAGTTTGTTACAAATTTGTTACAATTAATTTGACCATTGATACTTTTTAAAGGGCATCTGTCCGCAGATCTGTCCCTATGACACTGGCGGACCTGTTACATGTGCGCTCGGCAGCTGAAGATATCTGTGTTGGTCCCATGTTTATATTTGCCCGCATTGTTGATAAAAAATGTGTTTTAATATATGCAAATGATTGACAGGACCAGTGTAAGCATCATCACATCTAGCCCTGTCCATCAAAGTGCAGAAGGCACAGCATTTTCAGAGAGAGCAGAGCCTATAGGTGTAAGGGACACGCCCCCATTGCTCCTAGAGGCTCATTTGCATATATTAAAACTTCTTAGCAATGCGGGCACGTATGAACATGGGACCAACACAGATGCCTTCAGCTGCCAAGTGCACATGTAACAGGTCAGCCGGTGTCATAGGGACAAATCCCCTGACAGATGCTCTTTAAGATGTTGCCCCCAGCTTTCCCAGACTCCTCAACGACAAATCTGCCTTCTTGCAGCGCAGTATGGGCAAGAGGTGTATAGGTATAATTCAGAAATCTAGGAAAACTGGGTGAACTGTAAAGGCAGCCATATTACTTCTCACCCAGCTTTCCCAAAAAGGGCGCCATGAGCAGGAGTATTTTAGGGGTCTTTGTTATTTTCAGGGTAAATGCTCATTAAGGAGGATTTATGCATAATTTGATGTCTCTTTTTCGCTGGGGCATATCGGTTATGATCATTTACTGGTGTGAATCTTCGCTGTGTGGCATGAAAATAAAAACCAACCAGGGTTGGAGACTGATTACACTGAGTCCTGATTTTTTGACACAGATTTCTGAAACTACAACTCCCAACATGTAAGCTAAAAACATCAGCAACATAAAATCTATTCCCTGCCCTTGCGATTTGTTACACTGTATCAGTCTGGAGTCCTGGCTGCTGAGATCACAGAGGATTGGATACAATTTTAGCAATCTGTGAGAAGAATCAGTCTCTGGATGTAAACAATGAGGTTTCTACACATTGACAGCAAGCAGAGACTTTGGAAAGGATGAAGCCCAATGGGACTGGCTGGTGTTTCTTATGTCAATAAGATGCCCACTGGAGAAAGATGCAACCAATTTATCAAGAGCCGCAGACTGCGCGCCAGCTTTCTGGAGCAAATTATTTATGTGTCAGATTGTGGAGAGCGGCTTAAAAGGTTGTAAAATTTTGTGCAAAATGTTGGATGCACTAAATTACGCAACTTTTTAATGCCTGAAACCTTCCATAAATTCTTTGTAAATGACCCCAAAAGTACAGAACTCACATATGATGACTACAGGTTTCCTGGTATAGATTATCATAGTTGTGCTGGGCTGGTTATGTAAGAGGGGAGCAAGGTGCTGAAATCCCAAAAAGTTGTAAAAGTTTGCACAAGTTTGTATCGGGCTGATTTCTGGCATAAATACCGGCTTTCAGGCGGACAGATCCCACTGCATACTGACAGCCGACATTTATGGCCATAGGCCTTAGGCCTTATTCACACGTCCGTTGTGTTTATGGATCCGCAAATTGCGGATCCATAAACACACCCGGCTGGCAGCCCCATAGAAATGTCTATTCTTGTCCGCAATTGCGGGCAAGAATAGGACATGCTCTACTTTTTTGCGGAGCTGCGGCCGTAAGATCGGCGGTGCGCTCCGCAAAAACTGATGCGGAGAGCACAGTGTGTGCTCTCCGCATCGTTCCGTGCCCCATTCACAGTCAATGGGTCCGCATGTATTCCGCAGAATTGCGGAATACATGCGGACGACATTGCGGACGTGTGAATAGGGCCTTAGAGGCTGGTTTTAATCAGGGTGAGTACAAAACTGAACTTGCTTTCATAGTGCCTGCTAGTAACCATCCAGTTCCAGGAAGAATACACAGTGGGCTCAGCATGCATGTTGGTACCTGTATCCCTATATCTAATGGAGGCTGTTATAGCACCAGAAAGAGTTAATAAGCACGGTGGATCCTAGCATGCATGCTGGGCCCACACTCCCTGGATTTTATGTGGCTGTCATGGCCCATAACAGGTAGGATTTAGCGTTAGGACCACTCATAGAGGCGGCCTTGGCGTGGCGAGTGGCTTATTACCTTTTGATCAAAATGTACACTAACTACCTCTTATAGCTTCTGGCGTGGAGGCAGGGCAGAGTGCTGGTTGCAGAGTCCTGTTAAATTTTTTGTTTGTATATATATGTTCCACAGTAACGTGCACCTGCAGACAGGGACGTGCTGACTGACCCCCCATTTGTGTTTCTGTTTAGAACAGCCTAAAGTAACCGATGCTTGATTTCCAAACGAACCTGGTGTAACTATACCTCGCTAAAATGGTAGGGGTAATGATAAGGACAACTTTGGGAAACATTTCCGAAACTCTGATGGGCTGGAGAAGGCTATTATTATTCTAAGGCCACTTTCACACGACCGTATGGTTTTGCGGTCCACAAAAAACGAATCCGCAAAAAAAAAAATAATTGATGACATCCGTGTGCATTACGTTTTTTTGCGGAACAGAACATCTGGCCCCTAATAGAACAGTACTATCCTTGTCCGTGATGCGGACAAGAATAGGGCAAGTTCTATCTTAGAACGGAACGGAAATACAGACAATGCAGAAACATTGAAATGAATAGTTCCGTATACAGGCCATATACGAAACGCAAAAAACAGCCCATACACTTGCAAAAAAAAGAGGCCTAATGCTATGGGAATTCATATAAAGAGGCTCTCAGAGGCTACTTTTGGGTAGCGTACCTCTAGGTGAGAGATTGCTGACTGCCAGACACGCCTCTACCATGCACTCGCAGACATTTTGCCCGGTTGACAGACTTTGAAAAGAAGTGCATCGTGGAATTGAGAGAAGCAAGATGGTCGTTTTGACGAGTTGCCGCCATCTAGGCCCTTATGACCTAGCTGTCAGGAGGTGTCGGGAGCTGTGGTTGCATGAGGACACATACAGCGAACAGGTTCCAGACGGCCTGGACAGACAGAGGATCATTTGATTGATCCGCTAACAGGTACAAGCAGCTCCCACCTTTGCGTTGTTCACCCTTCAGACACAGATGGCGCCTTCATTGCACACACTGTCTCTGCCCGGACCACTTCCAGGTGCTTAGCAGAAGCATTACGGGCCCTGTCATTGACAGCCATCCACCATCTTCTTTGTTTGCAGTGGTGTCCTGAACGAGAAACCTGGACTGCTACAGTTTGGACCCATATTGGTTTTAGTGACAAATGCAGGTTCTGTTTGGGATCCAACAATGACCGTGTTCCAGTATGGAGGCGTGGTGGTGAGAACTTCTATCCTGCCTCTGCGGTGGAGCGACTGCCCCTACTGTTGGTGATGATCTGAGGAGCCATGGCATGTGACAGCAGTCACCACTAGGAGTTATAGGAGGACACTAACAGCTCAGTGACATGTGCAGGACATCCGGCGCCACGTCTTCCTCTCATGGCAGGGCTTCAAACTTCCAACTGTATCCCAACCGTATCCCATCTTGTATCTAGGCTAGAGACAGTATCTCATCTTATATCTGAGCTAGAGGCTTTATCTTATCTTGTATCCAGGCTAAAGGCCGTATCTCATCCTGTATCCAGGCTAAAGACCGTATCTCATCCTGTATCCAGGCTAGAGATCGTATTCCTTGTATCAAGGCTAGAGGCCGTATCTCATCGTGAATCCAGGCAAAAGGCTGTATCTCATCTTGTATCCAGGCTAGAGGCTGTATCTCATCTTGTGTTCTGGCTTGAGGCCGTATCTCATCTTGTATTAAGGTTAGAGGCTGTATCTCATCTTGTATCCAGGCTAGTGGCCGTATCTCATATTGTATTCAGGCTAGAGGGCGTATCTCATCTTATGTCCAGGCTAGAGGCCTTATCTCATCTTATATTCAGGCTAGAGGCCGTATCTCATCTTATATCCAGGCTAGAGGCCGTATCTCATCTTATATCCAGGCTAGAGGCCGTATCTCATCTTGTATCTAGGCTAGAGGCTGTATCTCATCTTGTATCCATGCTAGAGGCTGTATCTCATCTTATGTCCAGGCTAGAGGCCGTATCTAATCTTGTATCCAGGCTAGTGGCTGTTTCTCATCTTGTATTCAGGCTAGAGGCCATATCTCATCTTGTGTTCAGGCTAGAGGCTGTATCTCATCTTGTATCTAGGCTAGAGGCTGTATCTCATCTTGTATCTAGGCTAGAGGCTGTATCTCATCTTGTATCTAGGCTAGAGGCTGTATCTCATCTTCTATCCAGGCTAGAGGCCGTATCTTATTTAGTATCCAGACTAGAGGCTGTATCTCATCTTGTATCCAGGCTAGAAGCCGTATCTCATCTTGTATCCAAGCTAGAGGTTGTATCTAATCTTGTATCAAGGCTAGAGGCCATATCTCATCTTGTATCCAGGCTAGAGGCCATATTTAATCTTGTATCCAGGCTGGAGGCCATATCTAATCTTATATCCAGGCTAGAGGCCGTATCTCATCTTTAATCTTGTATCCAGGCTGGAGGCCATATCTAATCTTGTGTCCAGGCTAGAGGCTGTATCTCATCTTCTATCCAGGCTAGAGGCCGTATCTTATTTTGTATCCAGACTAGAGGCTGTATCTCATCTTGTATCCAGGCTAGAAGCCGTATCTCATCTTGTATCCAAGCTTGAGGTCGTATCTAATCTTGTATCAAGGCTAGAGGCCATATCTCATCTTGTATCCAGGCTAGAGGCCATATTTAATCTTGTATCCAGGCTGGAGGCCATATCTAATCTTGTGTCCAGGCTAGTGGCTGTTTCTTATCTGGTATCCAGGCTAGAGGACGTATCTCATCTTGTATACAGGCTAGAGGATGTATCTCATCTTGTATCCAGGCTAGAAGCCGTATCTCATCTTGTATCTGGGCTAGAAGCCATATCTCATCTTGTATCCAGGCTAGAGCCTGTATCCCATCTTGTATCCAGTCTAGAGGCAGTATCTCATCTTGTATCCAGGCTAGAGGCCGTATCTTATCTTGTGTCCAGGCTAGAAGCCGTATCTCATCTTGTATCCGGGCTAGAGGCTGTATCTTATCTTGTATCCAGACTAGAGGCTGTGTCTCATCTTGTATCCAGTCTAGAGGCCGTTTCTCATCTTGTATCCAGGCTAGAGGCCATATCTTATCTTGTGTCTAGGCTAGAAGCCGTATCTCATCTTGTATCTGGGCTAGAGGCTGTATCTTATCTTGTATCCAGACTAGAGGCTGTATCTCATCTGGTATCCAGGCTAGAGGCCGTATCTCATCTTGTATCCAGGCTAGAGACCGTATCTCATCTTGTATCCAGGCTAGAGGCAGTATCTCATCTTGTGTCCAGACTAGAGGTGCACAACAGGGTCCTAGAGCCTCCCTCCAGCTGTACAGTTTCCCCAATACTCTTCTCCTTTCCTCTAATATTATAATCACATTTATCATCGTTGCAGTCTCACAGAGAAAGTCTCATTTAAACAACTCCTTAGTGCGGTATTTTTTGTCAAGGAGAGTATAAAAGCGCCATTCTCTAACATTCACAAACCATTGCACAATCAATATCAAATAATACATTTGAGATTGCCCACTTTCCTAAACTCACCGATCACGTGATCAGATTCCACCAATGCGGATTTTGATCTTAGATTACATACAGATTATTGAGTGCCACCTTTCGTTATTGGACGGTTTCTTTCTCCCATTTAGGATTTGGTGTTTCCCTTAACGCACAGTTCATTGAGAGGGAGTCCCACCGCTGATCCCCGCGATATAATCTCTTAATTGGAGAGTTCAGGTTTGCAGGGAATTCGAAATTTATTATTTTATATTGATTCTGTGCAGTTTTTTTTAAGCAAAAAATAAGAAAACACTTCTGTGTCCTGTGCTGAAGAATTCCAGTGGACTCTCAGCTAACATCTGGAGCTGGAATTTTTCCTGCAGAAAATGCACCAAAAATTAGACTTGCAATTTTTTTTGTATAAATTTGTAAAGTGCAAAAGTCTAGAAAAGTCTATGAAAAAAAGACTATGGGGCAGATCTATAAAACTCTCTAAAAGAGAAACAGTTTGCTGGCAACATAGCAACCCATCACGGCACAGGTTTTGGTATGCAAGAGCAGAGTTTAAAATGAAAGCTGCACTGTGATTGGTCGCTGTGGGAAACAAAATCAGTTTCTGTTTTAGACAGTTTTTATAAATTTGCCCCTATGTGTGAATCCAGTCATAGAGGCAAAAATGTGATGATCCAATAAATACAGTGACAACCATTTTACATACACAAAAAAAAAGGTTTGTCATAGCCCCGCCCCTGAGGACCCTATTGCCTGCAGATAGAAGGTCTAGAGCACTACTTTTTATTTTCATACTGCCCTCATGCGTCCTGAAAGCTCCGCTGTGCTACATTGTCTGAATTGCTGAGCTTGCATGCAAATAATGGAGAGGACCTCTTGAGATCAAGTTAGGCAGTCTGGGCAATGTAGTACAACGAAGCTTTGAAGGCACATGAGGGCCTTATGAAAATTAAAAAAAACTGTGCTCTAGACTCCCTATCTGCAGTAGTACTCATATAATACTGCAGTTACTATAGCTACATGCAAATGACAAATTCCCTTTAAAAGGACGCTAAGCACACCCGATAGACTGTGCTAGGCCTAGGTCAGGTCTTGCGGGGGCAGAGCATAACACAAGAATTCAAAGAACACCCGTTGGAGAATCCTTGTGTCATGCTCCACCTTCTATGCATTTAATCACTAACTCTGTTGCTTTGCCCCCGAGGAGCATCAGCCTTACTGACAGTGCTCCTTTAATTACTCTTATTTTTGTCACGATCGATCAGAGTGTCTATTTTTCTGGAAATATTATAAAGATTATGGAAGACTCTCCACAGAAAACAGGTAAGGCTACTTTCACACTTGCGTTAGGTGCGGATCTGTCTGTTTATTTGCACAGACGGATCCACACCCATAATGCAAACGTTTGTATCCGTTCAGAACGGACCCGTTTGCATTAGTTAAAAGAAAAATGATCCGTTTTGAATTACTTTGAAAGTCAATGGGGAACGGATCCGTTTTCAAATGCACCATATTATGTCATTGAAAACGGACCCGTCCCCATCGACTTACATTGTAATTAAAAACGGATCTGTTAGGCTCCGCCTCTTCAGACGGACACCAAAATGCTGCAAGCTGCGTTTTGGTGTCCGCCTCCAAAACGGAATAGAAGCGGAACGGAGCCAAACTGATGCATTCTGAACAGATCCTTATCCACTCAGAATGCATTGGGGCTGAACTGATCCGTTTTGGACTGTTTGTGAGAGCCCTGAAACGGATCTCACAAACGGAATCCAAAACGCTAGTGTGAAAGTAGCCTCAATAAAATAAATAATCTGCTAATTAAGAACTGCTTTATTACCATAAAACTACAAAGTGACAAGATGGAGAGTGACAAACTTACATACATTTTGCACATTTTCAAGTTTCAAGAGGAATAATAAGAAAATAAATTAAATACTGCACCATTTATCTGTGACACTAAATATATACTTATGCATAAGGGTCAGAGGACTGCTTTTCTGATACACAGGTCCAAATCCCCTACTTACTACATAATAAAATTCTGACTTTCTGCTGTCACCACTAGAGGGAGCTCAGCAGCTCACTGCATACTGGTTATACAGCAGTATACAATAGGCTTAGCTCCCTCTAGTGTTAGTTATAGGTAAGAAGAATCATACGTTTTAACTTTATGTCAATGCAGGGGATTTGGAGCTCTGTATCAGGAAAGAGAGATTTGATTGCTATAAAGATATATAAAAGGAGGAGATTTGCTTTAAAAGGAACCTGTACAGGACGGCTATATTAACGCCTAAATACAAGAATAATGCTGATCTAGAGGGCGCTATTGCCTTATCTAAACGGCCCTGCAGGACTTGATACGGCCCTGCAGGACTTCCTCTTAAGAACCAGTAGGAGTCTTCTTCTTAAGACTTGAAGAGTGAGGTGGCAGCTTCTTTCCATTTAACTTATTAGGAGGAGGGGGTTTATACATGTATTTTGCGGCTTATTATATACATTATTTTACAAATTTAATGGCACCTCCAAGCTGAGTAAGGGCTAATGGCCATGCATTTTAATTTCAACTCTCCTTTTTCAGCTAGCCATTGTATAGGTGATCTGCATTACATAAGTGGAGGTTTGACCCCCTGGGACTCTGAATGCAGGATCCTGGTCCCTCAAGGAAGAGTTTGAATAGAGCGGCATTCGAGCATGTGCCCTGACGCTTCATTGACAGCTTATGGCGCTGACAAAAATAGCCGAGCACAGTGTTGGGAATGAAGCAATATCTGGGGGTTGGTAGGGTAGAGGACCCCACTCTGACAGGGGTTTGTATTTCACAATATTTTAGTTATTTTGAGGAATGCTTCTTAAATCATTTCCTCTTCGTGTTCTGCCTTTCATTTTTTTGGTGTAACTTTCCTTTAAATACCCAGGAGGTCTCTAGAACAGGTATTTCCCTTTAAGAGACTATGATGCTGGTTGGCGCAGGTTCAGTTAATGGATAGGATGCAGGTTGAGTTCCTGGATAGGGCACAGGTTGAGTTCCTGGATAGGGTGGCGGTTGACTTCCTGGATAGGGCACAGGTTGAGTTCCTGGGTAGGGCACAGGTTGAGTTCCTGGATAGGGCACAGGTTGAGTTCCTGGGTAGGGCACAGGTTGGGTTCCTGGATAGGGCACAGGTTGAGTTCCTGGGTAGGGCACAGGTTGAATTCCTGGATAGGGCACAGGTTGAGTTCCTGGATAGGGCACAGGTTGAGTTCCTGGATAGGGCACAGGTTGCGTATTAATATTTTTTTGAATGAGGTTTTGTAATGAGTTGGAAGGTTTGTCAGGTTCTAGACATTCATGAACTAAACTCACGATACCTGCAAAGAAGGAAAAAGGAGCTCAGTTACAATATGTCTGCTGCATGTGGCCCTTGAAGAAATAACACCTTACAAGTTCTTTTTGTTTCCTGAAACATTTTGCCCCTAACACCCAGGGGGTCCTGGTCACCATCTGCTCATCAACTGACCCAGCACCATGGGCGTAGCTATAGGGGATGCAGAGGTAGCAGTCGCTACCGAGTCCAGGTGCCTGAGGGGGCCCAAAGACCCTTGTGCCGCATAAGAAGACACACAAAGCACTGAGGGAAGGGGGGCCCAAGCTGAACTCTTGCACCAGGGCCCATGAGCCATTAGCTACGACCCTGCCCAGCACCAAAGGGCAATATCAGCAGGACTGCATGCCCACATAAGTGCCATAAGTTGTCTTTTCATAACTCCATATTCAGGAAAGAATTTCCCCTTGAGGTTGGTTTTCCACATAGTACGGCTTCCCCGATTTCATCATCCTATCCTATTCCAGGTCGTGGAAATAGACATTTCCCCTTTAAAAATGTAAATAATATAATACCTACCACATATAACAACTAGAACTGTGCCCAGCCAGCCTAATGAGAAGCCATACAAAAATTGTTTCAGATCTCGAGCCAACGCAAAGGAAACGGTTGCAGAAACCATTCCGGCAATTCCAAGCAATGCTGAAAGAGATGCAACAATGTTACATATCTGATGTTCTCTGGTACATGCAGAACTCCGGGTCTCCAGGGATCTGTGGGAGATCGGATAACAGGCAGCTGCCACACTATGACGTTTTTATGGATTTTTTGGGCTTGTGATAAAACACCAAAAAATTCTGCTTGTTTGTTTTTTACAAGCATTTTTGGGAGTGGCGTTTTATTATTGCTACTTTTTTTTCCTATTGAGAAGTCTATGGGAAAATGACAGAAACAGAGTATTTTTAAAATGGTGATGCACAAAAAACAGTGTTTGTAGTACATCTTACAAATTCTTGTTAGCATTTTTATTTTATTTCTTTATTTTCTGCTGTCAAAAATTCTGTAACACTTAACTTCTGGGCCAGTTATGGGCCAGTGGGTAAGTAACATGTCAGAAAGTGGGTGCACTTATGTGATGGCTCTGCTTTATATACATGCAGTGCTCATGTGATAGCTTGGCTTTATATACATACAGTGCACATGTGAAAGCTTGGCTTTATATACATACAATGCTCATGTGATAGCTTGGCTTTATATACATAAAGTGCACATGTGATAGCTCAGTGTATATACATACAGCGCTAGATATGTGTATATACATACAGCGCTCATGTGATAGATCTGTGTATATACATACGGTGCTCATGTAAAAGCTCTGTGTATATACATACAGTGCTCATGTAATAGATCTGTGTATATATATACAGTGCTCATGTAATAGATCTGTGTATATACATACAGTGCTCATGTAAAAGCTCTGTGTATATACATACAGTGCTCATGTGATAGATCTGAGTATATACATACAGCGCTCATGTGATAGATCTGTATATATACATACAGCGCTCATGTGATAGATCTGAGTATATACATACAGCGCTCATGTGATAGATCTGTGTATATACATACAGTGCTCATGTGATAGCTCTGTGTATATACATACAGTGCTTATGTGATAGATCTGTGTATATACATACAGCGCTCATGTGATAGATCTGTGTATATACATACAGTGCTCATGTTATAGATCTGTATATATACATACAGCGCTCATGTGATAGATCTGTATCTATACATACAGTGCTCATGTAAAAGCTCTGTGTATATACATACAGTGCTCATGTGATAGTTCTGTGTATATAGATACAATGCTCATGTGATAGCTCTGTGTATATACATACAGCGCTCATGTGATAGCTCTGTGTATATACATACAGTGCTCATGTTATAGATCTGTGTATATACATACAGCGCTCATGTGATAGCTCTGTGTATATACATACAGTGCTCATGTGATAGCTCTGTGTATATACATACAGCGCTCATGTGATAGCTCTGTGTATATACATACAGTGCTCATGTTATAGATCTGTGTATATACATACAGTGCTCATGTGATAGATCTGTGTATATACATACAGCGCTCATGTGATAGAGCTTTGTATATACATACAGTGCTCATGTTATAGATCTGTATATATACATACAGCACTCATGTGATAGCTCTGTGTATATACATACAGTACTCATGTGATAGATCTGTGTATATACATACAGTACTCATGTGATAGCTCTGTGTATATACATATAGTGCTCATGTGATAGATCTGTGTATATACATACAGTACTCATGTGATAGCTCTGTGTATATACATATAGTGCTCATGTGATAGATCTGTGTATATACCTACAGTGCTCATGTGATAGCTCTGTGTATATACATACAGTGCTCATGTGATAGATCTGTGTATATACCTACAGCGCTCATGTGATAGCTCTGTGTATATACATACAGTGCTCATGTGATAGATCCGTGTATATACATTAAGTGCTCCTGTGATAGTTCTGTGTATATACCTACAGTGCTCCTGTGATAGATCTGTGTATATACATACAGTGCTCATGTGATAGATCTGTGTATATACATACAGTGCTCATGTGATAGATCTGTGTATATACATACAGTGCTCATGTGATAGATCTGTGTATATACCTACAGTGCTCATGTGATAGCTGTGTATATACATACAGTGCTCATGTGATAGCTCTGTGTATATACATACAGTGCTCATGTGATAGATCTGTGTATATACATACAGTGCTCATGTGATAGCTCTGTGTATATACATACAGCGCTCATGTGATAGATCTGAGTATATACATACAGTACTCATGTGATAGATCTGTGTATATACATACAGCGCTCATGTGATAGATCTGTGTATATACATACAGCGCTCATGTGATAGATCTGTGTATATACATACAGTGCTCATGTGATAGCTCTGTGTATATACATACAGTGCTCATGTGATAGATCTGTGTATATACATACAGCGCTCATGTGATAGATCTGTGTATATACATACAGCGCTCATGTGATAGATCTGTGTATATACATACAGCGCTCATGTGATAGATCTGTGTATATACATACAGCGCTCATGTGATAGCTGTGTATATACATACAGCGCTCATGTGATAGCTCTGTGTATATACATACAGTGCTCATGTGATAGATCTGTGTATATACATACAGCGCTCATGTGATAGATCTGTATATATACATACAGTGCTCATGTGATAGATCTGTATATATACATACAGTGCTCATGTGATAGATCTGTATATATACATACAGTGCTCATGTGATAGATCTGTGTATATACATACAGTGCTCATGTGATAGCTCTGTGTATATACATACAGTACTCATGTAATAGATCTGTGTATATACATACAGTACTCATGTGATAGCTCTGTGTATATACATATAGTGCTCATGTGATAGATCTGTGTATATACCTACAGTGCTCATGTGATAGATCTGTGTATATACATACAGTACTCATGTGATAGATCTGTGTATATACATACAGTGCTCATGTGATAGATCTGTGTATATACATACAGTGCTCATGTGATAGATCTGTATATATACATACAGTGCTCATGTGATAGATCTGTGTATATACATACAGCGCTCATGTGATAGAGCTGTGTATATACATACAGTGCTCATGTGATAGATCTGTGTATATACATACAGCACTCATGTGATAGCTCTGTGTATATGCATACAGTACTCATGTGATAGATCTGTGTATATACATACAGTACTCATGTGATAGCTCTGTGTATATACATATAGTGCTCATGTGATAGCTCTGTGTATATACATACAGCGCTCATGTGATAGATCTGTGTATATACATACAGCGCTCATGTGATAGATCTGTGTATATACATACAGTGCTCATGTGATAGATCTGTGTATATACATACAGTGCTCATGTGATAGATCTGTATATATACATACAGTGCTCATGTGATAGATCTGTGTATATACATACAGCGCTCATGTGATGGATCTGTGTATATACATACAGCGCTCATGTGATAGATCTGTGTATATACATACAGTGCTCATGTGATAGCTCAGTGTATATACATACAGCACTCATGAGATAGTTCTGTGTATATACATACAATGCTCATGTAATAGATCTCTGTATATATACATACAGCGCTCATGTGATAGATCTCTGTATATACACACAGTGCTCATGTTATAGATCTGTGTATATACATACAGCGCTCATGTGAAAGATCTGTGTATATACATACAGTGCTCATGTGATAGATCTGTGTATATACATACAGTGCTCATGTGATAGCTCAGTGTATATACATACAGCGCTCATGTGATAGATCTGTGTATATACATACAGTGCTCATGTTATAGATCTGTGTATATACATACAGTACTCATGTGATAGATCTGTGTATATACATACAGTACTCATGTTATAGATCTGTGTATATACATACAGTGCTCATGTGATAGATCTGTGTATATAACTACAGCGCTCATGTGATAGATCTGTATATATACATACAGCTCTCATGTGATAGATCTGTGTATATACATACAGTGCTCATGTGATAGATCTGTGTATATACATACAGCGCTCATGTGATAGATCTGTGTATATACATACTGCGCTCATGTAATAGCTCAGTGTATATACACACAGCGCTCATGTGATAGCTCTGTGTATATACATACAGTGCTCATGTAATAGATCTGTGTATATACATACAGCGCTCATGTAATAGATCTGTGTATATACATACAGCGCTCATGTGATAGATCTGTATATATACATACAGTGCTCATGTGATGGTTCTGTGTATATAAATACAATGCTCATGTGATAGATCTGTATATATACATACAGTGCTCATGTGATAGATCTGTGTATATACATACAGTGCTCATGTGATAGATCTGTGTATATACATACAGTGCTCATGTGATAGCTCTGTATATATACATACAGTGCTCATGTGATAAATCTGTGTATATACATACAGCGCTCATGTGATAGATCTGTGTATATACATACAGTGCTCATGTGATAGATCTCTGTATATACACACAGCTCTCATGTGATAGATCTGTGTATATACATACAGCGCTCATGTGATAGATCTGTATATATACATACAGCGCTCATGTGATAGATCTGTGTATATACATACAGTGCTCATGTGATAGCTCTGTGTATATACAGTCATGTGAAAAAATTAGGACACCCTTTGAAAGCATGTGGTTTTTTGTAACATTTTTAATAAATGGTTATTTCATCTCCGTTTCAACAATACAGAGATTAAAGTAATCCGACTAAACAAAGAAAACTGAAGAAAAGTCTTTTCAAGATCTTCTGTAAATGTCATTCTACAAAAATGCCTATTCTAACTGAGGAAAAAGATAGGACACCCTTGCCCCTAATAGCGAGTGTTACCTCCTTTGGCTGAAATAACTGCAGTGAGACGGTTCTTGTAGCCATCTACCAGTCTTCGACATCGGTCTGAGGAAATTTTACCCCACTCCTCAATGCAGAACTTTTTCAGCTGTGAGATGTTTGAGGGGTTTCTTGCACGTACAGCCCTTTTCAAGTCACCCCACAGCATCTCAATGGGATTCAAATCTGGACTTTGACTTGGCCATTCCAGGACTCTCCATTTCTTCTTTTTCAGCCAATCTTTGGTTGATTTACTAGTATGTTTTGGGTCATTGTCATGTTGCATGGTCCAGTTCCGCTTCAGCTTTAATTTTCTAACTGATGGTCTCACATGTTCTTCAAGCACCTTCTGATACACAGTAGAATTCATCGTGGATTCTATGATGGTGAGCTGACCAGGTCCTGCTGCAGCAAAGCAGCCCCAAACCATGACACTTCCACCTCCATGCTTCACAGTTGGTATGAGGTTCTTTTCTTGGAATGCTGTGTTTGGTTTACGCCAAACATGTCCTCTGCTGTTGTGTCCAAATAATTCAATTTTGGACTCATCTGTCCAAAGAACATTATTCCAGAAGTCCTGGTCTTTGTCAACTTTATCTCTGGCAAATGTCAGTCTGGCCTCGATGTTTCTCTTGGAAAGCAAAGGTTTCCTCCTTGCACACCTCCCATGCAAGTTAAACTTGTACAGTCTCTTTCTGATTGTAGAGGCATGTACTTCTACATCAACAGTAGCCAGAGCCTGCTGTAGTTCTCGAGATGACACTTTAGGGTTTTTGGAGACCTCTTTTAGCATCTTGCGGTCTGCTCTTGGGGTGAACTTGCTGGGGCGACCAGTCCTGGGCATGTTGGCAGTTGTTTTGAAAGCCCTCCACTTGTAGACTATCTTCCGGACAGTGGAATGGCTGATTTCAAAATCTTTGGAGATCTTTTAAATCCCTTCCCAGACTCATAGGCTGCTACAATCTTTTTCTGAAGTCCTCTGACAGCTCTTTTGCTCTCACCATGGTGCTCACTCTCACTTCAACAGTCAGGAGCACACCAAACTAAATGTCTGAGGTTTAAATAGGGCAAGCCTCATTCAACATGCAGAGTAACGATCTACTAATTATGTGCACCTGGTGTGATATACCTGTGTGAGATCTGAGCCAATTTAAGAGGGAATACATGTGAGGGTGTCCTATCTTTTTCCTCAGTTAGAATAGGCATTTTTGTAGAATGACATTTACAGAAGATCTTGAAAAGACTTTTCTTCAGTTTTCTTTGTTTAGTTGGATTACTTTAATCTCTCTGTATTGTTGAAACGGAGATGAAATAACCATTTATTAAAAATGTTACAAAAAACCACATGCTTTCAAAGGGTGTCCTAATTTTTTCACATGACTGTACATACAGTGCTCATGTAATAGATCTGTGTATATACATACAGCGCTCATGTAATAGATCTGTGTATATACATACAGCGCTCATGTGATAGCTCTGTGTATATACATACAGCGCTCATGTGATAGCTCTGTGTATATACATACAGCGCTCATGTGATTGATCTGTATATATACATACAGCGCTCATGTGATAGATCTGTGTATATACATACAGCGCTCATGTGATAGATCTCTGTATATACATACAGTGCTCATGTGATAGCTCTGTGTATATACATACAGCGCTCATGTGATAGATCTGTGTATATACATACAGTGCTCATGTGATAGCTCTGTGTATATACATACAGCGCTCATGTGATAGATCTGTGTATATACATACAGCGCTCATGTGATAGATCTGTATATATACATACAGCGCTCATGTGATAGATCTCTGTATATACATACAGCGCTCATGTGATAGATCTGTGTATATACATACAGTGCTCATGTGATAGCTCTGTATATATACATACAGTGCTCATGTGATAGATCTGTGTATATACATACAGCGCTCATGTGATAGATCTGTGTATATACATACAGCGCTCATGTGATAGATCTGTGTATATACATACAGCGCTCATGTGATAGATCTCTGTATATACATACAGTGCTCATGTGATAGCTCTGTGTATATACATACAGCGCTCATGTGATAGATCTGTGTATATACATACAGTGCTCATGTGATAGATCTCTGTATATACATACAGCGCTCATGTTATAGCTCTGTGTATATACATACAGCGCTCATGTGATTGATCTGATTCTGTATATATACATACAGCGCTCATGTGATGGATCTGTGTATATAAATACAGCGCTCATGTGATGGATCTGTGTATATACATACAGTGCTCATGTGATAGATCTGTGTATATACATACAGTGCTCATGTGATAGCTCAGTGTATATACATACAGTGCTCATGTGATAGCTCAGTGTATATACATACAGTGCTCATGTGATAGATCTGTGTATATACATACAGTGCTCATGTGATAGCTCAGTGTATATACATACAGCGCTCATGTGATAGATCTGTGTATATACATACAGTGCTCATGTTATAGATCTGTGTATATACATACAGTACTCATGTGATAGATCTGTGTATATACATACAGTACTCATGTTATAGATCTGTGTATATACATACAGCGCTCATGTGATAGATCTCTGTATATACACACAGCGCTCATGTGATAGATCTGTGTATATAAATACAGCGCTCATGTGATAGATCTGTATATATACATACAGCGCTCATGTGATAGATCTGTGTATATACATACAGTGCTCATGTGATAGTTCTGTGTATATACATACAGCGCTCATGTGATAGATCTGTGTATATACATACAGCGCTCATGTGATAGCTCTGTGTATATACATACAGCGCTCATGTGATAGATCTGTGTATATACATACAGTGCTCATGTAATAGATCTGTGTATATACATACAGCGCTCATGTGATAGATCTGTGTATATACATACAGTGCTCATGTGATAGATCTGTGTATATACATACAGCGCTCATGTGATAGATCTGTGTATATACATACAGCGCTCATGTTATAGATCTCTGTATATACATACAGCGCTCATGTGATAGATCTCTGTATATACATACAGTGCTCATGTGATAGCTCTGTGTATATACATACAGCGCTCATGTGATAGATCTGTGTATATACATACAGTGCTCATGTGATAGATCTCTGTATATACATACAGCGCTCATGTTATAGCTCTGTGTATATACATACAGCGCTCATGTGATTGATCTGATTCTGTATATATACATACAGCGCTCATGTGATAGATCTGTGTATATACATACAGCGCTCATGTGATAGATCTGTGTATATACATACAGTGCTCATGTGATAGATCTGTGTATATACATACAGTGCTCATGTGATAGCTCTGTGTATATACATACAGTGCTCATGTGATAGCTCTGTGTATATACATACAGTGCTCATGTGATAGATCTGTGTATATACATACAGTGCTCATGTGATAGCTCTGTGTATATACATACAGCGCTCATGTGATAGATCTGTGTATATACATACAGCGCTCATGTGATAGATCTGTGTATATACATACAGCGCTCATGTGATAGATCTGTGTATATACATACAGTGCTCATGTGATAGATCTGTGTATATACATACAGCGCTCATGTGATAGATCTCTGTATATACACACAGCGCTCATGTGATAGATCTGTGTATATACATACAGCGCTCATGTGATAGATCTGTGTATATACATACAGCGCTCATGTGATAGATCTGTGTATATACATACAGTGCTCATGTGATAGATCTGTGTATATACATACAGCGCTCATGTGATAGATCTGTGTATATACATACAGTGCTCATGTGATAGATCTGTGTATATACATACAGCGCTCATGTGATAGATCTCTGTATATTCATACTGCGCTCATGTGATAGCTCTGTGTATATACATACAGCGCTCATGTGATAGCTCTGTGTATATACATACAGCGCTCATGTAATAGATCTGTGTATATACATACAGCACTCATGTGATAGATCTGTGTATATACATACAGTGCTCATGTGATAAATCTGTGTATATACATACAGCGCTCATGTGATAGATCTGTGTATATACATACAGTGCTCATGTGATAGATCTGTGTATATACATACAGTGCTCATGTGATAGATCTGTGTATATACATACAGCGCTCATGTTATAGATCTGTATATATACATACAGCACTCATGTGATAGATCTGTGTATATACATACAGTGCTCATGTAATAGATCTGTGTATATACATACAGCGCTCATGTTATAGATCTGTATATATACATACAGCACTCATGTGATAGATCTGTGTATATACATACAGTACTCATGTTATAGATCTGTGTATATACATACAGTGCTCATGTGATAGATCTGAATATACATACAGTGCTCATGTGATAGATCTCTGTATATACATACAGCGCTCATGTGATAGATCTGTGTATATACATACAGTGCTCATGTGATAGATCTCTGTATATACACACAGCGCTCATGTGATAGATCTGTGTATATACATACAGCGCTCATGTGATAGATCTGTGTATATACATACAGCGCTCATGTGATAGATCTGTGTATATACATACAGCGCTCATGTGATAGCTCTGTGTATATACATACAGTACTCATGTGATAGCTCTGTGTATATACATACAGTACTCATGTGATAGCTCTGTGTATATACATACAGCGCTCATGTAATAGATCTGTGTATATACATACAGCGCTCATGTGATAGCTCTGTGTATATACATACAGCGCTCATGTGATAGCTCTGTGTATATACATACAGCGCTCATGTGAGTGATCTGTATATATACATACAGCGCTCATGTGATAGATCTGTGTATATACATACAGCGCTCATGTGATAGATCTCTGTATATACACACAGTGCTCATGTTATAGATCTCTGTATATACATACAGCGCTCATGTGATAGATCTCTGTATATACATACAGTGCTCATGTGATAGATCTGTGTATATACATACAGCGCTCATGTGATAGATCTGTGTATATACATACAGCGCTCATGTGATAGATCTGTGTATATACATACAGTGCTCATGTGATAGATCTGTGTATATACATACAGCGCTCATGTGATAGATCTCTGTATATACATACTGCGCTCATGTGATAGATCTGTGTATATACATACAGCGCTCATGTAATAGATCTGTGTATATACATACAGCGCTCATGTTAAATATCTGTATATATACATACAGCACTCATGTGATAGATCTGTGTATATACATACAGCGCTCATGTAATAGATCTGTGTATATACATACAGCGCTCATGTTATAGATCTGTATATATACATACAGTGCTCATGTAATAGATCTATGTATATACATACAGCGCTCATGTAATAGATCTGTGTATATACATACAGCACTCATGTGATAGATCTGTGTATATACATACAGTACTCATGTTATAGATCTGTGTATATACATACAGCGCTCATGTGATAGATCTGTGTATATACATACAGCGCTCATGTAATAGATCTGTGTATATACATACAGTGCTCATGTGATAGATCTGTATATACATACAGTGCTCATGTGATAGATCTCTGTATATACATACAGCGCTCATGTGATAGATCTGTGTATATACATACAGTGCTCATGTGATAGCTCTGTGTATATACATACAGTGCTCATGTAATAGATCTGTGTATATACATACATTGCTCATGTAATAGATCTGTGTATATACATACAGTGCTCATGTGATAGATCTGTATATATACATACAGCGCTCATGTGATAGATCTGTATATATACATACAGTGCTCATGTGATAGATCTGTGTATATACATACAGCGCTCATGTGATAGATCTCTGTATATACATACAGTGTTCATGTGATAGATCTCTGTATATACACACAGCGCTCATGTGATAGATCTGTGTATATACATACAGTGCTCATGTGATAGATCTGTGTATATACATACAGTGCTCATGTGATAGATCTGTATATATACATACAGCGCTCATGTGATAGATCTGTGTATATACATACAGTACTCATGTTATAGATCTGTGTATATACATACAGTGCTCATGTGATAGATCTGAATATACATACAGTGCTCATGTGATAGCTCTGTGTATATACATACAGCGCTCATGTGATAGATCTGTGTATATACATACAGTGCTCATGTGATAGATCTGTGTATATACATACAGTGCTCATGTGATAGATCTGTATATATACATACCGTGCTCATGTGATAGATCTCTGTATATACATACAGCGCTCATGTGATAGATCTGTGTATATACATACAGTGCTCATGTGATAGATCTGTGTATATACATACAGTGCTCATGTGATAGATCTGTATATATACATACAGCACTCATGTGATAGATCTGTGTATATACATACAGTACTCATGTTATAGATCTGTGTATATACATACAGTGCTCATGTGATAGATCTGAATATACATACAGTGCTCATGTGATAGCTCTGTGTATATACATACAGCGCTCATGTGATAGATCTGTGTATATACATACAGTGCTCATGTGATAGATCTGTATATATACATACAGCGCTCATGTGATAGCTCTGTATATATACATACAGTGCTCATGTGATAGATCTGTATATATACATACAGCGCTCATGTGATAGATCTGTATATATACATACAGCGCTCATGTGATAGATCTGAGTATATACATACAGCGCTCATGTGATAGATCTGTGTATATACATACAGTGCTCATGTGATAGATCTGTGTATATACATACAGTGCTCATGTGATAGATCTGTATATATACATACAGTGCTCATGTGATAGCTCTGTGTATATACATACAGTGCTCATGTGATAGATCTGTGTATATACATACAGTGCTCATGTGATAGATCTGTATATATACATACAGTGCTCATGTGATAGATCTCTGTATATACATACAGCGCTCATGTGATAGATCTGTGTATATACATACAGTGCTCATGTGATAGATCTGTGTATATACATACAGTGCTCATGTGATAGATCTGTATATATACATACAGCGCTCATGTGATAGCTCTGTATATATACATACAGTGCTCATGTGATAGATCTGTATATATACATACAGCGCTCATGTGATAGATCTGTATATATACATACAGCGCTCATGTGATAGATCTGGGTATATACATACAGCGCTCATGTGATAGCTCTGTGTATATACATACAGTGCTCATGTGATAGATCTGTGTATATACATACAGTGCTCATGTTATAGATCTGTGTATATACATACAGTACTCATGTGATAGCTGTGTATATACATACAGTGCTCATGTGATAGATCTGTATATATACATACAGCGCTCATGTGATAGATCTGTGTATATACATACAGTGCTCATGTGATAGATCTGTGTATATACATACAGCGCTCATGTGATAGATCTGTATATATACATACAGCGCTCATGTGATAGCTCTGTATATATACATACAGTGCTCATGTGATAGATCTGTATATTTACATACAGCGCTCATGTGATAGATCTGTATATATACATACAGCGCTCATGTGATAGATCTGGGTATATACATACAGCGCTCATGTGATAGAGCTCTCATCACCTTTAATAATCCAGGGGACACTTGTTCTTACCATTGAAGATATTGGCTTTTCCTATCGCCTTCTTGCTGTCCTCCTCTCCGGCCCAGATGCTCAGTGTTACGCAGACATTGGTCAGAATGTTAAATATGAGGAAGAAGACGAGGAAGACCTTGGCGTGGACTGAACGAGAGAGGAAAGGAGACATTCTTACATAAAGACAAGAGACATCACAGAAGATGGTGAGACGCGTCCAAACCAGTGGGAGGAAAGCCTTGCCTAACCAGTCCTGTGGTAGGAATTCGTTTTCGGGAAAGGTGGGTGACAACCAATATGGACTGTATTATAGCTTTTACTGGTTGTCACCCAGAGTTCCCATAGTCCCCACTGTATATGGAAATATCACCAGGGAGGTGTATCACTGCATGTTATAGGGGGTGTAATCCAAATTCCCCAGCCCCTGAGGACGTGGTCGGGCAGATCCCCCATAATTCAGAGGAGGTGATCATGGGTTGAAATAAAAGTTCAGGGGTGGGGCTATTGATTAAACCACACCCATTTGAATAATGGTCATTGCTGCTGGTGCCCCCTAATGGTGGTCAGTGGAATCAGCAAGTCCATTCAGGACACAGCTGGCTGGCAATCCCAGTCAGGGTCAGGATGGCAGCCATATTGGTTGTCACCCAGCTTTCCCAGATGTGAAGATTTACAGTCACTTACTGATGAGGGAGTGGGATTCGCAGACATCTATGAAGCACCTCTTCCAGATTCCGATGTGCCCCCCAGACACCGATGAAGCCCAGTGATTTGTGGATATGGCGATGAGGAGGAAGAGATTGCTGAAAGTCAGCATGACCGCCACCGACAGCCTCAGCCCGAAGGACGTGGAGCGGCTGAAAGGGACAGAAAATACTGTCATCCAAAGAGACCTCCACAGCTGGTGTATCTAAGCCCAAAGTGTGTGATACTGTGCTGCTGAGCCACTGTATCTAAGCCCAAAGTGTGTGATACTGTGCTGCTGAGCCACTGTATCTAAGCCCAACGTGTGTGATACTGTGCTGCTGAGCCATTGTAGCTAAGCCCAAAGTGTGTAATATTGTACTGCTGAGCCACTGTATCTAAGCCCAAAGTGTGTGATACTGTGCTGCTGAGCCACTGTATCTAAGCCCAAAGTGTGTGATACTGTGCTGCTGAGCCACTGTAGCTAAGCCCAAAGTGTGTGATACTGTGCTGCTGGCCCACTGTATCTAAGCCCAACGTGTGTGATACTCTGCTGCTGAGCCACTGTATCTAAGCCCAAAGTGTGTGATACCGCGCTACTGGTCCACTGTATCTAAGCCCATAAGGTGTGATACTGTGCTGCTGGTCCATTGTATCTAAGCCCATAAGGAGTGATACTGTTCTGCTGAGCCACTGTATCTAAGCCCATAATGTATGATACTGTGCTGCTGAGCCACTGTATCTAAGCCCATAATGTATGATACTGTGCTGCTGAACCACTGTATCTAAGCCCAATGTGTGTGATACTGTGCTGCTGAGCCACTGTATCTAAGCCCAAAGTGTGTGATACCGTGCTACTGGTCCACTGTATCTAAGCCCATAAGGTGTGATACTGTGCTGCTGGTCCATTGTATCTAAGCCCATAAGGTGTGATACTGTGCTGCTGAGCCACTGTAGCTAAGCCCATAATGTATGATACTGTGCTGCTGGTCCAATGTATCTAAGCCCAACGTGTGTGATACTGTGCTGCTGAGCCACTGTATCTAAGCCCATAAGGTGTGATACTGTGCTGCTGAACAAGCAGTAAATAAGCATAAAAAGTGTAAAACTGGCTGTTAAGCTTAGATTGTTTGCTGAGTTTTTTATGTGTTCATGGGTGCTGGTGTATCTAAGCCTATTATGAGTTATACTGTCTGCTGAGTTGGTGTATCTAAGCCTTTCGTGATACTCCCTATAATGGAACCCCCATTTTTTATCCCTTCCCAAGCCAATATCATTTTCAGCTGCTACCTCCGGAGGTTGACCTTACAAAATCTCCATATTTCAGTGCCGCCCCCAGTATACCCCATCAGCCCCACCAGTCTCCTCCTGTCCCTGTATACTCCATCAGCCCCACCAGTCTCCTCCTGTCCCTGTACAGTGCAACCCCCAGTATACTCCATCAGCCCCACCAGTCTCCTCCTGTCCCTGTACAGTGCAACCCCCAGTATACTCCATCAGCCCCACCAGTCTCCTCCTGTCCCTGTATAGTGCCGCCCTCAGTATACTCCATCAGCCCCACCAGTCTCCTCCTGTCCCTGTACAGTGCAACCCCCAGTATACTCCATCAGCCCCACCAGTCTCCTCCTGTCCCTGTATAGTGCCGCCCCTAGTATACTCCATCAGCCCCACCAGTCTCCTCCTGCCCCCAGTATACTCCATCAGTCCCACCAGTCTCCTCCTGCCCCCAGTATACTCCATCAGTCCCACCAGTCTCCTCCTGACCCCTGTATAGTACTGCCCCCAGTATATTCCATCAGCCCACCAGTCTCCTCCTGTCCCTGTATAGTGCCGCCCCTAGTATACCCCATCAGCCCTACCAGTCTCCACCTGTTCCTGTACAGTGCCACCCCCAGTATACTCCATCAGCCCCACCAGTCTGCTCCTGTCCCTGTATAGTGCCGCCCCCAGTATACGCCATCAGCCCCACCAGTCTCCTCCTGTCCCTGTACAGTGCCACCCCCAGTATACTCCATCAGCCCCACCAGTCTGCTCCTGTCCCTGTATAGTGCCGCCCCCAGTATACCCCATCAGCCCCACCAGTCTCCTCCTGTCCCTGTATACTCCATCAGCCCCACCAGTCTCCTCCTGCCCCCAGTATACTCCATCAGCCCCACCAGTCTCCTCCTGTCCCTGTATACTCCATCAGCCCCACCAGTCTGTTCCTGCCCCCAGTATACTCCATCAGCCCCACCAGTCTCCTCCTGTCCCTGTATAGTGCCGCCCCCAGTATACGCCATCAGCCCCACCAGTCTCCTCCTGTCCCTGTACAGTGCCGCCCTCAGTATACTCCATCAGCCCCACCAGTCTCCTCCTGTCCCTGTATAGTGCCGCCCCTAGTATACTCCATCAGCCCCACCAGTCTCCTCCTGCCCCCAGTATACTCCATCAGTCCCACCAGTCTCCTCCTGCCCCCAGTATACTCCATCAGTCCCACCAGTCTCCTCCTGACCCCTGTATAGTACTGCCCCCAGTATATTCCATCAGCCCACCAGTCTCCTCCTGTCCCTGTATAGTGCCGCCCCTAGTATACCCCATCAGCCCTACCAGTCTCCACCTGTTCCTGTTTAGTGCCGCCCCCAGTATATTCCATCAACCCCAACCAGTCTCCTCCTGCCCCCTGTATAGTGCTGCCCCCAGTATACCCCATCAGCCCGACCAGTCTCCAGCTGTTCCTGTTTAGTGCCGCCCCCAGTATACTCTATCAACCCCACCAGTCTCCTCCTGCCCCCTGTATAGTGCTGCCCCCAGTATACTCCATCAGCCCCACCAGTCTCCTCCTGTCCCTGTATAGTGCTGCCCCCAGTATACCCCATCAACCCCACCAGTCTGTTCCTGCCCCCTGTACAGTGCTGCCCCCAGTATACCCCATCAGCCCTACCAGTCTGTTCCTGCCCCCAGTATACCCCATCAGCCCCACCAGTCTCCTCCTGCCCCCTGTATAGTGCTGCCCCCAGTATACTCCATCAGCCCCACCAGTCTCCTCCTGCCCCCTGTACAGTGCTGCCCCCAGTATATTCTATCAGCCCCACCAGTCTCCTCCTGCCCCCTGTATAGTGCTGCCCCCAATATATTCCATCAGCCCCACCAGTCTCCTCCTGCCCCCTGTATAGTGCTGCCCCCAGTATACTCCATCAGTCCCACCAGTCTCCTCCTGACCCCTGTATACTCCATCAGTCCCACCAGTCTCCTCCTGCCCCCAGTATACTCCATCAGTCCCACCAGTCTCCTCCTGACCCCTGTATAGTACTGCCCCCAGTATATTCCATCAGCCCTACCAGTCTCCTCCTGTCCCTGTATAGTGCTGCCCCCAGTATATTCCACCAGTATCCTCCTGCCCCCAGTACCACAGTGCCACCCCCAGTATAACCCGTCAGTCCCACCAGTTTCCTCCTGCCCCCTGAACAGTGCCACCCCAGTATACCCCATCAGCCCCACCAGTCTCCTCCTGCCCCTTGTACAGTGCTGCCCCAGTATACTCCATCAGCCCCCCCAGTCTCCTCCTGCCCCCTGTATAGTGCTACCCCCAGTATAACCCATCAGCCCCACCAGTCTGTTCCTGCCCCCTGTACATGCTGCCCCAGTATACTCCATCAGCCCCACCAGTCTCCTCCTGCCCCCAGTACAGTGCTGCCCCCAGTATACTCCATCGGCCCCACCAGTCTCCTCCTGTCCCCTGTACAGTGCTGCCCCCAGTATACCCCATCAGCCCCACCAGTCTCCTCCTGCCCCCAGTATACCCCATCAGCCCCACCAGTCTCCTCCTGCCCCCTGTACATGCTGCCCCCAGTATACCCCATCAGCCCCACCAGTCTCCTCCTGCCCCCTGTACATGCTGCCCCCAGTATACCCCATCAGCCCCACCAGTCTCCTCCTGCCCCCTGTACATGCTGCCCCCAGTATAAGTAGCTCTGAGTATGGGGTCCCATGCTAAGTTTTGTTTTGGGGCCCCTTGGTTGATATGGAGATCCCTGTCATAGACGCGGTACCTGAGTTCGCTCATGATGTCTTCTGCAGCCCAGGTCTCGGGGAAGACATTTATATCTACTCCCCCTCCCCTGGTGTTTGTGTAATCATTTCACCATTCAGGATCGGGGCGATGATGTAAATTGGAGAAGTCCTGGGCCCGGCGCCGGCCTCCTACAGGGGATGTTGTCACATTCTGCAGCTGCTTCCCCTTTTCTCATTGGTTGTCAGAGTAATCACCGCTAGACGGAAATATAAAATTGGGTACACCGTAATCGTACTGACCTGCGGGACAAGGTCACAGTGGAGGCTGTAAAAACAAAATCCAAAAAATCCCATCGTGGAATTGTGTTTTTGTTTTTTATTTCACCCCCACAAAGAATATTTTTGTCAGGTGTTCAATACAAGACGTGATAAAGGTAATGGCGCCATTAAAAAATACAAAACGGGAAAAAACAAAATCTGGCCCAGTCCTGAGGGGAAGGGGAGACATTGGTGTTTTGTTAGTGGAAGGTGGGGTTGTATCAAAAGAACTTTTTGAAACAAAGAAGAATAAGACTTATACATTGTATCCTTCTAGTCAGATTTATCAGAAGAAAGTAATGCAAATGAGCTCTTATCAAGCTCCGCCTCTAATGCCACCAGATGTAAGGCAGCTATGCTATAAGTCAATGTTCAACCCTTTTAAATAGGCCTTGAGACATGACTCAGATATTAAGTAAGCCAGCATCTCATCTGCAGACAGCTGTTTCGGGGTTATTGCTCCTCATCAGTGCAGAGCAGAGAGTACTGGCTTAATTGGGTGAGAGGCCTAAGTCAGGATCTGGGGGTACTATCTCTTCTTGGGGAGAAAGCGCCTTAGTCAAGCAGAGATAGTACCCCCTAAATCCTGACTTATGCCTCTCACTCAGTTAAGCCAGTACTCTCTGCTCTGCACTGATGAGGGGCAAACACCCTGAAACAGCTGTTTGCAGATGAGATGCTGGCTTACTTAAAGGGAACCTGTCACCAGGATTTAGTGTATAGAGCTGGGGACATGGGCTGCTAGATGGTCGCTAGCACATCCGCAGTACCCAGTCCCCTTAGCTCTATGTGCCTTCATTGCGTCAAAAAAAGGATTTTTGTGATATGTAAATTAGCCTGATATGAGTCCTGTGTCCGGAGATGAGTCAAACTTCCTGAGCGCAGCACCGCCCCGCGTCCTCGGAATCTCCTCCTTACTGGCCGACGTCACCATAGCTGGAGCAACGAAATCTCGCGATGCGCGAGCTAGCGCATGCGCAGTGTCGGCATCATGTTCCTATCCTGTGCTGGCATCAGCACAGGAAACAAACTACGCATGCGCTAGCTCGCGCATCGCGAGATTTCGGCGCTCCAGCTATGTGACGTCGGTCAGTAAGGAGGAGATTCCGAGGACGCGGGGCGGTGCTGCGCTCAGGAAGTTTGACTCATCTCCGGACACAGGACTCATATCAGGCTAATTTACATATCACAAAAATCCTTTTTTTGACGCAATGAAGGCACATAGAGCTAAGGGGACTGGGTACTGCGGATGTGCTAGCGACCATCTAGCAGCCCATGTCCCCAGCTCTATACACTAAATCCTGGTGACAGGTTCCCTTTAATATCCGACTCATGTCTCAAGGCCTATTTAAAAGGTTGAACATTGACCTATAGGATCGCTGCCTTACATCTGAGGCATCAGAGGCGGAGCTTGTCTTAGCTCATTTGCATCCATTTTTTCCCAGAGTTCTAGAGGAGCATGTATGGCATATAAGTCTCCTCACGCAGATTAAGGCGCTCTCTCCCCAAATTCAGATTTATATAAAGTTTGTATGAAGCACAGAGGATTCTGGGACCGCACAGGGCAGAACTTTTTAGTTACTTTTTAGTTACAGATATGGCGCACCGCCGTCACATGTGCAGACTCCGTGGAAATTCTCCAGCAAAATGCCGTTTTGTGCAGAATTTGCCCAGGATCATGCTAGCCGTGCTTTTCAAAAGTGGGATGAGGAAGGATGGCGGAGGGCGCTGTAAATCTGCAAAACGTCCAGATTTTGGCACAGCTTAGTTTTGGCAGCTACTTTATGCCTCGTACCCCCAAGTTTACTCTTACACTTTGGTGCATTTTTATTTAAGCCAGGAATGTCACGCCCCTATCCTAAGAAGCCACACCCATATTCAGAAAAGCCACGCCCCTTAAATGATGTGGTGTGAAATGATTAGAAAAGTTTCTAAAAAGATAAAGAAATGTGGTAGACGACACATACACAGAACTCTGGTGCATTGATTAGGAGATCTCCCCCTTATAAGACCTCTGCTAGCTGTCAGAGAAGAGGAAAATTCATCTTTTATACCCAAGACCACTCCAGACCCAATCCTTCTCACAGCTGATGTTCTGCTACAATTGTTTCCAGTCTAGACAATCCTCTGTGAGTTACACATCAGCAGCACAAATATCTCCGGTCCTGACAGTTTGTTACAGTGTATCTGTGCAGGTGAATGTATCGTCCTATCTGGACAGACCCTGTACATACTGTGCAACCCCCGGCTTCTCCTCTACAGACCGTGTCAGTATATACTGCTGGCTCTGGCATTCTGTTTATACACTGCACCTTCCCCATGTGCACGCTGGGTGACTTCTCTAGAGTTTGGGAAGTTGCACATCTGACCCTTGGTTTGGTCTCTGGTTACACTTCCTTCTCACCTCCGGCTTTTCGGTTTTTATTACTCAAGAGAACGAGAAAGATTTCACCAACTGAACCTTGTGTAATAAGAAGAGGAAATCAGAAGCATCTTCTATCTATCTATCTATCTATCTATCTATCTATCTATCTATCTATCTATCTATCTATGTATCTATCTTTCTTTCTATCTATCTATCTTTCTTTCCCCTATCTATCTATCTATCTATCTATCTTTCTATCTATCCCATATCTATATATCTATCTAACTATCTATCTATGAGGAGGGCCGGACCCGGGTGCGGAGGAGAGCTTGGCCCTGGTGGTGCGGAGGAGAGCTTGGCCCGGGTGGGGAGGAGAGCTGGGCCCGGGTGGGGAGGAGAGCTGGGCCCGGGTGGGGAGGAGAGCTTGGCCCGGGTGGGGAGGAGAGCTTGGCCCGGGTGGGGAGGAGAGCTTGGCCCGGGTGGGGAGGAGAGCTTGGCCCGGGTGGGGAGGAGAGCTGGGCCCTGGTGGTGCGGAGGAGAGTTGGGCCCGGGTGGGGAGGACAGCTGGGCCCGGGTGAGGAGGACAGCTGAGCCCGGGTGGGGAGGACAGCTGGGCCCGGGTGGGGAGGAAAGCTGGGCCCGGGTGAGGAGGAGAGCAGGGCCCGGTGGGGAGGAGAGCTTGGCCCGGGTGGTGGGGAGGAGAGCTTGGCCCGGGTGGGGAGGAGAGCTTGGCCCGGGTGGGGAGGAGAGCTAGGCCCGGGTGGGGAGGAGAGCTGGGCCCGGGTGGGGAGGAGAGCTGGGCCCGGGTGGGGAGGAGATCTGGGCCCGGGTGGGGAGGAGAGCTTGGCCCGGGTGGGGAGGAGAGCTGGTAACGGGTGGGGAGGAGAGCTTGGCCTGGGTGGGGAGGAGAGCTTGGCCCTGGTGGTGCGGAGGAGAGCTTGGCCCTGGTGGGGAGGAGAGATTGGCCCGGGTGGGGAGGAGAGCTTGGCCCGGGTGGGGAGGAGAGCTGGGCCCTGGTGGTGCGGAGGAGAGCTGGGCCCGGGTGGGGAGGAGAGCTTGGCCCAGGTGGGGAGGAGAGATTGGCCCGGGTGGGGAGGAGAGCTGGGCCCTGGTGGTGCGGAGGACAGCTGGGCCCGGGTGGGGAGGACAGCTGGGCCCGGGTGGGGAGGACAGCTGGGCCCGGGTGGGGAGGACAGCTGGGCCCGGGTGAGGAGGAGAGCAGGGCCCGGTGGGGAGGAGAGCTTGGCCCGGGTGGTGGGGAGGAGAGCTTGGCCCTGGTGGGGAGGAGAGCTAGGCCCGGGTGCGGAGGAGCGCTTGGCCCGGGTGGGGAGGAGAGCTTGGCCCTGGTGGTGCGGAGGAGAGCTGGGCCCGGGTGGGGAGGAGAGCTTGGCCCGGGTGGGGAGGAGAGCTGGGCCCGGGTGGGGAGGAGAGCTGGGCCCGGGTGGGGAGGAGAGCTTGGCCCGGGTGGGGAGGAGAGCTTGGCCCGGGTGGGGAGGAGAGCTTGGCCCGGGTGGGGAGGAGAGCTTGGCCCTGGTGGTGAGGAGGAGAGCGCTCTGCTGCTGGGCGCTGGTAAACCTTCCAGCGAGCACTTAGCAGTGATGTGGTCGCAGCAGCATGCCACTAATTGTCTAGCCTAGTGGAACGCCCAGCAGGGGAACCTGAGCCGGCCATGCTGAGGGTCTGCTGCTGCCCACCCCCTGCCGTGACCTGGGAAAAGCACCACCCTCCAGACACCAGTCATCCAGCAGAGAGAGAGACTCGTCGTCTCCTCCAGTGCATGAGAAGATCTGCCGGCCGCTCGGCCACACAGTGACAGCAACAGCGAGTGCACCCCAAGTCAGCAGCAGGGTGCACTGAGGTTTCAAACAAGAATTCACGGGTTTGGGGGTCTGGGGCACTATGTACTGTAAGCAGCAGTATCAAGCAGAGGTGTAGCTAGGCCTTCCAGCACCAGGGGCAAGGATTCAGTACGGTGACCCCTCACCGTAGTAACGCCCACATTGTACCCCCTCACAGTAATAATGCCCACATTGTGCCACCACACAGTATTAATGCCGACATTGTGCCCCCTCACAGTAGTAATTTCCACATTGTGCCCCCTTACAGTAGTAATGCCCACATTGTACCCCCTCATAGTAGTAATGCCTACATTGTACCCCCTCACAGTAATAATTCCCACATTATGCCCCTCACAGTAGTAATGCCCACATTATCCCCCCTCATAGTAGTAATGCCCACATTGTACCCCCTCACAGTAATAATTCCCACATTGTGTCCCTCACAGTAGTAATACCCACATTGTCCCCCCTCACCTTAGTAACGTCCACATTGTACCCCCTCACAGTAGTAATGCCCACATTGTCCCCCCTCACAGAAGTAATGCCCACATTGTGCCCCCTCACAGTAGTAATGCCCACATTGTGCCCCTCACAGTAGTAATGCCCACATTGTGCCCCTCACAGTAGTAATGCCCATATTGTACCCCTCACAGTAGTAAAACCCATATTGTGCCCTCTCACAGAAGTAATGCCCATATTGTGCGCCCTCACAGTAGTAATGCCCATATTGTGCCTCCTCACAGTAGTAATGCCTCTATTGTGTCCCCTCACAGTAGTAATGCCCATAGTGTGCCCACATTGTACCCCTTCACAGTAGTAATGCCCACATTGTGCCATCTCACAGTAATAGGCCCCTCTTGCCCCACCTCGCTATGCCCCTGTAGCACTGGCACAGTTCATTAGGGAAGGTGGGCTATGGTGGCACAGTTCATTGTGGGGGGCATAGCGGTGGCACATTATATAATAATCAGCAGGCACATTTATTGGGTAAGACTATGTGCACTTCTGGAATTCTGTTACAGTATAGAAGCAGAATTACCCAAATCGCCGGATCGGGCAAATGCCGAGCACCACCGGCACCCTCTGGATCCTATTCACTCTAACGGGGTCCACTGGGTTCCAGTGTGAGTGCCAGCATTTTGCTGACATTTTGCCAGGTGCGGGTAGTGGGAGTGACGTGGTCCAAGGTAGACCAAGGCCTTCAGTTTATCAATGGAAACTAGAAGAACCCCACGGAGCTATTTGGTCTGATGACCATCCAGTCTCTGTTTCAACCAAGATCACTGGGGCGTTAGTAAGAGAGGGGTCTAAGGCTACTTTCACACTGGCGTTTGGTGCGGATCCGTCATGTATCTGCACAGACGGATCCGCACTGATAATACAACCGCATGCATCCGTTCAGAACGGATCCGTTTGTATTATCATGAACATAGGCAAAACGGATCCGTCTTGAACACCATTGAAAGTCAATGGGGGACGGATCCGTTTTCTGTTGTGTCATATTGTGTCAGAGAAAACGGATCCGTCCCCATTGACTTACATTGTAAGTCAGGACGGATCCGTTTGGCTCAGTTTCGTCAGACGGACACCAAAACGCTGCAAGCAGCCTCCAGAGTGGAATGGAGACTGAACGGAGCCAAACTGATGCATTCCGAGCGGATCCGTTCAGAATGCATTGGGGCTAAACTGATCCATTTGGGGCCGCTTGTAAGAGCCTTGAAACGGATCTCACAAGCGGATCCCCAAACGCCAGTGTGAAAGTAGCCTAAGAAATATCCACAAAATATAGAGATTCCATTATTTCCATGCCACAGTAAATGAGGTCTTGTGGAAGCCATTCAGAGAGGCGAGTCTTCAAAGCTATGGACACCTTCGGGGTAATTTTGTTTTTATGATTGATTTTTTACTAATTTTGGGCTAAAAATAATGATTTCAATTGGTCTTCATTAAAAATGTTCAGCTATTTTTGAGATACAGGGATTAAAAAATCAGTCTGTTTGCACAATATCACTTGTCAGTCCTGTCAGCTGACGGCTTATGTGTCACTCTTATCTTCGATCACCTCATAAACATCCATTGCAGCTAAACTGTTATCAAACTGATAAGATTATGGCTTAAATGGGAGTTTATGTGGTCAGGAGATCAGAGATAAGGCTTAAAGGCTATGTACACCTTTGGAGCCAATTTTCACTTTTACTTAGTGCTGGGGCCCTCAGTTTCTCTAAACTACTAAGAGGTCATAAACACTTATTTAAGCCACATCAGTAAGAGAGGATTGAGCTCTGATGAGTGTTATAATGTCAGAGATCAGTGATAAGGAGCCCATCAGCTCCTGGTCTGACGGAAAACACAGAAAAAGCTACAGGCTACTGCAGCATCTCATCTACATCTAAAGGCGTTCATATTACAAAGTTACATAGTTAATACAGTTAAAAAAAGACCATCAAGTTCAACCAAGGGATAGTTGGGGGCGCGAATCCCAGAAGGAAGCGAGACTCAGATTTCTACACGTTTACATAAACATTAATGTAATTTACTTTTAAGAATTCATCTGAACCCTTTTTAAATCCGTCCCTGTTCCTGCTGTGACCACGTCCTGAGGAGTCTATTCCACAGATTCACAGCTCTTACAGTAAAGAAGCTTTGACGCTTCTGGAGACTGAACTTTTTCTTCTCCGGTCGGAGGCAGCGCCCCCTTGTCTTCTGAGGGTATTTTACATGGAACAGTTTTTCACCGTATTTTTTGTACGGCCCATTTATATATTTGTACAGGTTAATCATGTCCCCCCTTAGACGTCTCTTCTCAAGACTAAATAAATTCAATTCTTTTAGTCATTCCTCATAACTAAGACCCTCCATGCCCCTTATCAGTTTAGTCGCTCTCCTCTGTACTTTTTCCAGCTGCAGTGCGTCCTTTCTATGGACTGATGCCCAGAACTGAACTGCATATTCCAGATGAGGCCGCACCAACGCTTTGTAAAGTGGTAATATTACATCCCTGCCCCACAAGTCCATGCCTCGTTTAATGCATGACAATGTGCTTGTTAATAAAGATCAATTGAAAAAAATGATTTTTAGATCAAATGAGTATAATGCAATAATAAAAAAACATTGTCCCCAAAGGTGTACATAGCCTTTAACATGAGCCTTCAGCTGATGGGACTGAGAAGTGATACTCTACTAACAGACAGATTTTTTGACCGGACATTCTTTAATAAAGACCAACTGAAAAATGATTTTAGACCAAATTTAGTAAAATGCCTTTTAGTCCATGATATATAATGGCATCTGCAGGGACAGTAATGAAAGGTTCAGGAGACAGAGAAGAGTCAGTGCAGGCCTGACGTTCATGAATGCCTATTCAGAAAAAAAAAAAAAAAAAAAACTAGAGAAATTGGACAATTTATTTTTGGTGATCCTGAATTTTCACTTCGGGTCTAGACTAGTTTCCTTGCTTCTCTTACAGTATATGAGCAGTCCAAACAAGAGTGACCTTCCTCTCCACAGTCTACACAGAGGCCCTCAGTCAGACGTTGAACTCTTTTAAAGGTGGGCAGGGTAAAGGTCGGTCAGGTTGGGATCCTCCCTGGGGGTAGACCTGAAAGCAGCGCTGGATCGGGGTCACCTGTAATCTTAATTCACCCTTGTTTCAAGAGAGACCAACTCGTCAGAGGACCTGGGCTGATGTCTTCAGACTAAAGGTGCATTTACACCAGGCGAGGAGAAACCAATCATGGGGGGGAAGCGTTCATTCCCAGGAATCAGCTGCACTTTAAGTGGAGGTTAAGAGCTGCATGTAAAAATCACCTCCACAGTCTGAGGACAAGCGATTGCTACTCATCTTCATGTGAGATGGGAAAACAGCTCTCCTTGTCTGAACACTGTTTGTGTGGATTAAGTTAAATGATCTGGACTGACATTTTGCTGTTTGGCCACAAAATGCCGCTGTTTCCTAAACACAGCTGCGGATTGCTTATATTCATGAGAGGTTCAGTTTCAGAGCCAGAAGAGGAAAGAGGGCAGCCATCTTAGAGGAAGCAGAGACTGAGGAACTGTGTGTGAGCAGAGAAATCCGACGGCATCCTGGTGTGAGAGAATCCCTCAGTGACCAGAGCTGCAACTAAGTGAAGCTGATCATGTCCAAGACCCTGATCCTGTCCAGAGGAAGGAGGATTGCTTCCAGGAATGCTGATGAGAGCTGATGAGAGCTGAGGAGCAAAGCGACATACACTGCGGGACCGAATGCTTGTTGGAGAGGCTTTTGTTTGGTTCAGAGTCGCCAGCGGATGTAGAGCAGACCCGGGTCAGTAAGATTGTGCACGCACCTCAATACAGTGTTGGCGCCTAGAGACTGAGACTAGGACTGTAGTTAGTTAGATAGGGTCTCTGTTTGTGTCAGGCCAGAAGAATTGCAACTGTTCATTACAAGGACTCCATAACTTAAAGTTACTTTCACATTGGAGAGCTGATAAACTTCCCACAAACTCGAGCCAGACTGGCGTTTTTCTCAGGAGGAATACTCAGGCACGTGCTACAGGACCAGTTATAGGAGGGGGGATATTGTGGAACACTGTAATATTGTAAGCTGTTGTGCTGCACCGCAGGCTAGTCCGCACCACGCACCCAAACAATTGTTCGTGTTTTTTTTTTTTTTGGGGGTAATAAGAGGTAAAGTGTGGCAGTTTAGTTGCGCCCTCCAGTAGTTAAATTACCACATTTTCCATCTGCATCCATTGGAGGGCGTCATGCTGTGCAGCACAAGGGTCTCAGTCTTCAGGTTGGGTGTATGTAAATTTATTTTATGTTCTCAGCATTTGTGGTTGTGTTCATTACCACGTGTTAGTAAGATTCCATTTTGGCAAAAGCTGGTGTTGGGGTTGCTTACCTTGTTCGTGACTTTTCTGTATCCCGGGGAGCCCACCTCTGTACACGGCTTACAACTCATACAAAATCATTGCTCCTGGGCAGCAGACTGCTGTTTAGACTGCATGATCTGATGCCCGAGAGAGATGACTGAGGTGTCCGCCGCAACGATCATTTCCACGATCAGCATTTCGCTCATTCATCGGGGATCTGTAGCAACTTTAGAAAGACAGATTATCAGGAACGAGCGTTCATTACCCGTTAATTGGCAGATATTCGGGGCATGTAAGATTGGCTTCAAACACCTGGAGTAATGGGGGTAGAGAGAACATAATGCGGCCATCCCATCTCCAAGGAGTTAGTATTTGGAGGCCTGCGGAGGGGCGGCAGAGAACAGTAAGGAGAGGTATCTCAAGATGTTCGCTAAGGCCGAGGAGGCCCTCAGGAATCTCCAGACTGCGAGCGCCTGTATCATCTCCATTCTGAGCAGCAATGGCCACACAGAGCAGATGATGATATTATATAGATATTGTATGTGACTGGTACTGTTATATAGGTATTGTATGTGACTGGTACTGTTATATAGGTATTGTATGTGACTGGTGCTGTTATATAGGTATTGTATGTGGCTGGTACTGTTATATAGGTATTATATGTGACTGGTACTGTTATATAGGTATTGTATGTGACTGGTACTGTTATATAGGTATTGTATGTGACTGGTACTGTTATATAGGTATTGTATGTGGCTGGTACTGTTATATAGGTATTGTATGTGACTGGTACTGTTATATAGGTATTGTATGTGACTGGTACTGTTATATAGGTATTGTATGTGACTGGTACTGTTATATAGGTATTGTATGTGACTGGTGCTGTTATATAGGTAATGTATGTGACTGGTACTGTTATATAGGTATTGTATGTGACTGGCACTGTTATATAGGTATTGTATGTGGCTGGCACTGTTATATAGATATTGTATGTGACTGGCACTGTTATATAGGTATTGTATGTGGCTGGTACTGTTATATAGATATTGTATGTGACTGGCACTGTTATATAGGTATTGTATGTGGCTGGCACTGTTATATAGGTATTGTATGTGACTGGCACTGTTATGTAGGTATTGTATGTGGCTGGCACTGTTATATAGGTAATGTATGTGGTTGGCACTGTTATATAGATATTGTATGTGACTGGCAATGTTATATAGATATTGTATGTGACTGGTACTGTTATATAGGTATTGTATGTGACTGGCACTGTTATATAGGTATTGTATGTGGCTGGCACTGTTATATAGGTATTGTATGTGACTGGCACTGTTATATAGGTATTGTATGTGACTGGCACTATTATGTAGGTATTGTATGTGGCTGGCACTGTTATGTAGGTATTGTATGTGGCTGGCACTGTTATATAGGTAATGTATGTGGTTGGCACTGTTATATAGATATTGTATGTGACTGGCACTGTTATATAGGTATTGTATGTGGCTGGCACTGTTATATAGGTATTGTATGTGACTGGCACTATTATGTAGGTAATGTATGTGGCTGGTACTGTTATATAGGTATTGTATGTGACTGGCACTGTTATATAGGTATTGTATGAGGCTGGCACTGTTATATAGGTATTGTATGTGACTGGCACTATTATGTAGGTATTGTATGAGGCTGGCACTGTTATATAGGTATTGTATGTGACTGGCACTATTATGTAGGTATTATATGTGACTGGCACTGTTATATAGGTATTGTATGTGACTGGTACTGTTATATAGGTATTGTATGTGGCTGGTACTGTTATATAGGTATTGTATGTGGCTGGCACTGTTATATAGGTATTGTATGTGACTGGCACTATTATGTAGGTATTGTATGTGGCTGGCACTGTTATATAGGTATGGTATGTGACTGGTACTGTTATATAGGTATAGTATGTGACTGACACTATTATAAAGGTAATGTATGTGGTTGGCACTGTTATATAGGTATTGTATGTGGCTGGTACTGTTATATAGGTATTGTATGTGACTGGCACTATTATGTAGGTATTGTATGTGACTGGTACTGTTATATAGGTATTGTATGTGGCTGGTACTGCTATATAGATATTGTATGTGGCTGGCACTGTTATATAGATATTGTATGTGGCTGGCACTGTTATATAGATATTGTATGTGGCTGGCACTGTTATATAGATATTGTATGTGACTGGTACTGTTATATAGGTATTGTATGTGGCTGGCACTGTTATATAGGTATTGTATGTGGCTGGCACTGTTATATAGATATTGTATGTGACTGGTACTGTTATATAGGTATTGTATGTGGCTGGCACTGTTATATAGGTATTGTATGTGGCTGGCACTGTTATATAGGTATTGTATATGACTGGCACTGTTATATAGATATTGTATGTGACTGACACTGTTATATAGGTATTGTATGTGACTGGCACTGTTATATAGGTATTGTATGTGGCTGGTACTGTTATGTAGATATTGTATGTGACTGGTACTGTTATATAGGTATTGTATGTGGCTGGCACTGTTATATAGATATTGTATGTGACTGGCACTGTTATATAGGTATTGTATGTGACTGGCACTGTTATATAGGTATTGTATGTGACTGGTACTGTTATATAGGTATTGTATGTGACTGGCACTGTTATATAGGTATTGTATGTGACTGGCACTGTTATATAGGTATTGTATGTGGCTGGTACTGTTATATAGGTATTGTATGTGGCTGGTACTGTTATATAGGTATTGTATGTGGCTGGTACTGTTATATAGGTATTGTATGTGACTGGTACTGTTATATAGGTAATGTATGTGACTGGTACTGTTATATAGATATTGTATGTGACTGGCACTGTTATATAGGTATGGTATGTGACTGGTACTGTTATATAGGTATAGTATGTGACTGACACTATTATAAAGGTAATGTATGTGGCTGGCACTGTTATATAGGTATTGTATGTGGCTGGTACTGTTATATAGGTATTGTATGTGGCTGGCACTGTTATATAGGTATTGTATGTGGCTGGCACTGTTATATAGGTATTGTATGTGGCTGGTACTGTTATATAGGTATTGTATGTGGCTGGCACTGTTATATAGGTATTGTATGTGACTGGTACTGTTATATAGGTATTGTATGTGGCTGGTACTGTTATATAGGTATTGTATGTGACTGGTACTGTTATATAGGTATTGTATGTGGCTGGCACTGTTATATAGGTATTGTATGTGGTTGGTACTGTTATATAGGTATTGTATGTGGCTGGCACTGTTATATAGGTATTGTATGTGGCTGGCACTGTTATATAGGTATTGTATGTGACTGGCACTGTTATATAGGTATTGTATGTGGCTGGCACTGTTATATAGGTATTGTATGTGGCTGGTACTGTTATATAGGTATTGTATGTGGCTGGCACTGTTATATAGGTATTGTATGTGGCTGGCACTGTGATATAGGTATTGTATGTGGCTGGCACTGTGATATAGGTATTGTATGTGACTGGCACTGTTATATAGGTATTGTATGTGGCTGGTACTGTTATATAGGTATTGTATGTGACTGGCACTGTTATATAGGTATTGTATGTGACTGGCACTGTGATATAGGTATTGTATGTGGCTGGTACTGTTATATAGGTATTGTATGTGGCTGGCACTGTTATATAGGTATTGTATGTGGCTGGTACTGTTATATAGGTATTGTATGTGACTGGTACTGTTATATAGGTATTGTATGTGGCTGGCACTGTTATATAGGTATTGTATGTGACTGGCACTGTTATATAGGTATTGTATGTGGCTGGCACTGTTATATAGGTATTGTATGTGACTGGTACTGTTATATAGGTATTGTATGTGGCTGGCACTGTTATATAGATATTGTATGTGGCTGGCACTGTGATATAGGTATTGTAGGTGGCTGGCACTGTTATATAGGTATTGTATGTGGCTGGCACTGTTATATAGGTATTGTATGTGACTGGCACTGTTATATAGGTATTGTATGTGACTGGCACTGTTATATAGATATTGTATGTGGCTGGCACTGTTATATAGGTATTGTATGTGGCTGGTACTGTTATATAGGTATTGTATGTGGCTGGTACTGTTATATAGGTATTGTATGTGGCTGGCACTGTGATATAGGTATTGTAGGTGGCTGGCACTGTGATATAGGTATTGTATGTGGCTGGCACTGTTATATAGGTATTGTATGTGACTGGCACTGTTATATAGGTATTGTAGGTGGCTGGCACTGTTATATAGGTATTGTAGGTGGCTGGTTCTACACACTACATTATGGACACCAGTTCTGATAATCTTTTGGACTTCACACAATAACTTTGCAACAATCTGTAAATATTTTATTGTTGTATTAAATATGGAAAATACTAATTTCTTAATTCCCTGATAACTTCAATCACTTTATAGGAACAATGACCCCCCCCTCCCCCGAGCCCGTTATTCATGTATTATTTCCCATAATACATCATTTTCAACCATTGTCGCACTGGGCGGAGCTTATCAATACAAGGGGTGTGGCCTGACACATATTAGCAGGCGGGAGGTGCATTAGATTCCTCCCCCAGAACTATGGGAAAGCTGGGTGACAACTAGAAACAGGAGCAATGGTGGACACAGACCACGGCACGCTTCTTGTATCGCCAGACAGTCCACATTCCTCGTCATCCATTGTTAGAAACGCATATAAGTATTGAAAGGGTTAATACAATTTTCCTTTGACTTGATGACTGCAGGACCTCTGCTTCCTGGGAGGAGACCTGTGGGGGTCGCCTCGTATATGGCGGTACATTATACTTTTGGGGGTACGATCCATTCATTGGGCATTGCAGGATATTGGAGGACCTCGGCCACGGTCTGAATGGCGGTCGGCGCAGACGCTGAAGATTCTGTCGTCTTTGGTTTCGTCCAACACAAGTAGAAGCTCAAGACAGCTGAGGAGCCGCAGAAGAAACAGAATCAGCGGAGACACGGGGCCCGGCCGCATGAGCCCCAATACAATACAAGACTAGAGGGGCCCCACCATCTTCTATTTCAGCCATCCCCTGAGCTGTGTATCTAATCCTATCCTGCGTAATAATGTCCACTGAGCTGTGTATCTAATCCCATCCTGTGTGATACTGTCTGCTGAGCTGTGTATCTAATTCTATTATGTGTGATACTGCCTGCTAAGCTGTGTATCTAATCCTATCCTGTGTGATACTGTCTGCTGAGCTGTGTATCTAATCCTATTATGTGTGATACTGTCCACTGAGCTGTGTATCTAATCCTATCCTGTGTAATACTGTCGACTGAGCTGTGTATCTAATCCCATCCTGTGTGATACTGTCTGCTGAGCTGTGTATCTAATCCTATCCTGTGTAATACTGTCTGCTGAGCTGTGTATCTAATCCTATCATGTGTGATACTGTCCACTAAGCTGTGTATCTAATCCCATTCTGTGTGATACTGTCTGCTGTCCTATGTATCCAATCCTATAATGAGTGATAGTGTCTGCTGAGCTGTGTATCTAATCTTATCTTGTGTGATACTGTCTGCTGCACTGTGTATCTAATCCTATCACGTGTGATACTGTCTGCTGACCTATGTATCTAATCCTATGATGTGTGATACTGTCTGCTGAGCCGTGTATCTAATCCTATCATGTGTGATACTGTCTGCTGAGCTGTGTATCTAATCATATCATGTGTGATTCTGTCTGCTGAGCTGTGTATCTAATCCTATCATGTGTGATACTTTCTGCTGAGTGGTGTATCTAACCTTATCATGTTTGATACTGTCTGCTGAGCTGTGTATCTAATCCTATCCTGTGTGATACTGCCTGCCAAGCTGTGTATCTAATCCTATCCTGTGTGATACTGCCTGCCAAGCTGTGTATCTAATTCTATCCTGTGTGATACTGTCTGCTGAGCTGTGTATCTAATCCTGTCATGTGTGATACTGTCTGCTGAGCTATGTATCTAATCTTATCATGCGTGATACTGTCTGCTGAACTGTGTATCTAATCCTATCATGTATAATACTGTCTGCTGAGCTGTTTATCTAAGCCCGTTATGTGTGATACTGTCGGCTGAGCCGTGTATCTAATCCTATCCTGTGTGATACTGTCTGCTGAGCTGTGTATCTAATCCTATCATGTGTGATACTGTCTGCTGACCTGTGTATCTAATCCTATCCTGTGTGATACTGTCTGCTGAGCCGTGTATCTAATCCTATCCTGTGTGATGCTGTCTGCTGAGCCGTGTATCTAATCCTATCCTGTGTGATGCTGTCTGCTCAGCCGTGTATCTAATCCTATCATGTGTAATATTGTCTGCTGAGCTGTGTATCTAAGCCCGTCGTGTGTGATACGTCATACCTGATATCGCAGCGCTCAGCACGGACATCCATCCCACCGCGTAGGACCAGGAGAGCTGATATAGCGAACCAAATGCCGAGTTGAGGACAACGACTGCATGAACCATCGCAGCGAACCCCAGGAGTGCTGCGGACAAAGAGGAGACCGCGGGGTTAATGGCCCCTGAGGGCGTCACCCAGCCTTCCCAGACTCCTGAATGGCAAGTAAAGCGCACTGCCCCTGCAGTCTGGGGCCTTAGCTAAGCTCCTAGGCTTGCTGACTGTTTCCTGTAGCAACCAACAGGATTGTGAATGGATCGCTAGACTGTATGCAAAGTGTAATGCAGGACATCAGGGACAAGAAGGATACAAGGACCTTTTCCCCCAAATACCAGGACAGGACAGCAACTTTTCTTTAAATTTGGCACCATTGACAAAATGACAGTCATTATGGTGACAAAAAAAGGTTTTGTAAATGCGACCATTCCTGTTTCCCCACTGCAAACATTTCTGCTTCCGGTTTCCACCACAAGAGGGCGATCTTTCACACGGCTGTTTATGGATCCTGTAGGCAGGAATAGAAACTGAGGAAAGAGTCCCCCTAGTGGTGGCAGCAGGTAACTGCATTTGTGTTTCACTTACCTAGAAAGCAAGAAAATCCACCCAGGAGGGCAAAGCAAGCAAAGGTACGGATAAGCTCCATAATCCCACACGTCAATGCGCATACACTGCCAAGGCCGAAGACAGTGGCCAGGAGGTTCTGAACGTCATCTGGGGGGACAGAAACCAATGCCAAGTTTTTCAACATTTTATTCAGCCGTTTTCTATTAGTACCTGTTTTAGTAAAATTGGCTGACAACCAATAAATCAGAAAAGCTGGCTGACAACCAATAAAACAGAAAAGCTGGCTGACAACAAATAAAAAGGAAAAGCTGTCTGACAACCAATGAAATAGAAAAGCTGTCTGACAACCAATGAAATAGAAAAGCTGGCTGACAACCAATGAAACAGAAAAGCTGGCTGACAACCAATAAATTAGAAAAGCTGGCTGACAACCAATAAATCAGAAAAGCTGACTGACAACCAATAAATCAGAAAAGCTGGCTGACAACCAATAAAGCAGAAAAGCTGAAATGCTGGCTGACAACCAATAAATCAGAAAAGCTGGCTGACAGCCAATAAATCAGAAAAGCTGGCTGACAACCAATAAAGCAGAAAAGCCGAAATGCTGGCTGACAACCAATAAATCTGAAAAGCTGGCTGACAAACAATAAAGCAGAAAAGCTCTCTGACAACCCATATAATCCAAGGGATTTCGTGACTCTTGAGGCCTATGATGTCTTTACCTGCGCCATTAATTGTACCGGAGACACAATGCTCATATTTTGTACAGAGAGTTGATAAGCCGAAGTGTGCGGACTCGGAGGGGATGACCCCCCAGTATTTGGTCACCATGGCCATAAACGCCAATATGCCACTGCCAAGCTGGAGAAGTATGACCACGTAGGTCAAGAGTTTAGACTTCCAGGACATGTCGCTTTGCTGTAAAAGAAAGACAGACATGATACAGCTTTGCATTGTCATCCACATGTAATACCAGGCCTGGCCACCGGGTGTGCTGTTCCAAGCTGACCACTAACCAGGAGCCCAAAGCTCTATCATACAGGAGATTGCAGTACAATATTATCAAGTGCTGCCTAGTGGTAGGAGCGTTTAAAGCTGCAGGTTATACTTTCTACTCTGCAAGCCACAACCTAACCCTAGCTATGTATATTTCCCCTTTATCCCTTAAAGGGGTTTTAAAACATGGGCCCGATAAGCTGATTTTGGGGTACCTGTTGTCACGGAGGCCTGTTCGTATAAATGTGGCGACAACCGTTTCATACAAATGTCTCTCCTCTCTTCCATAGCACTGGAAGCTGAGATATGGGGGGCTGTTTGTTAGGGGCCCTTGCTCTGTCATTTGTGGCTCTGCAGGGTTATTGAGTCAAAAACTGTCTAAAAGTCTAAGAACGAACAGTTCCCCGTATCTCAGCTTCCTGTGTGAAATGGGGGTCCATAGGGTCGGGACAGTAAGGATGTGGGGAGGTCGTGCTTACCTCGCGCCTCGTGCAGCTTGCTCTGTGAGGAGCCTCAGCCTGAGGACAGTTACAGCATTTCATTAGTGGAAGGAACTTGTTACATTGTAGCCGATTACACAATGAGATGCAACAATACCCCATGACTGAGGCAAGAGCTTACCACACGGATTACATTCTGTCAGGACCAGGGCTGTCTCTGTTATGGGGGCACTATGACTGTCTCTGTTATGGGGGCGCTGTGGACGTCACGGTTATGGGGACACTGTGGATGTCACTGTTATGGGTGCGCTGTGGATATCACTGTTATGGGGACACTGTGGATGTCACTGTTATGGGGACACTGTGGATGTCACTGTTATGGGTACACTGTGGATGTCACTGTTATGGGGGCACTGTGGATGTCACTATTATGGGGGCACTGTGGATGTCACTATTATGGAGGCACTGTGGATGTCACTATTATGGGGGCACTGTGGATGTCACTATTATGGGGGCACTGTGGATGTCACTATTATGGGGGCACTGTGGATGTCACTATTATGGAGGCACTGTGGATGTCACTATTATGGGGGCACTGTGGATGTCACTGTTATGGGGGCACTGTGGATGTCACTGTTATGGGGGCGCTGTGGATGTCACTGTTATGGGGGCACTGTGGATGTCACTGTTATGGGGGCACTGTGGATGTCACTGTTATGGGGGCGCTGTGGACGTCACTGTTATGGGAGCACTGTGGATGTCACTTTAATGGGAGCACTGTGGAGGTCACTGTTATGGGAGCACTGTGGATGTCACTGTTATGGGGACACTGTGGATGTCACTGTTATGGGGGCACTGTGGATGTCACTGTTATGGGGGCACTGTGGACGTCACTGTTATGGGGGTGCTGTGGATGTCACTGTTATTGGGGCACTGTGGATGTCACTGTTATGGGAGCACTGTGGATGTCACTGTTATGGGGGTGCTGTGGAGGTCACTGTTATGGATTACTGTGGAGGTCACTGTTATGGGAGCACTGTGGAGGTCACTGTTATGGGAGCACTGTGGATGTCACTGTTATGGGAGCACTGTGGATGTCACTGTTATGGGGGCACTGTGGATGTCACTGTTATGGGAGCACTGTGGATGTCACTTTAATGGGAGCACTGTGGATGTCTCTGTTATGGGGGCACTGTGGAGGTCACTGTTATGGGGGATCTGTGGATGTTACTGTTATGGAGGCACTGTGGATGTCACTGTTATGGGAGCACTGTGGATGTCACTGTTATGGAGGCACTGTGGATGTCACTTTAATGGGGGCACTGTGGATGTCACTGTTATGGGGGCGCTGTGGAGGTCACTGTTATGGGGGATCTGTGGATGTTACTGTTATGGAGGCACTGTGGATGTCACTGTTATGGGGGCGCTGTGGATGTTACTGTTATGGAGGCACTGTGGATGTCACTGTTATGGGAGCACTGTGGATGTCACTGTTATGGGGGCGCTGTGGAGGTCACTTTATGGGGCACTGTGGATGTCACTGTTATGGGAGCACTGTGGATGTCACTTTAATGGGAGCACTGTGGATGTCTCTGTTATGGGGGCTCTGTGGATGTCACTGTTATGGGGACACTGTGGATGTCACTGTTATGGGGACACTGTGGATGTCACTGTTATAGGGACACTGTGGACGTCACTGTTATGGGGGATGTGTGGATGTTACTGTTATGGGGACACTGTGGATGTCACTGTTATGGGGAGCACTGTGGATGTCACTGTTATGGGGGCACTGTGGATGTCACTGTTATGGGGGCATTGTGGATGTCACTGTTATGGGGGCACTGTGGATGTCACTGTTATGGGGGCACTGTGGATGTCAGTGTTATGGGGGCACTGTGGATGTCACTGTTATGGGGACACTGTGGATGTCACTGTTATGGGGACACTGTGGATGTCACTGTTATGGGGGCGCTGTGGCTGTCACTGTTATGGGGGCGCTGTGGAGGTCACTGTTATGGGGGTGCTGTGGACATCACTTTAATGGGGGCACTGTGGATGTCACTGTTATGGGGGCACTGTGGATGTCACTGTTATGGGGGCACTGTGGATGTCACTGTTATGGGAGCACTGTGGATGTCACTGTTATGGGAGCACTGTGGATGTCACTTTAATGGGAGCACTGTGGATGTCACTGTTATGGGGGCGCTGTGGATGTCACTGTTATGGGGGCACTGTGGATGTCACTGTTATGGGGCACTGTGGATGTCACTGTTATGGGAGCGCTGTGGATGTCACTGTTATGTGGCACTGTGGATGTCACTGTTATGGGGACACTGTGGATGTCACTGTTATGGGAGCACTGTGGATGTCACTGTTATGGGGGCGCTGTGGCTGTCACTGTTATGGGGGCGCGGTGGATGTCACTGTTATGGGAGCACTGTGGAGGTCACTGTTATGGGGGTGCTGTGGACATCACTTTAATGGGGGCACTGTGGATGTCACTGTTATGGGGGCACTGTGGATGTCACTGTTATGGGGGCACTGTGGATGTCACTGTTATGGGAGCACTGTGGATGTCACTTTAATGGGAGCACTGTGGATGTCTCTGTTATGGGGTGTGGTAAGGTGCAAGGTGTCATATGTGATGGCAGGTACGTGTCACCGAGGTTGCTGGCCTCGGTGAGGTGAGAGCCGGGTTTTTGTCTGCAGCAGCTAGTGCTGTTTGACTTAAATAGCATGGCTGCAAAGCCGATCCGGGCCGGCTCTTACTGGGAGCAGCTAAAGAGTAGGGTGGGTGGCTGCTCCCCACGGTCCAGTCCATGTTTTGGGCTGGATATAAAACGCAGCCAGCAGCTGTGTCTGAGGAGTGTGATTATCCTGGAGCTGCTGACAGGGCTGGGAGTTCTCTGTCCAGGAGGAAAGAGCTCAGCAAGGAGGTATTTTGTTCCTGGCTACCTGAAGCTGGATTCTCCTGCGGCTGGGCCGACAGCGTGGTGCGAACCTGCACCTACACCTCCCAGGTGACTGAACCTGTGTTGGACTGTTTTTGTTTGGCTACGTTATTTCCGTTGTGTGTGAACTGTCACCAAGAGACTGTTTTTCATTTTGTGTGCAAGTGTGAATAAAACACTGTTTGTTGCACAATCTGGACTCCTTGTTTTGCCTCTAAACTGCACCCGCACCGCTGTCTACCAGAGCGACTCCCACATTTGGTGTCGGATGCGGGCATGCGCAGTGAGGCTGGCGTGAACGCCGAAGTTTTGTTTTTCTAAAGTGTATGGAATATATTAAGCCAGCAAAGCTGCAAGCAGGAGTTTCTGGCAACATGGAGGCTGCTGTGAAGGCTCTCATAGAGGCTAACGTGCAGCAGCGGGAGACCAACCAACTACTGCTACAACATGTGATGGCGTTACAGGCGGCAGGAGCGTCCCACCACGTCCAAGATGCCCGGAAGCGGTCCGTGCGGCGATCCCAAAAATGACCCCCGCAGGCGGCGTTGAGGCGTACCTGGCGGTTTTTGAGAAGGTCGCCGTGAGGGAAAAGTTACCCGTGACCAGTGGGCTGAGGTGGTCGCTCCGTTCCTGGCTTCCGGACCCCAGCAGGTGTTTTTCGACTTGTCGGACGACCAAGCGGCAGATTATGACACTGTGAAAGGAGAGGTCCTAGCCAGACTGGGCGTGAACGTGCTGGTCCGCGCCCAAAGAGTCCACCAGTGGGACTTTAAAATGACTGAACCCGCTAGGCCGCAGTTCTACGATCTGCTGCACAGGCTGCAAAAGTGGCTGCAGCCCGATCTACTAAGTCCCACTGCCATGCTGGATCGGCTGTTGGCGGACATCTTTTGGAGGGCCCTGCCTTATCCCCTCCAGCACTGGATCGGCCAGGTATCGCCCACCAATGCCCTGGAGATGGTCGACCTGGTGGAGCGCTACGAGGCCACCAGAAACCTGCAGGGGACTCTTGCGGGGAAGGGGTCAGTCAAACCCCGGAGGCCTCTGCCCCAGTTCCGGCGTCCGGCGACAGAGCGGCCTGCCCGGAATATACCCCCTGCGAGTCCGCCTCCGTGGTATGCTGGAGGTGTCAGGAGCCAGGCCACATCAGGGCCGACTGTCCGCATCGGGATGAGCCGATGGATATGAACTACGGGGGTCGTCACTCCCTGTATGCACGGAAGCTGTGCGCAACTGGCACCCGTGAGGTGCAGGACCATAACCACCTGTGTCAGGTAGAGGTGGGAGACTCTCTGGCGGTGGCTCTGCTGGACTCCGGGAGTTTAGTCTCCCTGGTAAGGGCTGCACTTGTGCGGCCTGCGGAGTATACTGGCCGTAAAGTCGGGGTCCTGTGCATCCACGGAGACCTGAAAGACTATCCCACTGCACTAGTGACTTTGTCCACAGCGGCTGGTAGGTGGACCCACGAGGTGGCTGTCGCTACTAAACTCCCACACGAACTAATACTTGGGAGGGACTTCCCGGTTTTCGGCGCTGTGGCCGGCAATAAAGGTATCTGAGGGACCCGAGACAGGGGTGACCCTAGTAGAGTGGCCTGATACCGCTGGAAGGCCAGAACCCTGGGAGCCCGAGTCTGAAGGGCCGGCGGTAGGGGTGACCACTGCTCCAGCGGTAGAGGGAGACAACCCCACTGAGTGTAATGGTGGGAGACACGGAGGACTTGCCACCGGGACCTGAGTTGGCAGACCTCAATGTCTCCGGGGAAAATTTTGGGACCGCACAACACCGGGACCAAACCCTAACCAGGGCCTGGGAGAATGTGCTGGAAATTGATGGGAAACCCCAGAAACCAGGGGCTGAATTAATGTTCCCACGGTTTATTGTTCTGCAGGATATGTTGTATCGGGTGAGACCAAATCCGAGGCGAACCTGTTGAACAGTTGGTGGTGCCCACAGCGTATCGCAAGCTTGTCATGGAGCTTGCCCACCAACATGTTCTTGGGGACACCTGGGGTGGCAGAAAACCCAGGACCGCATACTGCAGCGGTTTTATTGGCCCAGTGTGTTCAAGGAGGTAGAGAATTATTGTAAGTCCTGTCCGACCTGTCAGATAACTAGCCCCCAGCCACATTTCCGTAGTCCCTGGTACCTCTGCCAATTATTGAAGTACCGTTTGAGCGAATCGCGATGGATTTAGTGGGCCTGTACCAAAAGTCTGCCAGGGGCCACCAACACATTCTGGTAGTTCTCGACTATGCCACTCGGTATCCGGAGGCGGTGCCTCTGCGACATACCTCAGCTAAGCTCATTGCCAAAGAGTTAATGGAGATGTTTTCCCGTGTGGGCCTGCCAAAAGAGGTTCTGACAGACCAAGGGACCCCTTTTATGTCCAAAGTAATGAGGGAACTGTGTAAATTATTTGCGTATAAAGCAGTTACGGGCGTCCGTTTACCATCCGCAAACAGACGGTCTTGTGGAGAGGTTTAACCAAACTCTAAAAAATATGTTAAAGAGGGTGGTGTCTAGAGATGGGAAGGACTGGGATCTGCTTCTGCCCTATCTCATGTTCGCAGTGCGAGAGGTGCCCCAGGCCTCTACTGGGTTCTCGCCCTTCGAACTGCTTTATGGCAGACACCCTCGGGGCCTCTTGGATATCGCCAAGGAAGCGTGGGAACAACAGCCTGTCTCCCACAAAAGTGTCATTGAGTATGTCGCCCAAATGCAGGAACGGATGGAAAGGGTGTTGCCCTTGGTCCGGGAGCATATGGAGGCAGCGCAACAAGCCCAGAGTAGGGTGTACAATCGTCAGGCTCGGTGCGGGACTTCAATCCGGGAGATCGGGTTTTGGTTCTGGTACCCACCCTTGACAGCAAATTCCTAGCTAGGTGGCAGGGCCCCTATGAGGTGATCGAGAAGGTAGGGAAGTAAATTACAAAGTACACCAGCCAGGGCGGCGCAAGCCGGAGCAGGTGTACCACGTGAATTTACTTAAGCCGTGGAAAGATAGGGACACAGCCGGCGACCACAGCCCCGGCCAGGGCTACTAGGTGAAAGGGTCCAGCCCCACAGTTCGAGGCCTGTGAAGCAGTAACCACGGTAAAAATTGCAGACAGCCTGTCTTCCAAACAAGTTCAGGAAGTCAGGGAGTTCATCAGTCGGAACACGGATGTGTTCTCGGACCTCCCTGGCCGCACGTCTCTCATCCAACATGACATCGTCACTGAGCCTCAGGCCAAGATCCGGTTAAAACCATACCGGGTACCCGAGGCTCGGCGACGGGCCATCGCGGAGGAAGTACAGTTAATGTTGAAGCTCGAGGTCATTGAGGAGTCGAAAAGTGAGTGGGCCAGTCCCATAGTCCTAATACCCAAGCCGGATGGGACGTTGCGGTTCTGCAACGACTTTCGCAAGTTAAATGAAGTATCCAAGTTTGACGCGTATCCCATGCCCCGAGTAGACGAGCTGGAGTGAGAAGGCGGAGGAGGCTTTCTCCGCGTTGAAGTCGGCCCTGTGTGGGTCCCCGGTTTTGGTGACACCCGACTTCAACAAGGAGTTTGTCGTACAGACCGACGCCTCGGAGGTAGGCCTCGGTGCGGTACTGTCGCAGGAGGTCAACGGGGAAGAACATCCCGTTGTCTTCCTGAGCCGTAAGCTCAGTCCCGCCGAGTCCAGGTATAGTATAGTGGAGAGGGAGTGCCTGGCTATCAAGTGGGCACTCGAATCTCTCCGCTACTACCTGTTAGGGAGGAGGTTCCGTCTGGTGACCGACCATTCCCCCCTCAAATGGATGAGTCAGGCCAAGGAGAGGAATGCTCGGGTCACCAGGTGGTTCCTATCTCTTCAAAATTTCAAGTTTTCCGTGGAACACAGGGCAGGCCGCTTGCAGGGCAACGCAGATGCCCTGTCCCGCGTCCACTGCCTCACGTGTGTTCACCCCTCAGGGTTGAACAAAGGGAGGTATGTGGTAAGGTGCAAGGTGTCATATGTGATGGCAGGTACGTGTCACCGAGGTTGCTGGCCTCGGTGAGGTGAGAGCCGGGTTTTTGTCTGCAGCAGCTAGTGCTGTTTGACTTTGTTAAATAGCATGGCTGCAAAGCCGATCGGGCCGGCTCTTACTGGGAGCAGCTAAAGAGTAGGGTGGGTGGCTGCTCCCCACGGTCCAGTCCATGTTTTGGGCTGGATATAAAACGCAGCCAGCAGCTGTGTCTGGGGGGTGTGATTATCCTGGAGCTGCTAACAGGGCTGGGAGTTCTCTGTCCAGGAGGAAAGAGCTCAGCAAGGAGGTATTTTGTTCCTGGCTACCTGAAGCTGGATTCTCCTGCGGCTGGGCCGACAGCGTGGTGCGAACCTGCACCTACACCTCCCAGGTGACTGAACCTGTGTTGGACTGTTTTTGTTTGGCTACGTTATTTCCGTTGTGTGTGAACTGTCACCAAGAGACTGTTTTTCATTTTGTGTGCAAGTGTGAATAAAACACTGTTTGTTGCACAATCTGGACTCCTTGTTTTGCCTCTAAACTGCACCCGCACCGCTGTCTACCAGAGCGACTCCCCACAGGGGGCACTGTGGAGGTCACTGTTATGGGGGATCTGTGGATGTTACTGTTATGGAGGCACTGTGGATGTCACTGTTATGGGAGCACTGTGGATGTCACTGTTATGGAGGCACTGTGGATGTCACTTTAATGGGGGCACTGTGGATGTCACTGTTATGGGAGCACTGTGGATGTCACTTTAATGGGAGCACTGTGGATGTCTCTGTTATGGGGGCTCTGTGGATGTCACTGTTATGGGGACACTGTGGATGTCACTGTTATGGGTACACTGTGGACGTCACTGTTATGGGGACACTGTGGATGTCACTGTTATGGGGACACTGTGGATGTCACTGTTATGGGGGCATTGTGGATGTCACTGTTATGGGGGCACTGTGGATGTCACTGTTATGGGGGCACTGTGGATGTCAGTGTTATGGGGGCACTGTGGATGTCACTGTTATGGGGACACTGTGGATGTCACTGTTATGGGAGCACTGTGGATGTCACTGTTATGGGGGCGCTGTGGATGTCACTGTTATGGGGGCGCGGTGGATGTCACTGTTATGGGAGCACTGTGGAGGTCACTGTTATGGGGGTGCTGTGGACATCACTTTAATGGGGGCACTGTGGATGTCACTGTTATGGGGGCACTGTGGATGTCACTGTTATGGGGGCACTGTGGATGTCACTGTTATGGGAGCACTGTGGATGTCACTTTAATGGGAGCACTGTGGATGTCTCTGTTATGGGGGCACTGTGGAGGTCACTGTTATGGGGGATCTGTGGATGTTACTGTTATGGAGGCACTGTGGATGTCACTGTTATGGAGGCACTGTGGATGTCACTTTAATGGGGGCACTGTGGATGTCACTGTTATGGAGGCACTGTGGATGTCACTGTTATGGGAGCACTGTGGATGTCACTGTTATGGAGGCACTGTGGATGTCACTGTTATGGGGGCGCGGTGGATGTCACGGTTATGGGAGCACTGTGGAGGTCACTGTTATGGGGGATCTGTGGATGTTACTGTTATGGAGGCACTGTGGATGTCACTGTTATGGGAGCACTGTGGATGTCAGTGTTATGGGGGCACTGTGGATGTCACTGTTATGGGGGCGCGGTGGATGTCACGGTTATGGGAGCACTGTGGAGGTCACTGTTATGGGGGTGCTGTGGACATCACTTTAATGGGGGCACTGTGGATGTCACTGTTATGGGGGCACTGTGGATGTCACTGTTATGGGGGCACTGTGGAGGTCACTGTTATGGGCCACGGGGGGGGGGGGAATCTGTCAGATTCTGGGGGGACAAATACATTTTTTATTTTGCCATAAAGTACCTTTGCGGTCTGCACTGCATTTCTGAGTGAAATATAACCAGTAAATCCAGCTCTTAGATTGTGGGTGGACATTTCCACAGTTATCAGGCCGGTCATTCACAAGTGGCTTGGAGGATGTTTTCATACCTGACTGGGAAATATATTCTGTAAACTCGGCGGCGTTTAGATTGTTGGGTGCTGTAGTTCTATGCTGCAAAATCTCCATGATAAATCTGCAGCGTGGGGGCCCCGTGTGGCTTCTACACACTTTCAAATTGATCCTTCAGCAGGTGAATAGATGCCGGATGACGGGGACGCTCCATGCCCCCTTTTTTCTTTCATATAATCCCTGCATACCTGACTGGGAAATATATTCTGCACGCTGGTAGACGTGTGTGGAAGCACAAGGCGAAGGCACAGGAGGAGGAAGAAGTCGCCAATGCAACTGGGGCACCGCCAGCACCTCAGAAGGGAGGGTTAGCATGGCCGAAATGTGGAAAAGCTATGTCAGCACGCCACAACAACCAGCAGATATAGAACGTCTTAGCAGGAGGCAGCATTTCAGCAACATGGTGGAGCAGTATGTGCACACCCCTCCACGTACTGACTGATGGTTCGGCCCCATTCAACTTTTGGGTCATCAAATTGTCCACATGGCCTGAGCTTGCCCTTTACGCCTTGGAGGCGCTGTCCTGCCCGGCGGCCAGTGTATTGTCTGAACGTGTGTTTAGCATGGCAGGGGGCGTTATCACGGACAAGCGCAGCCAATGTGGACACGCTGACGTTCATAAAAATGAACCAGGCATGGATCCCACAGGACTTGTCCGTACCTTGCGCAGAATAGACATGTATGCCGGCCGCACCCAGCCATTGTTATACTCCAGCGCACTTTTTCTTTGTTTTCTTTTCTATATTTCCCAATATTTTGGGGTCCACCCCTAAACAGTGTTGTTGGCGGCTACCCCTCCACCACAGCTTCCACCTACACCGCCGCGTCCAGCGCCTCCTCAACCTCCTACTCCATATGGACCTCCTCCTAGTTCAAGATTATTATTTTTAATTTTGATGTATTTTATGTTATTTTAAGTCATTTCCCTATCCACATTTGTTTGCAGGGCGCTTACCCCCATTGTGCTTCCTTTTGCAGCCCTCTAGCTCTTTCCATTACTTTTTCAGAGCCATTTTAGTGCCCAAAAGTTCGGGTCCTCATTTGACTTTCCCGAACTCAAACTTTGCGACAAAGTTCGGGCGAACCCGAGCTTCCTGGTGTTTGCTTAATAGAATAATAAATCGTCACTCATTTTACCCCCCGCCGCCACCAGCTCCTCTCCGATCCTCCCCACCGCAGTAACCATGAGGCCATTTTCTTGGCTGTAGTTGTGACCTGCCTGTATACCATGGACGCTGCTGCAGCCAGTCACTGGCCTCACCAGTATACAGCACATGACCACTGGGGACAATGATTGGCTGCAGGGGTCACGTGGAGCGTACGGGAACATCATCCCTGCAGCCAAACAAACACAGCCGTGATCTTCTGGGGGTGAAACTTGGACAACCCCTTTAAAGGCCTTGACAGGGCAATGATTGGTGATGTAGGGGGGTGAATGATCGTAAATGCGATTGTTCATTCCCATATAGTTACCTTCTTGTTTACCAGTGAGATGTGTGTTGTAGGAAGAGGTGAGGTCTAGGGGTGTAGTTGCAGAGGGTGCAGAGGTGCGGTTACACACAGGCCCTGTTGCAAGTGGGGTCCTAAGCCCCCCTTGAGGGGGTGTCCGTCCGCTTCCTCCGACCCTAGGTGCCATACAATAAAAAGTCTACATTCTTCTGCAAAATAACAAAACTTCCTGCTCCTCTTTTTCTCTGTTCTAGTAATGTGTCAGTCTTCACTTTAGTCTGGCGTTTTATTCGTGGACCAGGAAGCTCAGGATGTAGTAGGGCCTGACAGAACTTATTGGATCCTGTGCTGCAGCGGTTTGTGAAGACCTGGAGTCCATGTACTGTATATGACACACACAGTGTGAGCGTTGCTGCTTCTGTGGGGTTTCCTAGAATAGTGGCGCATAGACCACCCTCATATCTCACACCATAAGGTGACAGATTTCTCAGCCGCTCCCCTACAGTCATATTAACCAGCCAGACCTCTCAGGAAGCAGTCACCGCGCTCCCCCGAACAAGGTAACTATCATCTTTACACTCTTCTGAAAACTATAGAGATGTAGCAGAGCCGGGTTTATCAACTGGCGCGCCTCAAGCCCATATCACACTGTATTATTTAAGGCTTTTACATAGGACTGCTGTAATCCTGCTGCATTATCTGCACTCAGCAATGATCATCATGCGGCCCCAAAAAGTTTGCAAAAAAAACCTCAGCTCTGCTACATCCTTATGTCCTGAAAACCATTAGCCCTGTGCAATGCAGCAGTTAATGGTTTCTTTCAGCAGCAGAACAAAATGCAAAGGTGCAGGTGGAAGGGGGGGGTCTCCGATCAGTGGAGGGCGACTAAACCAAATTTACACCGAGACCCCCGGGCTGTACTGGGGTTGTGCAGAATTAGAAAATGATGGCTGCTTTCTTTATGAAACAGCGCCACACCTGTCCAAAGGTTATGTAACGTACTGCAACTCAGGGGGGAATTTTACCTGTCGGATCCTTTGTTTCCTGAAAACCGTCAGGCAGCCACTTATCTCCCTTCATAGTAATAACAGCTCAGAAGCACCTATAGACCTCCTCAGGCACCAGAGCGGGTGTAACAAGTCCCCCCGCACTACCCATAGCTACGTCTGCACCCCACGTAGATATTAGATTAGATTGTAAAAGGATCCCAACAAAAAATAGTTTCCTAATCCTAAATGTAATGCTGTCATCAGTGGGGTATCACAGGGGTCAGTATTGGAGGGGCACAATAACTAGTGGGGTATCACAGGGGTCAGTATTGGAGGGGGCACAGTAACCAGTGAGGTATCACAGGGGTCAGTATTGGAGGGGCACAATAACTAGTGGGGTATCACAGGGGTCAGTATTGGAGGGGGCACAGTAACCAGTGAGGTATCACAGGGGTCAGTATTGGAGGGGGCACAGTAACCAGTGAGGTATCACAGGGGTCAGTATTGGAGGGGGCACAGTAACCAGTGGGGTATCACAGGGGTCAGTATTGGAGGGGGCACAGTAACTAGTGGGGTATCACAGGGGTCAGTATTGGAGGGGGCACAGTAACTAGTGAGGTATCACAGGGGTCAGTATTGGAGGGGGCACAGTAACTAGTAGGGTATCACAGGGGTCAGTATTAGAGGGGGCTCAGTAACTAGTGGGGTATCACAGGGGTCAGTATTGGAGGGGCACAGTAACTAGTGGGGTATTACAGGGGTCAGTATTGGAGGGGCACAGTAACTAGTGGGGTATCACAGGGGTCAGTATTGGAGGGGCACAGTAACTAGTGGGGTATCACAGGGGTCAGTATTGGAGGGGGCACAGTAACTAGTGGGGTATCACAGGGGTCAGTATTGAGAGGGCACAGTAACTAGTGGGGTATCACAGGGGTCAGTATTGGAGGGGCACAGTAACTAGTGGGGTATCACAGGGGTCAGTATTGGAGGGGCACAGTAACTAGTGGGGTATCACAGGGGTCAGTATTGGAGGGGGCACAGTAACTAGTGGAGGTATCACAGGGGTCAGTATTGGAGGGGGCACAGTAACTAGTGGGGCATCACAGGGGTCAGTATTGGAGGGCACAGTAACTAGTGGGGTATCACAGGGGTCAGTATTGGAGGGGCACAGTAACTAGTGGGGTATCACAGGGGTCAGTATTGGAGGGGGGCACAGTTACTAGTGGGGTATCACAGGGGTCAGTATTGGAGGGGCACAGTAACTAGTGGGGTATCACAGGGGTCAGTATTGGAGGGGCACAGTAACTAGTGGGGTATCACAGGGGTCAGTATTGGAGGGGGCAAAGTAACTAGTGGGGTATCATAGGGGTCAGTATTGGAGGGGGCACAGTAACTAGTGGGGTATCCCAGGGGTCAGTATTGGAGGGGGCACAGTAACTAGTGAGGTATCACAGGGGTCAGTATTGGAGGGGGGGCACAGTTACTAGTGGGGTATCACAGGGGTCAGTATTGGAGGGGGGGGCACAGTAACTAGTGGGGTATCACAGGGGTCAGTATTGGAGGGGGCACAGTAACTAGTGGGGTATCACAGGGGTCAGTATTGGAGGGGGCACAGTAACTAGTGAGGTATCACAGGGGTCAGTATTGGAGGGGCACAATAACTAGTGGGGTATCACAGGGGTCAGTATTGGAGGGGGCACAGTAACTAGTGGGGTATCAAAGGGATCAGTATTGAAGGGGGCACAGTAACTAATGGGGTATCACAGGGGTCAGTATTGGAGGGGGCACAGTAACTAGTGGGGTATCACAGGGGTCAGTATTGGAGGGGGGGCACAGTTACTAGTGGGGTATCACAGGGGTCAGTATTGGAGGGGGCACAGTAACTAGTGGGGTATCACAGGGTCAGTATTGGAGGGGCACAGTAACTAGTGGGGTATCACAGGGGTCAGTATTGGAGGGGCAAAGTAACTAGTGGGGTATCATAGGGGTCAGTATTGGAGGGGGCACAGTAACTAGTGGGGTATCCCAGGGGTCAGTATTGGAGGGGGCACAGTAACTAGTGAGGTATCACAGGGTTCAGTATTGGAGGGGGGGCACAGTAACTAGTGGGGTATCACAGGGGTCAGTATTGGAGGGGGGGCACAGTTACTAGTGGGGTATCACAGGGGTCAGTATTGGAGGGGGCACTGTAACTAGTGAGGTATCACAGGGGTCAGTATTGGAGGGGGCACAATAACTAGTGGGTTATCACAGGGGTCAGTATTGGAGGGGCACAGTAACTAGTGGGATATCACAGGGGTCAGTATTGGAGGGGGCACAGTAACTAGTGGGGTATCACAGGGGTCAGTATTGGAGGGGGCACAGTAACTAGTGGGGTATCACAGGGGTCAGTATTGGAGGGGGCACAGTAACTAGTGGGATATCACAGGGGTCAGTATTGGAGGGGGCACAGTAACTAGTGGGATATCACAGGGGTCAGTATTGGAGGGGGCACAGTAACTAGTGGGGTATCACAGGGGTCAGTATTGGAGGGGGCAGAGCAACTAGTGGGGTATCACAGGGGTCACTGTTACTAGTTGGGTACCACAGGGGTCACTGTTACTAGTGGGGTACCACAGCGGTCAGAATTAAATATATATCAGTCACCAGTAAGTACCCCATATACATAGAAACACTGTATAAAAACCATGTATAAATATATCAGGGGTCAGTACAGAGATCTGTCCCATCATCTATTTATCCCCAGGACTGTGACTGACGAGGGGACATCCTCTGCGTCTGGAGGAAAGAAGGTTTCTACACAAACATAGAAGAGGATTCTTCACGGTAAGAGCAGTGAGACTACTGGAACTCTCTGCCTGAGGAGGTGGTGATGGTGGAGTCACTACTTTCACATCTGCGTTCTTCTGTCCAGTTTTGAGATCCATCACAAGATTCATTGTCAATGGGGACAAAAATGAACAAACTGGAACGTAGTGCACCAGAAGCGTTTTTGTGTGCAGCACGGCAAACCGAACATGTAAGTCAATGGTGCCATATCTGGGGGTTTTAACGGCGATAAAACTTACAATGGTTCTAGTGGTGGATCCGGTTTCTTCATTTTCAATATAAAGCAACCGGATCCCTTCTGAACGATGCAGCCGGTTGTATTATTCAAACTGAAGCGTTTTTCTGTGGTTCTGAGATCCCCTGCCGGATGTGAAAACCGGACAGCAACGATTATGTGAAAGTGGCCTAAAAGAGTTCAGGAGGGGCCGGGATGCATTTCTAGAGGGTAATAATATTACAGGCTATAGCTACTAGATTTCTGGAGAATATCATTGATTATTCTGATGCCCAACTGACATCAGGAAGGAATTTTTCCCCCAAAATGAGGAAAATTGGCCTCTACCTCACAGTTTTTTTTGCTTCTTCTGGATCCACATTACATTGTAACAGACTGAAGTGGATAGACGACCGTGTTAGTCTTCCAAAGTACACTACTCACAAAAACTTTGGGATATTTGGCTTTTGGTTGACATTTATGGAAAACGTAAAAAGTTCAGGCTCCAGTGATATTATATCTTGACAGTCGGACATTAAGTAAAAGCAGCGATGGTGATTTCCTCATCTCAGAAGCCCACCCCAGTGCTGGGTATACGGCCACAGAATGTCACTGTCTCTATAACTCGTCCTGCGGCCTTGAGCACCAATTCCAGCTTCACAGCGACGTCTCCTGCTGTTCACAAGTTGACTTATTGTCTGCTGAGGCATGGCATCTCACTCTTCTTGAAGGGCGGCCCTCCGGTCACTGAGGTTCTGAGGTACAGAGTTAAGAGCCTCTACACAGCGACTCTGCTGATGTCATAGGTTTTCAATGGGATTCAGGTCTGGAGAAAGTGCAGGCCGCTCCATTTGAGGTCCCCCAGTCCAAAGCAGCCGTTCCCTAATGATGAGACCTCGATGAGCTGGCGAATTGTCATCCATGAAGATGAAATGAGGCCTGTGTTGTTCATGCAGAGGCACAATGACCAGATTAAAGATGTTCTTCTAGTAGTATGGACTTGTCCCTGTGCCATTGACAAAGCTCAGTGGCCACTTCTGTCTGAGAACATCCTGCTTTGAAGCTTTGCAATGGCGAGGTACTGTTCATCAATTGTTAGATGTCATCTTGGTCTCATGATGTCAAAATGTGAGCAGCATGATGAGGAGGACTGTTAAATACCAATTCTAATTGAACCAGTAAATGTATTGGGCGATTCACGGACCAAACACCTGTTGTGAATTTTGCCGTTAGGCTCCTTGTTAGAGAACAGCAAGTTGTGCAGAAAGTACTGAAACATTGAACATTTGGACATGAGCATCCAGAAGGTTAGAGAAGGCCACGTTAAGGTCACCTGTAAAGGTTAAAGTGCATTTTAGGTTAATCCTGAAATTTCACCCGCAAGCCAAATATCCCAAAACCTTTTGTGCGTAGTGTATATTACTGAACAGATTTACCATTCAGGGCTCTAGGAAAGCTGGATGACACTGGCCCCTTCTGACTAACCTTAGTCTTGTATAGTTATAGGGATGACAGGCTTTCCTATTTTTTTTTTTTTTTCTGACTGCCAAGAATGTATTCTTTTCACATGACATATTCATAGATGTAGCAGAGCCAGGTTTGTTATTAGGCACAGCCAGTTAACCTTTTCATGTATCATCATTCAGACACATTTCATGCACACTGTGACAAATCAACACTTCTGGAAAATGAGCCGTTTTGTGCTTTTTTGCTAAACTCATCCGTGATATTCACAGTTCGCTGACCGCACAACACGGTTCTCGTATGTGTTTAATGTGTGAAGCGCAGTGTCACGTACCTGGTACTGTGCAGGAAATAGACAATATGCTATACTTTCTAAAATATGAAGGTGTAACATATTGTGAATATGATCCTAATATGGGTGAGAGATGACCTTTACTGAAGCTTCACAAGAGTTGTCACAGTTGTCGCCTTTGGTTCAACATTATCGTCTATTATATTGCTTTATTTAAAGGGGTGCAGAACGTGATACAGCTTAGAGATGTGCTCCGGCTGAAATATCACGTGACACATCCTGTGAGATCTGTGGCTTTCTCAGTGACACATAAATGCAGGTTTCAGACAAAAATAGGGCGAACTGCACAGACCTCAAATACTTACAGCTCAGATCATAAAGAGCAATTCTCATCACTGCTGACATCACCATCGATAGGACAGAAAATGTTCCCGAGATACCGGATAAAGATATTCCTTCATATGCGAGGAGTTATCTTCTGCCTTCATTGTAACCTCTATGCAGTATGAATGAGCAGCCAAAAGGAGCGGAGGAAGAGAAGTACGTCCCCCCTAAGTACAAGACTATAACTACTATAATACTGCTTCTATGTACAAGAATATAACTACTATAATACTGCTTCTATGTACAAGAATATAACTACTATTTATTTTATGATCAATGCTTCTTCAGACCTGGGATCCCCTTCAGTTGCGTACATTTGGGAGGCTCATAAAGCTACAATACGGGGTGAACTGATTTCCTTAGGTTCATACGTCAAGAAACAGCGTGCCAAAGCTATTGATGATCTTTTAGCTCACATTTCCATACTAGAGATCTCCCATAAACGGGATGCTGCACCGAAGGTGTTTAATGAACTCGCCCAAGCGAGATCTGAGTTGAAAAACCTACTCAATGTCGTTTCGCCGAAACTTCTCTTACGCTCTAGGTTCCGATCCTATGCTCATGGGAACAGAGGGAACAAGCTTATGTCGGCACTAGTCAAGAACCAACATCACGCCACTCACATTGCTACTATTAAGACCTCTGATGGTTTAACCCTAAACACTATGCCAGAAATAGCGAAAGCTTTCTGTGCATTCTACGCAGATCTTTACAACTTGCCCTCCCCCGAGGCCACTCTGGGGATAGACCTTAAAAAGGTAACGGACAAGTTTCTTGACTCTTTGACTCTACCCTCTGTTCCCATGGACAAGCTAGAGGCCCTGACAGCCCCTGTGTCTGAAGAAGAGACGCTAAATATTCTGAAATCAATTCCCTCCGGTAAAAGTCCTGGCCCAGACGGGCTCCCTATCCTTTACTACAAAACCTTTAAATCAAACTTGATACCCCACTTCACAAACCTATGTAACTACTTGCTTTCCGGTGGACAATTGCCTCCCCAGTCCCTGGAAGCTCATATTACTGTTCTCCCCAAACCTAACAAAGATACTACTTCTTGCGGCAATTACAGACCCATTTCCCTCCTGAATACAGACATTAAGTGGTGGGCCAAACTACTGGCCATGAGAATCCAGACGGTTTTGCCTGATATAATTCACAGGGAACAAGTCGGCTTTATACAGGGGAGGCAGGGCAATGAGAATACGAAGAGGGTGTTGCATCTAATAGACTGGGCTAGAACTAGGAGTCTTCCTCTGGCCTTACTTAGTACAGATGCGGAGAAGGCCTTCGACAGGGTCAGCTGGCGATTTATGTCGGCGGCCCTGTCGAGGTTCGGATTTCCCCCCCGGCTAGTGGATGCAATTCTGACTTTTTATTCTACGCCCTCGGCCCGAGTAAGAGTGAACGGTACGCTGTCTCCATCTTTCCAGATATCGAACGGTACCCGGCAGGGTTGCCCCCTATCTCCAGCTTTGTTTGTTATTGTCATGGAGACTCTTCTCGCACATATACGCCAACATCCAGGGGTTTCCGTCAAAGGTCAGATCCACACTACAGCTGCATTCGCAGACGATTTGTTGATACTAACCACCAACCCACAATCCTCCTTCCCCGAGTTAGTCAAGGTATTTGAAGCTTTTGGTACATTGTCCAATTTTAAGATTAATTACAATAAATCCCAAGCCCTTAATATTACGTGCCCGGCACAAGTGATTTCTGATCTTAAAAGTCACACTCCCTTCTCGTGGGCGCCTAAATCCATTCAATTTTTAGGACTTCACATCTCAGCGGACCTGTCAGATCTTCACTCGCTTAACTACACGCCATTACTACGAGAGGTTAAACGCCATTTAATATCTGTGAAACTCCCTTTTATCTCCTGGATGGGAAAAAAGAATTACTTGAAGGCATATATAGTTCCCAAATTTACTTATCTCTTCCTGACCCTTCCCATATGGATTCCTAATTCATATTTCACAGACGTAAGAAGGGTCTTCTCGAGATTTATATGGGGAGGCAAAAAGGCACGAGTGTCCTATGCTATCCTGACCAGAGAGAAGCGACTGGGCGGCTTTGGCCTTCCACACCTGGGCTTTTACTATACTGCAACCCAGATCAATCGTGGTTTAACCTTGCTTGCCCCTAACCCTTCTTCTGTATGTGATGAGCTTGAAAGGAATGTCCTTTCCTTTTGGAGCCGTCAGGTCCTGTGGGGTGTACGCCCTTGCTTGCATAATTCAGCAGATGTAGGCCTCTTGTGGAGAGGTATGTTGGTGGAATGGAGCAAGATCTACAAAACTGGAGGCGCGGTCTTCCCACACTCACTCCTCCCTCTACCCATGCTGCAAGCGTTTCTGCATAAAACTATTGCGACACCGAGCGGGATTTGGAGGAAGCTCGATGGTATGACTTTATCTGATGTGTGCCCTTCTAATGGTGAAATGTCGTGGGCGATAATTCTAGACTCACCTCTATTGCACGGTGCCAATTTTCTTCACCTTCATAGCTTTCGACGAGACATCAAGCAGCTTACCTCTTCTCTAGACCCTAACTTTTCTTCCACTACTTGGCTAAGCAGTATGATTGGCAAACCATTAACAGGGGGTAAAGCCCTCTCGAAAATGTACAGGCTTCTCCTCTCCTCTATGCCTCCTAATACACAGTACTTATCTGCCTGGGAATCTGAGCTCGGGGTTGAGTTCTCGGAACCAGAGAAAATGGCGATTATGTCTAACTCACATGGATTTTCCAGGTGTGTTTTATTGCAGGAAAATTCATTCAAATTAACCACTCGATGGTACAAGACGCCAGCTTTTTTGCATAGACTCAATCCGTCAGTGCCAGCTGAGTGCTGGAGGTGTGGAGGAGACCTGGGAACCTTGTCCCACATATGGTGGCATTGCCCTGCTATCAAACCTTTCTGGGCCCAGATCGAGGGTGTTATCAATAGAATGGGGGCCAGGACAGGGTCTTAAGTTTGGACCCAAAACTGGTTCTGTTGTGGTGTCCAAACCCCACTTTTACTCCGTCGAAACATAACCTACCCTCCATTTTGTTGGCAGCGGCTCGGCTGCTTATACCACTTAAATGGAAATCAGATGTAGCACCTACGATAGAAGAATGGAAGGCTAAGGTAGACCACCTTATGAGGCTAGAGGAGCTATCTGCATGGGAAGCCAATTGTAGAGCCCGATTTCTGACTATCTGGAGGCCATGGATGTCATATCGAGGATTCGTCTAAGCGCTATGAAGTGCCACCCTCTCCTTCCCCCTCCTTCCTCCCCCTTCTGTGTCCTCGTTGTCTTCTTCTACATTGTCACCCCTGTATTGTTCTGTCCTTATCTGTCTTTTGGTTTGATGTTATAACTTTAGACCCGTTCTATCAATAATATGTGTACTATGTTTATATGCGTATACCCGCGGTTCTCTGTACTGTGCGGCCTTGGTCGCTGATTTGAGCAACACCTTTTGATGATGAGTCTGAGACACCTCCGGTACGACGATGTTACCTTTATTTGAGAATGCTATAGATTTCATGTCTTATGTTCCCAACATATGTGTTATTATTCTTCTTTGCTTGTAACTGCCGACATGCATTTGGTATGCTTCATGGTCGTTTCTTATATGCTCATTTGCTTAATAAAAAGAAAATTGGCAAAGAATATAACTACTATAATACTGCTCCTATGTACAAGAATATAACTACTATAATACTGCTCTTATGTACAAGAATATAACTACTATAATACTGCTCCTATGTACAAGAATATAACTACTATAATACTGCTCCTATGTACAAGAATATAACTACTATGATACTGCTCCTCTGTACAAGAATATAACTACTAGAATACTGCTCCTATGTACAGGAATATAACTACTATAATACTGCTCCATATGTACAAGAATATAACTACTATAATACTGCTCCTAGGTACAAGAATATAACTACTATAATACTGCTCCTATATACAAGAATATAACTACTATAACACTGCCTCCTATGTACAAGAATATAACTACTATAACACTGCCTCCTATGTACAAGAATATAACTACTATAATATTGCTCCTATGTACAAGAATATAACTACTATAATACTGCCTCCTATGTACAGGAATATAACTACTATAATACTGCTCCTATGTACAAGAATATAACTACTATAATACTGCTCCTATGTACAACAATATAACTACTATAATACTGCTCCTATGTACATGAATATAACTACTGTAATACTGCCCCTGTGTACAAGAATATAACTACTATAATACTGCTCTTATGTACAAGAATATAACTACTATAATACTGCTCCTATGTACAAGAATATAACTACTATATAAGGGGCGGAGTCTGACTGCTGACCGAGGCAGACGCATGTGAGTGAGCTCTCCTCTCCACTGCCCTGCAAACTGACTAAAATAGCATTTTAACCCAGCACAGAATGGGCAAAATTGGCAAATACACTCCCAAAGACAAGCCTGAGCCTCATAAACCAGATCGCAGCACTTCAGACATGGAGAAATTCTTGAATAAGAAACTTCCTAGTGCAAATCCGGGAGTAACAAAGATGGCGCCGACGGACCATGAGGCTAGTGATCCAAGCCAAGAGGGAGCTGCAAGCCTGGCGCCGGAGTCCGTTGAGGAGCCCTGGGGCTCAAACCCTGCACTGATCTCCAAGCAATTTTTACAGCAAGCTCTGCAAGCGGCATTGCAGCCGATCCTTCAAGAACTTAAAGAAATCAGGGCAGATGTTAAACAGATCGGTCACCGAGTAGATGCACTCGAGGATGATCAGGCGACGGTCCTTGCCTACCTCCATGCGACCAGCGTGAATACCGCCGCCTATGTACGTTCGCTGGATAATGCCTATTCGTTAATAGAGGATCAGGAAAATCGCAGCAGGCGAAAGAACCTACGTATCAGGGGCCTCCCAGAGAGTGTGCTCCATGAGGCCTTACCAGACGCCGCCAATTCCATCTTCACCTCCTTAGTAGGACCGACGCGCGCGATGGACATACAAATTGAGCGCATTCACAGAGCACTGAGGCCTAAACCGAAAGACACAGACAACCCTAGGGATGTGATGTGCGGACTTTTAAGGTACGTGGACACTGCGGCCCTAATGCAAGCGGCCAGGAACCAAAAGGAAATCGCATATGATGGCGCGAACATCAGCATTTATCAGGACCTAGCGCCCTCCACGTTGACCAAGCGTAGGTGCCTGAGGCCCCTCACGGACCATCTTCGCCACCACAAAATCCCTTAAAAATGGTTATTCCCATTTGGTCTGACCTTTGCGATAGGTGGTCGCAGGTGTGTTATCCACCTACCTGCTGATCTCCCTACTGACCCTCTGGATATCCAGTCATGGCTGCCCTCAGCTGAAGTCGGAGTGCCGTTACCGGACCTTCCGGAGGTCCAGGGCTGGCAGAAGGCTCCACAGAGGAAAAGAAGCGCGCGAACTGCAAGGGACACTTGAATACTTAAGGAGCTTTCTATTTCCTTTCTCTGACTGTTCCCTTTAAGCAGCTGCGATTATTTTTCGTGTTTCACGCAAGTATTGCCATCGAACTGCTTAAATGTTTTGCCCCCCATTCTTTCTATATGCGAGGTGTTGCCCCCCCCCCCCCCCTGGGGCTCCGCTTATGTCGGGGTTCCTGGAGGGGCATACACCAGAATTTTCTGTCCTAAGACCAGCATTGTGTAATACTGAGTCAGTGTTGCGGGGCTCGCTGGTTAACCTCATAGGAAGACCGGATGAGTACCGACCCCCCAACCCCCACCAGGATTATTGTTGCGCAGACCTGGTGCGAGCGCCACCTTGGGTGGTCCTCTGTGCCCGCCCTGCCGCAGCTAAGTGACCTGCTGCGGTGTGGCCGGCACGGGGGTCACTGCATTATACTGTTTATTATTGTGACAGTTTTTCAGTTGGATGTTTTCTGTTACCACGAGTGTTATTTGTTGGTTAACCATATGTTCTGGTCTACTCACACGCTTGCTCTAATTTACATCATGTACCATGGCGAGTATCAAATGTACATCTTTTAATGTAAGGGGATTTAATACCCCACAAAAACGCTCTCAAGTCATACGTCTGCTCAAAAAATCCCACACGGACATTTGCTTTTTCCAGGAATTACACATTAGGACAGCCAACATGCCTACCATCCAAAAATCATACTTCCAGCACTGGTTTATCAGCACCTTTGATAAGGCCAAAAGGGGAGTGGGCATAGCGATATCAAAATATATCCCATTTTCGTTGTCACTGGCACAGACTGACCCTGATGGACGCTATATATTTGTGAAAGGGGTTATTGGCACACAGATGGTCACGCTAGCTAGCTTGTACAGAAGCCCTGGCTGAGGAGTACCCTGCAGAAATTGAACACCTTTACTGAGGGAGTGTGCCTGGTGGGGGGCGACCTGAATGTTACTCTGAACCCCCTGGTTGACGCTTCTGACGGCGCTTCCCAGCTGACTCACTCCGCTCTGGGCTGCATTAATAGCTATCTTTCTGAGGCGCACCTTCATGATTCCTGGCGCTTAATGCACCCGGATGGGCGCGATTACACCTTCTTTTCCACCCCCCACAACTCCTACAAGAGGCTTGACTATATTTTCATATCTGACATCCATGTAGATCTAATAGACAGCTCCACCATAGACCAGATCACAGTCTCGGACCACGCCCCGATATCCACGACTATACGCCTATCTAGCTTACCTATCCGATACAAGCAATGGCGTCTAAATGAAACACTACTAGACAGACCCACAGATGTCCAATCTCTTCAACAAAGGTTGACCTGGTTTTTTGAAGAAAACTCAACCCCTGGGTTACCCCTGACAACATTATGGGAAACACACAAGGTCGTGATGAGAGGTGAACTCATTGCGCTTGGTAGTAGGGTAAAGAAAGATAGGCAGAAGAGATTACAGTCTCTCCTTAGACAGATAGCTGAAAAAGAATCCGTTCATAAACGCTCCAAAGCCCAATCTGTACAGTTTGACCTAAACCGACTCAGATCCCAATTGAAAGATCACCTCAATGTCAGTCACGCATGGGCATATCAATACTCCCAGTTTAGGTTTTACTCACACGGGGACAAGGGGACTAAACTAATGTCCTCCCTCATTAAACAAAGAAAGGATTCTATGCATATTCCCAGAATTAAAACCAGCGAGGGGACCATTGTACATAAGACAGCTGACATTGCCGCTGAGTTTCAGAGGTTTTATAAGCAGCTTTATGGCCTGATGGACTCAAATCCCACTGACAACCCCACCCTACACGCCGCAATGGACCAATTTCTGCAGCAACTTAACCTTCCTCAAATCACACAGGCGGATAGCACGGCCCTTCTTGCACCGGTGTCAGACCGAGAAATACAAACAATCCTATCCTCAATGCCGTTGGGGAAAAGCCCGGGCCCTGACGGTTTCCCTGTAGAGTACTATAAAAAGTTTGCCCCTATTTTAACCCCCCATATAACGTCGTGGTGTAATGCACTCCTCACAGGAGCTCAGCTACACCCACAATCATTAGAAGCCACTGTGACCATTCTCCCTAAACCTGGGAAAGACCCAACTCTCTGCGGCAGTTACAGGCCGATTTCGCTACTCAATGTAGATATAAAAATTTGGGCCAAACTCCTAGCCTCGCGTCTTAGCTTACTATTGCCCAATATCATCCACCCAGACCAAGCTGGTTTTGTACCTGGGAGAGAGGGGAACCACAACTCCTGCCGGATAATCACGGCGATGCAGTGGTCCATAAAGAAGCAGATTCCCTTGACCTTCCTTAGTGTAGACGCGGAGAAGGCCTTTGACCGGGTTAACTGGGATTTTATGCAGAAAACACTACTTCGGTTTGGTATCCAAGCCAGGTTTCAGGAGGCAGTCATGACGCTATACAAGGACCCTAGTGCGAGGATAAGGGTTAATGGTACCCTCTCTCCATCTTTCCCCATCCGCAATGGGACACGCCAGGGCTGCCCCCTGTCTCCAGCCCTCTATATCATGGTGATGGAGACCCTTCTTCAAGCTATAAGAGATGATCCGGTTATCAGAGGAGTCAGAGCTCATGGCGACGTCATTGACTATGTTAATGTCGCATATGCGGACGACTTATTGATAATGGTATCTAACCCGGTCGAGGCCTTTCCCCGTCTCCTATCCCTATTCGAGAGATATGGTCAAGTATCCAATTACAAAATGAACCACTCTAAGTCCGAAGCGATGAATATTACAGCACCTTCGAACACAATAGAGTCACTTAAAAAGTCTACCCCCTTCCATTGGCAATCAGAATCTATTACATATCTAGGCATTAAGATCCCTCCTGACCCGACCAAATTGTACCAACTCAATTATTCTCCACTGTATTCCGAGATCCAACAGCAACTCCAATCCCTGCGTATTCCATACACTACATGGATGGGACGGAAGAACTAAAAGCATTCATAATCCCCAAACTCTTATATGTAATGCAGATGATACCCATCTTCCTCCCCAATGAGTATCTTTCCAGGCTCAGGAGACTTTTCTCTACATACTTGTGGGGGGAGAGATCTAGGTTGGCCCACCGACAATTGGTGCTAAGGCGTACACATGGGGGCTTTGCACTTCCCGATGTCCTTTCATATTATAGAGCTATACACTTAAGACGGTTGCTACAACTTCATGTGCTCTGCTATAAAACCAGGGGCACTGACCTGGAGCTCCTACAACTCTCCCAAGAACAAAGGGCGTCCTTATGGGACGTGTCCGCTAGTTCCTTGCATTCGCACATATTGCTCAGAGGCACCTGCTCAGTTCTCAAACTTCTGAATAAAAACCATGACCTCCTCCCAAACCAGTCCCTTAAGATGCCCCCGGATCTGACTCCATATTCCATTAGACTGTTACTGACAGAGACAGGGTCGTAGCTATAGGCTCATGGGCCCTGGTGCAAGAGTTCAATTTGGGCCCCCCCCCCCCCCCGTTTCGGCCGTTCCGTTCCCCTGCTCTGTTATAGGAGCAGGAGAAAGGAAAGTACGCATTCGGCACATAAATGAGCCGAACAGAGCCTAAGGATCCCATAGACTATAATGGGGTGTGTTAGGTGTCCGCTCCGGAGATGATTTTGGAGCGGAGACGAAAGCTGTGCATGCAGGACTTTTGACTCCGCTCCAAAATTATCTTCGGAGCGGACACCTAACACACCCCATTATAGTCTATGGGATCCTTAGGTTCTGTTCGGCTCAATTATGTGCCGACGCGTACTTTCCTTTCTCCTGCTCCTATAACAGAACAGGAGAACGGAAAGGCCAAACACTGATGTGAACTTAGCCGAATGGTGTCCAGTGACATGGAGGGGAGGCGGAGAAATGTGACATGGAGGGGGTCCTGTGACATGGAGGGGGCGAAATGTGACATGGAGGGGAGAAATGTGACATGGAGGGGGCGAAATGTGACATGGAGGGGGTCCTGTGACATGGAGGGGGCGAAATGTGACATGGAGGGGGGAATGTGACATGGAGGGGGCGAAATGTGACATGGAGGGGAGAAATGTGACATGGAGGGGGTCCTGTGACATGGAGGGCGAAATGTGACATGGAGGGGAGAAATGTGACATGGAGGGGGCGAAATGTGACATGGAGGGGGAGAAATGTGACATGGAGGGGGCGAAATGTGACATGGAGGGGGCGAAATGTGACATGGAGGGGGAGAAATGTGACATGGAGGGGGTCATGTGACATGGAGGGGGTCATGTGACATGGAGGGGGAGAAATGTGACATGGAGGGGGAGAAATGTGACATGGAGGGGGCGAAATGTGACATGGAGGGGGTCCTGTGACATGGAGGGGGCGAAATGTGACATGGAGGGGGGAATGTGACATGGAGGGGGCGAAATGTGACATGGAGGGGGAGAAATGTGACATGGAGGGGGTCCTGTGACATGGAGGGGGCGAAATGTGACATGGAGGGGGAGAAATGTGACATGGAGGGGGCGAAATGTGACATGGAGGGGAGAAATGTGACATGGAGGGGGCGAAATGTGACATGGAGGGGGCGAAATGTGACATGGAGGGGAGAAATGTGACATGGAGGGGGGTCATGTGACATGGAGGGGGTCATGTGACATGGAGGGGGAGAAATGTGACATGGAGGGGGAGAAATGTGACATGAGGGGGAGAAATGTGACATGAGGGGGAGAAATGTGACATGGAGGGGGAAGAAATGTGACATGGAGGGGGGAAATGTGACATGGAGGGGGAATGTGACATGGAGGGGGAGAAATGTCACATGGTGGGGAAATGTGACATTTCTCCCCTCCATGACACATTTCTCCCCTCCATGTCACATTTCTCCCCTGCATGTCACAGTTCTCCCTCTATTAATATTATATAAAAGCATTCTGCTCACCTGGTCCTGGTCCAGTAGCAGCTCCTCTTCTCCTCTGTGTGGCACTGGTTGACTCCTCCTGGTATCTTCTCTCTGGCCTCCCGACAAGTTGTTGAGGTCTTGAGGACCTTTCACACTCAGCCAATCAGTGGCCACAGTTATGTCATGTGTCAGGCCAGTGATTGGCTCAGCAGAAAATCGCTGTCCTGACATGTGACACAGCTGCAGCCACTGATTGGCTGAGGGAAAAAGGTCCTCAAGACCTCAAATAACTTGTCGGGAGGCAGCTCTCTCCTGGAGGGGGCCCCGCGGGCCCCCCTGACTTAGGGGCCCGGTCGCAATTGCGACCGCTGCGACCCCTATAGCTACGCCACTGGACAGAGACTCCTCCTGTGTGCCGTAAATTTAGGGATTATGAGCTGGCAGATTTCTTTAAATGTGCCAGTGGAGAACTGCCAACTCAGCATCCACTCAGCGTCGCTTGGGAGAACTCTCACTTCTTAGATCGCATGGAACTGCGTTCAGTCTATAAGGCCCTTATACCTACTTACCAGCCTAATTCTACACTGACGTGGTTTGAGAGACTACTGACACCCTCCACACCCCAACGCAAAATGATCTCATTATTGTACCTAGCACTAAACACCCCCTGCTCTAAGGCAACTCCTCAATACCTTCAAACCTGGGCCATGGACCTGAACACAACATTCACTGAAACTGACATCTTAAGAGCCCACTCTCATTCTCATGGATTCTCCCGTTGTGTAAAAATTCAAGAACACTCCTTCAAGGTCCTTACCCAGTGGTACCGCACCCCGGTGTACTTATTCGATAATGGGCTTGGGGATACAGACAAGTGTTGGAGATGTGGGGAGGGGAGAGGGACATTACTACACATATTCTGGTCATGCTCTAGAATCCGCACCTATTGGGACCAAATTTCAGCGTCCATTGACCAGATCTTAGGTACTGTTCTACCACTGACCCCGGAGCTAGTACTTCTCTGGCTCCCCACGACAGCCTTGTCACCCTCGAAGGGCAGCCTAGCGACCCATCTAATTCAAGCAGCCAGACTGTTAATCCCTCAACGCTGGCTTAATACTGAGCCCCCATCGTTAGACCAATGGATTGTCAAAGTTAAATCACTATGCAGGTTAGAAGAACTGGCCAGCTGGGAACTCAGAACCCATGATAAGTTCAGGAAGCTATGGGCCCCTTGGAGGACCTTTAGAGCTTGCTCACAGCTATCATAGGACGGCTATCATAGATCAGTGTGGGAGTAAAGGAGCGCACGCATTGGTATCATCCAAAATCATTGCTAATTGCGCACTTACTTGCATGGGACTGACGGCATGATGTACGACACAATGACAACCGACAGTTGCTACCTTACTACAGATATTGCCACCTCCCCAAAAGCACAGTGACTGAGTAGACCTAAACCCCCCCCCCTCTCTTTCCTTGTTCTTACCCACCTAACCCCTGTCCTATTCCTCCCTTCCTAATTGTTCCTCATTCTCCTGCACTAATGTACATGAAAGCGGCACTGCAGACATGATCAGGTTGTAGTGTTCTTGCTATACTCCTTGTGCAACTGTGCTGCAATGTACCTTATTGTTATTGACTTAAACGTGTACCTGAATACCTGTTCTGTAGCTATGAATATGTTACAATATGTCAGTGTCATACGGCTATTGTTAACCTATATGATATGTCTGCCTTTGTTATATCTCAATAAAGAGAAATTGGACAAAGAATATAACTACTATAATACTGCCCCTATGTACAAGAATATAACTACTATAATACTGCCTCCAATGTACAAGAATATAACTACTATAATACTGCCTCCTATGTACAAGAATATAACTACTATAATACTGCCCCTATGTACAAGAATATAACTACTATAATACTGCCTCCAATGTACAAGAATATAACTACTATAATACTGCCTCCTATGTACAAGAATATAACTACTATAATACTGCTCCTATGTACAAGAATATAACTACTATAATACTGCCCCAATGTACAAGAATATAACTACTATAATACTGCTCCTATGTACAAGAATATAACTACTATAATACTGCCCCAATGTACAAGAATATAACTACTATACTACTGATCCTATGTACAAGAATATAACTACTATAATACTGCTCCTATGTACAAGAATATAACTACTATAATACTGCCCCAATGTACAAGAATATAACTACTATAATACTGCTCCTATGTACAAGAATATAACTACTATAATACTGCCCCAATGTACAAGAATATAACTACTATACTACTGATCCTATGTACAAGAATATAACTACTATAATACTGCTCCTATGTACAAGAATATAACTACTATAATACTGCCTCCAATGTACAAGAATATAACTACTATAATACTGCTCCTATGTACAAGAATATAACTACTATGATACTGCCACTATGTACAAGAATATAACTACTATACTACTGATCCTATGTACAAGAATATAACTACTATAATACTGCTCCTATGTACAAGAATATAACTACTATAATACTGCTCCTATGTACAAGAATATAACTACTATAATACTGCTCCTATGTACAAGAATATAACTACTATAATACTGCTCCTATGTACAAGAATATAACTACTATAAGACTGCTCCTATGTACAAGAATATAACTACTATAATGATCTTTTTATTTAAAAACAGGCAACAAAATATTACAATACATTTACAATAAAATCATAGAAAAGAATAAATAATATAAAGTTACATCACTTTGATAAACATCACAACACATTATACAAATGCTGACACATTGATGTTCCTCCAGTACACGTTATTGCGGTTATTTTTCCCGTCTTTCTTATATATCATCTTCAGACTTTCCAGGATATTATGTAAGATTTTATCACTGGTCAGGAGTTCCCTGTTGATGACCAGGCAGCACCGCGCACACCACAGATGGTACATGGTCGTCACATTCACTACAGGGAACTTCTGCTATATTGTCTGAGATCTGGGAGGAAGTCTCCATACAAGAGCTGAGGGTACGGCTGCCCAACTAGATGGGGTAACTGAAGGGACAGTGACACGGCCTCCCATACCTGGATACTGAACGGACAGTCCAGCAGAAGATGCTCCATGGTCTCCAGTACCTGACGGCATTGCTCTCTAGGACAGGATCTGTCTGGCACATTTCTACACTTTAGATTGTCCCTGACATACATTTTACCGTGAAATGCCAGCCATGACACATCCTTCATGTGAGCGGGGACTCTGGGGTCCTCCAGGATTCTCACAGCCTGTTTTACATCCAGGTTCGGGGCGTTCTTCAGCTGGATTTGGACACTAAACTGAGATATTAGCAGGTTCTTATACATCTCTTTCCTACTGAGCTGCTTTACATCACCATATAAGATTTTCCATTTAATGATCTTACTAATTACATGTACCGCGTACTCAGGAAACGTTATTCTTAATGCGCCCGAGATCCTCTTAATGGGGTCACCTACCGACCACACAGAGACAAACTGCTGGATCTGGTTCTTAAACAGAGTACTCCACAGCTTCAACTCTGAACTCTTACAAAATGAGAAATTCTTCATCAGAAACATTAGGTTAAAGAAGAGCTCTGGGCAGGGCATGGACAGGCCGCCCTCCTTCTGGGGAGATAGACAATGTTCCTCCTGACTATATTCACCCTATTACCCCACAAGAAGTGGAAGAAGATATTGGTCAGTCTGGTAAGCAGCTTATCGGGCACTGGGAACACCACACTGACGTAGAGGAATAGCGGGAGCAGGAAGCTTTTCAGCAGGCGGATCTTCTCCTGATAAGTCAGCTTCCAGTGCCGCCAGCACTGCACCTTCTGCTCACACACCGCCAGCTTCTCCTCCCAGTTCACCTTCCCATCATCTACAGTTCCAAACTGAATTCCCAAAATCTTTATCTTGTCCTGCACTGTTCTGAAGGGCACTGAGAAGACGCCACGGTCACCCCCAGCCACAACGCCTCGCTCTTATCCATATTCACAGCAGAATTCGACACTCGAGAGAAAGCTGCTATCTCCTGTTGTAGGGCCACACAATCATCACTAGACGACACCAGAACCGTCACATCATCCGCATAAGCACAGAACTTCACCTCCACTATTTTACTCTGTAGGTGACATTTCAACCCCAAGAGATTTCTATTATCCTGCAACTTTCTTAAAAAGGATCCAGACTGAAGACATATAATAATGGGCTTAGAGGGCAGCCCTGCCTTACACCAGACATGGTCCTGAAGGGTTCTGCCAAGTGACCATTAATCAGAGGCTGGCTTACTGCCTCCTTATAGAGAACCTGCAGCCATTGTACGAAGCGTGCAGGAAGTCCGTACTCCAACAACACCTGGTACAGGTAGTCATGATGGACTCTATCGAAAGCCTTGCTCTGGTCTAACCCCACCACATATGCTCCTACGCTGTGCTGCCTGATGTACGTCACCGCTTCCTGACCAGCAGCAATGAGTCCTCTATAGTCCGGCCTTTCACACCACACGCCTGGTTGGAGATGATCAGGTCATCCGCCACCACACTCAGCCTATAATACAAGATCTTGGCCAGAACTTTATAATCGGTGTTCAGTAAAGACAATGGACGCCAGTTTTTAAGTCTTTTAGATTTCCTTTCTTTGCCAGGAGAACCAGAACAGATTTATACTGTGACTGTAGAAGTTTCCTGGCAGAAAGGCAATCATTATAGACCTGCGCCAGGTCTGGGGCTAATACATCTCTGAACTCCTTATAGAATTCACTGGTCAGACCGTCCAGGCCCGGGCTCTTCTTGGTTTTTAAGGAGTCAATGCTCCTCTTCACCTCCTCCTCAGTTATGGGCTCGGCCAAGCCGTCTGCTTCTGCTTGATCTAGTTTTGGGAGTTTGACGCCTTTCAGGTAAGTTCTGATGCTGTCACCACTTATCTGACTGCCTTTAAACAGATTTTTGTAATAATCTCCAATAATCTTGTGGAGTTTCCTCTGATCTGATTGCTCCACCCCATGTTCATCTAACAGGCTGGTCATGAGCTTCCTGCTGACCCTGTTCTTACAGGCAATATAGGGGTCTGGGTTGTGAACCCCCAATTATCAAACTGCCCCTCTGCTTTGAGAGACTTGAGGCGGTCATACTGCAGCTCTCGCATCTTCTGCTTTATCTGGGTGACGTACTTACCATCTATCTTCTCACCACTATTGATCTTACCGTATACCCGGCTCAGCTGCAGCCTCAGCGCTGAATACCTCATATACTCCACATTACTATGCCTCCTCGCAGCACGTATGAGAAACTGCTTGATATCACCCTTCATACCCTCCCACCACTCCGCTGTGTCATCACACATACACTGGGTGGTCCTCCGCTCATTATAGAAGGTGGTAAAGGCCTCCCTGAACTTTGGATCTTGCAGCACCGAGCTGTTCGCCTTCCAGTAGCCCCTACCACAGACCACGGCCCCGGCCAGATCCAGCGTGACACTCACCATACAATGGTCGGAGAACTCTATGGGGCTCGTCCTGTAATCAGAGCTCCTCACTCCACGCTTTATATACACCCGGTCTATTCTACTGGCGTTACCGGCCTTATGGTAAGTGTAGGCTCTACCGGAGCTATGTACAACATAGGGATCCACTAAATGAGCCTGCTGGACTATATTGTTAAGGAAGTTCTCATCATATCTCAGCTGCTTATGACTACTGGAACGATCCACATTACAGGAGACACTATTAAAATCCCCGCACATTATAAACACCCTGGATGTAAAACAATATGGCTTCATCTGCTGAAATAATTCCCTCCTCTCCTTTCTAGTCTGAGGAGCATAGATGTTAATGGCTCTATAATACACAGTGTCCAGTATAAAGTCCAGCATCAGACAGCGGCCCGGACAGATCTCCAGGACTCTCTCCACCTCAACCTCCATCTTATTGAAGAGAATGGCCACCCCGTCATTTCTCTCCAGCCCAAAGGACCAGAAAGACGCTCCATGTCTCCAGTCTCTCTTGGCTGCAAACACCTGAGCATTGTTCTTCAGATAAGTCTCCTGTAAGCAGAAGATGTCCGCTCTCTCCTGAGACAGACGCTGGTACATCGCCTGCCGCCTGTTCTTAGTCTTCACACTGTTCACATTTATAGAGCTGATTCTCAGCCTCATCCAGGTCACTTAGTTTTCTTGCTCTTTTTCCTCCTTCCGCTGCTGTGACCTGTAGTGCCCCATCTTTTGGTGGACACTGGGGGGTCAGGTTCATCTTCCTGGGGGTCACCATCAGGGTTATGTGAAGAAGCATACTCCATCTCTCCTTTTTCCTCTGACTCTCCTTCCCCTAGCGCACCGTACTGCCCGGAGGTTATGGCCAGCACTGGCGGATCCGGGGTTTTCTTTGCTGCGCTGTTCTTTCTTTTTACAGTCTGGAATCCCTCTTCATCCACAGAGGGCTTCCTGAGCCTCCTGAGCCCTGCAGCTGGACCGTCAGGCTTTGTAGACGTAGAGGGCAGTTCTTTAGGTGGTTTGGCAACTGGTTTACTGGTCACTTTACTCTGCGTATGAGAATTCTCTTCAGTGGCTGGTACTTGTAGTGCTACAGGTGGTACTTTAGTTTCCACAGCAGGGTTTCTGGATTTTGGAGCCTTTTCAATGGCTGGTACTTCTGGTTCAGCAAATGTTGGCACTTGTAACGGAGTAGATGGACGATCAGTCTCTAACTCTGCTGGTACTTGTAGTGCATCAGGAGGGCCATCGCTCTGTACAACAGGGTCACTAGTACTTTGCATTTCTTCAGTATGAGGACCGTCAGCTTCTGGGGCTGTATCTGCTCTTGCAGTGACTTCTTCTTGACCTTCCTCCATGGCCTCTAAGAAGATCTCATCACTGCCGTTATTGTGATCCGCATGCGGACAGTCCCGGAACGTATGACCAGCTCCTAAGCACAGATTACAGATGACCGGACCTGTACAGTCGTCCTTTGAATGTCCAAACTGTCCACAAAATGAGCACTTAATACGGGAGCAGTTGATGGCGAGGTGCCTGCCCCCACATCTGTGACACAGCCGCGGCTGACCGGGGTAGTAGCATATCCCTCTCTCTGAGCCCAGGTAGAAGGAGTGCGGCAGATGTCTGGTCACACCATTGTATTGCTCTAGTTGTATCCTCACAGTGTATCCGCCATTCCAGATGTCTTCCTCATCATAGATTTTTTCCGGATGACTCTTCAACAGACACTGTCTGCTCAGCCAGTGCTCCAGATCTGCCAGCGCCACCACCTCAGACTGGAACAAGATGGTGGCCCTCACTACCTGAGGCTTGGACAGCTGGATCACCTGTAGATGCTCCCAGATTGACTGTTCTTTCGTGTCGTTGTATATATTCCAGAATAAGTCCAGATCATACTGCAGTTTAAAGCTGACGTCATAGATCCTGCTGGAGGGGATGTGGATCAGGGCATACACCTCAGATGCCTTAAACCTCATGAAGTCCTTCAGAAGTGCTTTCCCTATGTACAGTCTGGAGGGGAGGTTTTCTTCTGGACCCGTATACTTAATCCTAACAGCGTTCTTTCTCTGAGGTGGAGGGTTAGCCGGCCTTGTGACATTGGAGAACAGTCTCCTGAATTGTGGACGGTCAGCAGGAGGAACAGTGCTGGGCCTCTCCTCTACAGGCTTACTGACTCCAGATTGTCCTGCAGATCCACCTATGTCTGCTCCAGACTGCTGTGCACCTGACACCGCGGACGGCTGGGGGTCCATATCTGCTCCAGACTGCTGTGCACCTGACACCGCGGAAGGCTGAGGGTCAATGTCTGCCCCAGACTGCTGCACACCTGACACCGCGGACGGCTGGGGGTCCATATCTGCTCCAGACTGCTGTGCACCTGACACTGCGGACGGCTGAGGGTCCATGTCTGCTCCAGACTGCTGTGCACCTGACACTGTGGACGGCTGGGGGTCCATGTCTGCTCCAGACTGCTGTGCACCTGACACTGCGGACGCCTGAGGGTCCTGTATACTGACTTCCATGTCTGCTCCAGTCTGTATAGCTGTCTCCTCTGAGAGCTGAGTTTCATTCAAAGCACTGAGCAGGGTCTCACCCACAACACTCAGTGGGGTCTCACTCACAGCACTGAGCGGGGTCTCATCCACAACACTCAGTGGGGTCTCACTCACAGCACTGAGCGGGGTCTCGTCCACAGCACTGAGCGGGGTCTCACCCACAGCACTGAGCGGGGTCTCACCCACAGCACTGAGCGGGGTCTCATCCACAATGTCCGCACATGAAGCACTCTCCTGTTCACACACAGGATTGCTGCTCGCATTAACTTCACCAGGGTTGCAAGCTGAGTCCACTGCAATTAACCCCTTGTTGGATGACACACTTTGCTCCATTGTATTCCCAGCATTTTCAGAGACTGACTGCTCGAACCCCATACATAGAGACCCTGAAAGCAGTGACCCTCCAGGCGCTGCACCCACACATCTCTGAGGGTTTCCTTGCTTCACCATATTGTACACATCGCCATAATCTTTACTTTTTATTTCTATGATTTCTTTTATCTTCACATTCTGGGCTCTGGCCTCCCTCTTTTTCTCCGTTGCCCAGCTTTCCACTTTAGGTATTGCGTTTTTACCTTTATCTAGTTTATCTTTTAACATATCAAGTTCACGTGTGCAGTCATCCAGGCATTCATACTTCATCAGCTTTTTCTTTGGATCATTCTCTGACTTAATCTCATCTCTTAATTTAGAAATGCGCCTTTCCAGTTTAAACAAACTTTTCTTTGTCACAGTTGTACTTAATCCAGAAGCACTACAAGTTCCAGTAGACTCACCAGCCACCATTTCCAGCTTATCGCTTCCACCATCTCCATGCTGCAGGCCGCACTCCAAGCTCTGGGCTTTCCCAGGATCATCAGCCCAGCTCCCCTCCCCTCCACCTGGGTCAGAAGCCATGCCCCCTCCCTGCAGGGAGCTCAGCAGCACACGTCTATCCTCTCCTATGGACAAGAATAGAACTACTATAATACTGCTCCTATGTACAAGAATACAACTACTATAATACTGCCCCTATGTACATGAATATAACTACTATACTACTGATCCTATGTACAAGAATATAACTACTATAATACTGCCTCCTATGTACAAGAATATAACTACTTTAATACTGCCTCCTATGTACAAGAATATATCTACTATAATACTGCTCCTATGTACAAGAATATAACTACTATAATACTGCCTCCAATGTACAAGAATATAACTACTATAATACTGCTCCTATGTATAAGAATATAACTACTATAATACTGCTCCTATGTAAAAGAATATAACTACTAAAATACTGCCTCCTATGTACAAGAATATAACTACTATAATACTGCCTCCTATGTACAAGAATATAACTGCTATAATACTGCCTCCAATGTACAAGAATATAACTACTATAATACTGCTCCTATGTACAAGAATATAACTACTATAATACTGCTCCTATGTACAAGAATATAACTAGTATAATACTGCCCCCTATGTACAAGAATATAACTACTATACTACTGCTCCTATGTACAAGAATATAACTACTATAATACTGCCCCTATGTACAAGAATATAACTACTATACTACTGCTCCTATGTACAAGAATATAACTACTATAATACTGCCCCCTATGTACAAGAATATAACTACTATAATACTGCTCCTATATACAAGAATATAACTACTATAATACTGCTTATATGTACAAGAATATAACTACTATAATACTGCTCCTATGTACAAGAATATAACTACTATAATACTGCCTCCTATGTACAAGAATATAACTACTATAATACTGCTCCTATGTACAAGAATATAACTACTATAATACTGCTCCTATGTACAAGAATATAGCTACTATAATACTGCTCCTATGTACAAGAATATAACTACTGTAATACTGCTCCTATGTACAAGAATATAACTACTATAATACTGCTCCTATGTACAAGAATATAACTACTATAATACTGCCCCCTATGTACAAGAATATAACTACTGTAATACTGCTGCTATGTACAAGAATATAACTACTATAATACTGCTGCTATGTACAAGAATATAACTACTATAATACTGCTCCTATGTACAAGAATATAACTACTATAATACTGCTTATATGTACAAGAATATAACTACTATAATACTTCTCCTATGTACAAGAATATAACTACTATAATACTGCCTCCTATGTACAAGAATATAACTACTATAATACTGCTCCTATGTACAAGAATATAACTACTATAATACTGCTCCTATGTACAAGAATATAGCTACTATAATACTGCTCCTATGTACAAAAATATAACTACTGTAATACTGCTCCTATGTACAAGAATATAACTACTATAATACTGCTCCTATGTACAAGAATACAACTACTATCATACTGCCCCTATGTACAAGAATATAACTTCTATAATACTGCCTCCTATCTACAAGAATATAACTACTATAATACTGCTCCTATGTACAAGAATATAACTACTATAATACTGCTCCTATGTACAAGAATATAACTACTATAATACTGCTCCTATGTACAAGAATATAACTACTGTAATACTGCTCCTATGTACAAGAATATAACTACTATAATACTGCCCCTATGTACAAGAATATAACTACTATAATACTGCTCCTATGTACAAGAATATAACTACTATAATACTGCTCCTATGTACAAGAATATAACTACTATAATACTGCTCCTATGTACAAGAATATAACTACTATAATACTGCCTCCTATGTACAAGAATATAACTACTATAAACTGCTCCTATGTACAAGAATATAACTACTATAATACTGCCTCCGATGTACAAGAATATAACTACTATAATACTGCTCCTATGTACAAGAATATAACTACTACAATACTGCTCCCATGTCCAAGGAGATAATTATTATAATACTGCCTCTCTGTGTTATCACATACCTGCACATGGTATACCGCCTGATGCTGGATATCCTATCACTATTATCTCTCTTCAGGATTGTACCATTTACTGGAATTGACCTACGGTGGAAAATGCCGGTGATGAACATAGTTGGGCTCGCCTGCTCCGTTCTCAGCTTCGTCCTCCTGCTCACTGGCGCCCTCACTGACTTTTGGGTGGTGAATTTTGGCTCAGACTTGTTCCATATGGGACTGTGGCAAAATTGCACCAAAAACATATGTTTTAAAGTGACGACGAGCGGTAAGGATTTCTTTATGATATTTTGTATCTGCGTTTCTTGGGAATAAATGATAGAACATTGTTACGAAGCCCATGCCGAAGAGACTTTCCCTTTAATGATATTATGGCTGTAATCTCTCTGCTCGTCTCGGGGTAGTTTGGAGATTAATATCAAAAATCTGTAATGGTTTTAGGTGATGAGGGGGTTCGTGAAGATACACTTTATACATGGTGCCCCAAGTTGTAGTCCTGGGGGGTTTAATTACAATAAGTAGCTATTTTATTATTCTGGCCGTTTAAGGGGTTAATGGTGGGTTCAGGAAAGTGGATATATATTAATTTATGTACTTTACATGGATTCAGAATTCCTTATGGTAGGATGTCTGCCTGCTTCCGACTAAATGATAAGATGACGCCTGCCTGAAGCCACCACTAGGGGGAGCTCCCATTAAATTAGACAATACTTTCCTATTCTCTCCTCTCCCCCTAGTGGTGGCTGCTGGGTAATCTAATTAGATGAGGCAATCATGACACCACGGTCCTCAGCAGTCAGGAGGGCTCATAATTCAGCCATGACATTGTGAATCCGTGTCTTCTTCTAGGCTACCTCAATGCTACCAGAGGGCTCGTCATCCTCTCCGCCTCGCTTCTCGTCTTCGGAATGATATTTTCCTGCCTTACATTTGTCAAGTTTCACATAGGAAGACTCAGTGCCTGCCTCGCCTCTGCTGTCCTGGAAAGCTTGTCAGGTAAGTCATGCACTCACCTACACCTACAGTCTGGATTTAGTCCTGTCATTTGTCGGAGCACCAGGGGGCGTTGCACTTTGATACCACAAGGCCACCTGGTGGGTGTATAAATAACAGACCTAAATCCAGGCTGCAGGCATAGGGATAGGTGAGTACATTACACAGCGCCATCTGGTGTTACAACAAATAACAGCACTAAATCCAGGCTCCAGGTATGGGGGTAGGTGAGTACATTACACAGTGCCATCTGGTGGCTGTTCCAACAAATGACAGCACTAAATCCAGGCTCCAGGTATGGGGGTAGGTGAGTACATTACACAGTGCCATCTGGTGGTTGTTCCATTAAATAACAGGACTAAATCCAGGCTGTAGGTATAGGGATAGGTGAGGAACATTACACAGCGTCATCTGGTGGCTGTTCTGCCCTGGAGGCTGGTTTTAAAGTCAGTATAAAACTGAGTCTGCTTTTATAGCGCCTACCAGTAGCCATTTGGCTCCAGGAGAAGTGTATAGTGGGCTCAGCATGCATGTTGGTACTGGCATTCCTGGATCTGATTGAAGCTGTTATGGCACCAGACGGGGTTACAAGCAGAGTGTACCTGGCAGGCATGCTGCACCTGCACTCCCTGGATTTTGTGTGGCTGTCATGGCCCATAACAGGTAGGAAGTAGTGATAGGGACCACTCATAGAGGCGACCTTGACGTGGTGAGTGGCTTATTACGCTTTGGCCAAAATGTACACTAATGCCTCATTCAACATCCAGCATGGAGGAAGGGCAGAGTGCTGGTTGCAGAGTGCCATTGCATTTTTGTTTCTGCGTTTGTAGGTGAGTACATTACACAGCGCCATGTGGTGGGTGTTCCAACAAATAACAAGACTAAATCCAGGCTGCAGGTATAGGGGTAGGTGAGTACATTACACAGCGCCATCTGGTGGGTGTTCCAACAAATAACAAGACTAAATCCAGGCTGCAGGTATAGGGGTAGGTGAGTACATTACATAGCGCCATCTGGTGGCTGTTTCAACAAATAATAGGACTAAATCCAGGCTGCAGGTATAGGGATAGGTGGCTGTTCCAACAAATAACAAGACTAAATCCAGGCTGCAAGTATAGGGATACATTACACGGCGCCATCTGCTGGCTGTTCCAACAAATAACAAGACTAAATCCAGGCTGCAGGTATAGGGGTAGGTGAGTACATTACACGGCACCATGTGGTGGGTGTTCCAACAAATAACAAGACTAAATCCAGGCTGCAGGTATAGGGGTAGGTGAGTACATTACACAGCGCCATCTGGTGGGTGTTCCAACAAATAACAAGACTAAATCCAGGCTGCAGGTATAGGGATAGGTGAGTACATTACACAGCGCCACCTGGTGTTCCAACAAATAATAGGACTAAATCCAAGCTGCAGGTATAGGGATAGGTGAGTACATTACACAGCGCCACCTGGTGTTTCAACAAATACCAAGACTAAATCCAGGCTGCAGGCATAGGGGTAGGTGAATACGTTACACAGCGCCACCTGGTGATGAGGCCAAAAGTGACAGTCCGGATATGGGACCTAAAGGACTAACAAGATCCTGTGCCATGTGGAGGATGCACATACATGGGGAGTTGGGAAAAAATGAGGTTTTTAGAATTTGTACATTATGGGGGCTTTCCAGGGACTATATATCGATGGCCTACCCTTAGGACACCCCTGACAATCAGTGGACTGAAGGAGCTGCGCCACTCACTGGCAGTGGTTGTTCCTGGTACTACAGCTCTGTTCATGTGAATGGGGCTGAGCTGCAATACCAGGCACAGCCACTGCCAATGTATGGTGCTGTGGGGTCATCTGAAGGTTGAGGGTAAATGGCTGGGGCACGGTAGTGTCCCAGCTATGGGGTGAGATGTCACCACCTGGGGGTCTCCCTCTAATTTACGTTTTGTTTTGCAGCTGTTTTTCTTCTCATTGGGATGTCCATCTACACGTCTAAGACGGCCTCCAAGGTCCTCAACAGTTCTTACAACTACCAGTGGTCCTTCTACCTGTGCTGGGGCGCCGAGGTGCTGCTCATACTTTCAGGTAGGTCTTAGGGCCCGGGCCCCTGAACAATCATTATTACATGTACTTACCTTCTGTTGATCCTTGTACTTTATACTCCAGTCACCTCCACAGCTGCATTCACAATTCTGCCTCTTCCCTGTTACCACTGAAGTTGCCATTTGCCTCATCTTGCTGCTGGCCCCTGCTGTTGTAGCGTCGTCCACATTGCACAGAGCCAGGCCGCAGAGCGTTATGAAATCTCAAGGTATGTCAGAGCAGTGGTCGCCAGCAGAATTGTGAATGCAGCTCTGGATGTGATTGGTGCACTAGGGACCTCTTATATTATTTCTCCAGGTTATAGCTCATCTTGTTGTCTCCGCAGGGATCTGTCACTTTCTGGCTCACCGATCGACGCCATTACCTGGGTACGAGTCGGTGTAGACGCTGGTATCGTCCTGCCTTCACCACTGTGCTCCCTCTCGTCATCAGCACTCTCATCATCTTCAGCAGTATTCTCATCATCCTCTACAGTCAGGTCATCATCAAATCTTACCCCTTTTGCTCTCCCCCTTTAGTAACTTCAGACATGCTGTGCGGCAGACCACCACCCCTGACTACAGCAATTAACAGTCCTGAGATAAGTGGCTGCCTGGCACCATGGGCGCCGCTTATCCCGGGATAAAGTACAAACCAGTGTGCAGGGCGGGCTGGCATCCAGTTTACAGACTGGCAGCAGATCTTCTGGCAAGCTGAGGTGAAGCGTCTAACATAGGGTCACTCTGTTCTGGCCATAAAGGAAGGTCCCTTTAAGGGACAATATTGGGCAATGGCGGGGGCGTGACGCTGCCCCCATAAAGGAAACTATTCCAAAAATACAAGAATATTACGATATTTCTGCACCACAGGTAGAATGTGCCAGTCCTGATGCCAAAATCACCCAGCAGCACGGGCCCTCTCTGATTAGCCCTTCTGGGGCGCTGCATCATGGTCACAGGGCAGGGTCGTAGCTAACGGCTCATGGGCCCTGGTGCAAGAGTTCAGCTTGGGCCCCCCTTCCCTCAGTACTTTGTGTGTCTTCTTATGCGGCACAAGGGTCTTTGGGCCCCCTCAGGCTCCTGGGCCCGGTAGCGACAGCTACCTCTGCACCCCCTATAGCTACCCACAGGGGGTAAAAGTCACAGACAACCCCCCGCCCCCCCAAGCAGTTGTCATTTATTCGTTGAATGTTGCCCTTAATTCATTACTACAGTGTTTGTTTGTTTGTTTTTTTTACTTTACTTCTCAAAAATTATTCTCCAATCATTTTTCTTCCATAAAAAGTTTACATTGGCAACATGTAAAAGAGAATTGGGGAACTCCGCTGACGCATCACGGGCGTTATAAAGCTGTTTCCTCTTTCGTTACATTGTATCTTCTTGCAAAACTTTATTTTTAAATTTTAAACTTGTAACATTTCAATAAAGTAATTTCTCTTCAATTGTTGTCGCTAAATTTTTTGCCCCTGTTAATTAGATTATTTTAATGGCACGTACACCAATGGGGCGTGCACAAACCCGGATGTGTCCCCTTCTGAGGAGACCTTCTGATAAGGTTTCCATCAGGGAATATTTGAGGGGGCGATGACTGAAGTCTCCACAGCAACAAGGGTCCTTTATAAAGGGGCTCTCACCGCTTATGACATGTCTCTACTTGCACCCCCCCTGTAATAGTTCTGGACCATCTATTCTCATCACTCTATGGGATTCCATCCCTCTATTATTCCTACTAGATGCTTCTGAATGAATTGCTAGCAATCTGCAATAGGTCTTATCAGTTGGTGGGGGTCCCCTGCACAGTCTGACACTATGCAATCAGTGCTGCCAGTGTCAGACTGTGCAGGGACACCCCCCCAACTGATAAGACCTATTGCACACTGCTGGCCATTCATTCAGACGCTTTTAGTAGGAATAATAGAGGAGTGGCACAACATAGAGTCATTAGAATAGATGCTCCAAAACTGTTTTTACGCGGGGCGTGCAAGTAGTTACTAAACAGACAAGTCAGGAGAGATGACTCTTTAACCCCTTCAGCCCCCCTAGCTTAAACCCCTTTAATGACCAGGCCACTTTTTACAATTCCGCACTACGCTACTTTCACCGTTTATTGCTCCGTCATGCAACTTACCACCCAAATGAATTTTACCTCCTTTTCTTCTCACTAATAGAGCTTTCATTTGGTGCTATTTCATTGCTGCTGACATTTTTACTTTTTTTGCTATTAATCAAAAATTACCGAAATTTTTGCAAAAAAATGACATTTTTGACTTTCTGTTGTAATTATTTTTTTTTTTAAAACTACATTTCTATATAAATTTTTCGCAAAATTTATTGTTCTACATGTCTTTGATAAAAAAAATCCAATAAGTGTATATTTATTGGTTTGGGTAAAAGTTATAGCGTTTACAAACTATGGTGCAAAAAAGTGAAATTCGGCATTTTGAAGCAGCTCTGACTTTCTGAGCGCCTGTCATGTTTCTTCAGGTGCTAGAATGTCAGAATAGTATAAATACCCCCCAAATGACACCATTTTAGAAAGAAGACACCCCAAAGTATTCGCAGAGGGGCATGGTGAGTTCATGTATCATTTCATTTTTTTTCACAAGTTAGCGGAAAATTACACTTTCTGAGGAAAAAAATAAAAATAATAAAGTTTCCATTTCTGCTAACTTCTGGCAAAAAAAAAAAAATCTCCCACGGACTCACTATGCGCCTCAGTGAATACCTTGGGGTGTCTACTTTCCGAAATGGGGTCACTTGTGGGGTGTGTTTACTGCTCTGGCATTTTGGGCGGGGCTAAATTGTGAGCAACCCTGTAAAACCTAAAGGTACTCGTTGGAATTTGGGCCCCTTTGTGCACCCAGGCTGCAAAAAAGTGTCACTCACGTGGTATCGCCGTACTCAGGAGAAGTAGGGCAATGAGTTTTAGGGTGTATTTTTACATATACCCATGTTGGGTGAGAGAAATATCTCTGTAAATTGACAACTTTGTATAAATTGCGAGATGACGCACGGATGCGTCCAGGAGGAACAAACTTGCCGCCGCCTGGACGCATCCGTGCGTTCAGCGGTCGGCAAGCAGTTAAAGGGGTTGCGCCACTAAAAACACTGATAAGTGTTTGATAGGTGGGGGTCCCCCGCGATTGTGAAAACAGGGGTTGGCAAGTGCTGCCGAGGCTTGTATGCAGTGCTGGGCAGTTCAGGGGAGTATGACATCACAAACAGAATGATGACATCACACATGTCACAGACACTACTGGATGACCAGTTCTTATAGAACAGTTGTCAGGTCTTCCTGTACTCCATACTAGCAGACCACTGAGCCAGCGCAGGAGAGACCCCGAGCCAGCCTAGGAGGGACCACCGAGCCAGCGCCAGGAGGGACCACAGAGCCAGCGCAGGAGAGACCCCGAGCCAGCGCTGGAGGGACCACCGAGCCAGCGCAGGAGGGACCACCGAGCCAGCGCAGGAGGGACCACCGAGCCAGCGCAGGACCAACATGCTCCGGTGAGATTTCACATATGGTTTTCACATTATTTGGCCTGTAGGTGGCGACATTTTATAATAACGTCCAGGCCTAATCTCCAGGAAATAATCTGGATGTCACTTTCAGGCGTACATTATAATATTCTAATAAATCTGTCAGACAGATGTAAAATTTAGCTCCCAAGTCATAATACTGGGGGCTGACATGACAGGGGACAGACTACAAGGCCTCATCAGTCGAAACTGTCTTTGTTACCCATAGAAACCAATCAGAGCTCAGCTTTCATTTCTAACACTGCTCTGGTATGATGAAAGCTGCGCTGTGATTGGTTGCTTTGGTTGCTATAGGCAGTAGGCACCCAGAACTACTGTCTAAATTATGAAAACTGAAGAAGGAAAACTATCTTTCTTGCCCACATCAACCAATCAGAGCTCGGCTCTCATTTCTGGTACTGGTCTGGTAAGATGAAAGTTGGGTTGTGATTGGATGCTTTGGTTGCCATGAGCACTAAGAGCTACGCCCCCTCATTAATCAAACCTGTGTAAAAGGATGTGTTTTTGTTGCCCACAGCAACCAATCAGAGCTCAGCTCTCATTTCTGAAACTGCTCTGGTAAAATGAAAGCTGTGCTCTGATTGGTTGCTATGGGTAACAGGTCTGCCCCATTGTTATCCTCTAAGTCTATATGGACCCTACATTGTATGAGCTCTTGGTAGTAATGGGAAGATCTGCACATTATGTTGTACGTGTTCCATGCGCCATTTTTTCTCCATCACACACCATTTTTGGTCGCAGATTATTAAATGATCCTCACTTACTAAAGAATAATTATTCGGCATTTTCTTACATTTCAGATTTCCAAAAAGAGATGTCCCTCAAAATAACGCCTCTCAATCAACACCACAGGGAGGGTCTCAAAACTCAGGGGCCACCGGCAACGTCCCAATGTCACTAGTGGATGTGCCAGAGGCGGCTTATCACACCCCAGTGGTCACCACTAACACCTCAGGAGCACTCGAAAGTGTCCCTCAAAGAGCTTATACAACCTCGATGGTCGCCACCAATGTTTCAATGCCACCTATGACTTTGCCACATACAGCCCGTCCAACCTCAGTGACCACCAATGCCTTAAGGTCACTTGAAAGGGTTCCACAGGGAGAACCTCCAAGCTCAGTGGCCACCATCAATGCCCCAGCCCGTCCATCCTCAACAGCCACCAACGTCCCAAGGTCATTTGAAAGGGTTCCACAGGGAGGACCTCCAACCACAGCAGCCCCCCAAAATGCCCCAAGGGAACTTGAAAATGCTCCAAAGACAGCTCAACCTTCCTCAGTGGCCACCAACACTTTGGGAACACCTATGAATATTCCACGCACCACTTGTCCAACTTTAATGTCCACCACAGTCCCAAGTCCCCTTGAAAGAGTTCCTTATACAGCTCGTCCAACCTCAGAGGCCGCCAACGCCCCAAGCTCACTTGAAAGGGATCCACAGAGAGCACTTCCAACCTCAATGACCACCACCAATGCTTCAGTACCACCTATGAAAGTTCCATGTGCCACTTACCCAACTTCAGTGGCCACCACAGACCCAAGCCCCCTTCAAAGAGTTCAACCTACGGCTCGTCCGACCTCAGTGGCCACCCATCGTGCACTGATCCCGCAACGAAAAGAGGCTGTCAACAAGGAGGCCAAGACACCCAAGAAGGGCACCCCAGGAATATCTATAAAGCCCATGCCTCCAGCAGCTTGTCCAAGCTCAGCGGTCACCACGAATGACCAGACGTCTTCTGTGAGGGTTCCTCCACGCGATGAGGCAAGTGACAGGGAAGTCAGACCAGCTAAAATACCAAGAACGCAGCTAAGGAAGCCAAAAAAGCTGGAAAAACAGGCGGGTCGCTATCCTGTGAGGGCGAGACGGGCGCCGGAGCGGCTGTGCTACTGAAGTACTTACCTGAAGTCAATAAAACGTGACAGAATCGGTGGCGTCTGAGTCGTTATATGTTATTACGGGTTTACAAAAACAGCATTAAAGGGGTATTCCGGTTATTTCAAGTGCATAGTATTGGGAATAACTCTTAGATTGAACACGAGAAGGGGGACCCCGTACTGCGTGGGGACCCCCAAAATGAGGGTTCAGTATGTGCACTACCGCTCCATTCATCTCTGTGGGACTGTTGTACTCACCTATCTTCAGAAATCCCATTGAGATGGATAGAGCGGTGCACATGCTTGACTCTTCATTTTGGGGGTCCCTGCGGAGTATGGGCCCCCATACTCGTGATTAATGGATCACTCACTGCTATCCTGTGGACAGGGGATAACATTAAATAACTGGAATACCCCTTTAGATCTTAGGGAAACCAGTGACATCATCAGGATCTGGGCAGTGTAGCCCCTGTCTCCCCTACCGCTCAGTGTAAGCAGATCAGAAGCTGAGCCACCAACATTTTGGCGACTTCTGATCACAGCACTGCCACAACCCGAATGTAAAACAAGGGGGCCCCCCATGACCAGCCCCTTATAGGTCCTATTAAAGGGTCCCTCCTGTTTTTCAGCCTCAGGCCTCATGCACTCGAACGTATTTTCTTTCCGTGTCCGTTCTATTCATTTCAAAGGGTCCGCAAAAAAAAGTTACTCCGTGTGCATTCTGTTTCCGTTTTTCCGTATAGCAAAAAAATAGAACATGTCCTATTATTGTCCGCATTACGGATAAGGATAGCACTGTTCTATTAGGGGCCGGCTGTTCTGCAAAATACGGAATGCACACGGACGTCATCCGTATTTTTTGTGGATTCGTTTTTTGTGGACAAAAAAATACATACCGTCATGAGCATGAGGCCTTATATAGGATTATTCAAGGCATGACAACAAATTCAGCCACTTTCTAATACACCTCTGACTTCACTAACACTGTCAAAATCTCTGCTTGCTGGCACAGTTGGTTGTTTCCAGGCTAACTCCCTCTCCAGACCTACTCCCCTTCATACAGCGTGTGTTTGTTACAGTGTACAAGCCCCAATTCTCCCGATCCAGCTAGTAAGGACAAGCCTCCCTGAAAAACGGCTGGCAGTGACCACGCACACTGGGGGACATTTACTAAGCACTTTGCCCCAGCATTATGGCGTAAAATGCGTAAAAAAGAATAGCGTTTTGATTTGCACCAAATATATCGACTGTTTTCTCTAGAATTTTCACAATAAGGAATGCATCACGCCAGAAATGAGTTATAAATGTCAAAGTGGGCGGGGCTATCAAATTGGCGCATATTACACCTCATTTCTCATCGGCAGAAATGGCGCAAATTGTTGCGGACAATTAGGCCAGCTTATGTGGTGGTGTTTTGTGTAAAAAGTTGCATTTATGGCAGAAAGATGCGACTTTTTGTCAAAAGGTCGCATTTATGAAAATAAAAACCAACTCGTGGGGATCAGCAAGTATTAAAACAGGAGGCGTTTATTTTTATCTTATAGAAATGAGCAAAAAAAAAACAGGGTTCTGTCCGTAAATTCACATTCAACAAAAACAAAACAAGAAAAACATCCCGAGCCTGAGACAAAAGTGACAATTGGCCAGCTGAAATGTCGCAAATACGTTTTTGAAAAGTCGCAAGTGCGCTCTGGTAGGGTTGGCTGAAAAGTCGCATTTTCGTGCCACTGGCCTTAATCAAGAGAGATAGGCGAATAATAAGGTTTATATTTTAAAAAGTTCCGTTTTAAAAGTGGCGAGCGCCTTTATTATATGAGGTATCACCACTTTTGATTTAAAATGTTTGGATTTTTTTGGCACAAATTATGCCGTTATTGATAAATGTCCCCCAATATCTTGCAATGAACGGTGTGGATCCGGTCGCCTGTACGGGCTTTAGACCGCACAACGCTCCTTCTCCTCTATAGGTCTCAATGACAGAAAGGTATAGAAAAAAAATGCACATTACAGCGACATCTGGTGGACATACGGCGCTATAGCGCACTTCTAGATTTTTTTTGAAAAGTTTGGTGATTTTTGAGACACCGCAAGGGGTCGATTCTCGTTCTCTTCGCTTGTTCTACTTTTCCTATGTGACCTGTCATTGCTGCTCTTCCGTGAAGTACAGCTGCACCGTCACGCAAATTAATTTAAAAATTGCATGATTTTCCTAAATTATGACGTAAAGTCATGATTTTATGAAAGACACGGAGGCGAGTATTGCTTAACCCCTTCTTTACTGTACCACCTCAGCAGCAAAGAAAATCAAATACAAAACAGTAACCAAGGGAAAACTCCTCCCCCCAGTCCCAGTATATCTGGACCCTTCACAGTACGTTCTTCCTCTTTCTATGTCGAACTGTCAGCCACGAACCGATAATTCAGAGAACACGAAGAAGAAACTCGGAGACCCGCACGAAACAGTCAAACATAGGCCATCCCCGGAGAACTGGTGCAACTTGTAACCAACAGCAGAATCAGGCTCCCAGAAGACATAAACCGTCAACCTACGGGAAAAGAAAAAACATAAAGAATATTTTGCATAAGGAATATTCTAACATGATCGTAACATGTTCGAAAAAATATATATTACAATAAATAGCAAATACTGGGAGAGAGTCAGTGAACCAACATGCATCACAGACATAGCATAAAAGGGATGGGTATAGGGTGGGCAATACTCACCTCTGCGTCTTTCATAAAATCATGACTTTACGTCATAATTTAGGAAAATCATGCAATTTTATATCAAGACACGGAGGCTCCTATTGCTAGTTCAAAGCCGATCGATGACTGAAGAAAAAGCATGAGCAGACGGTCGGAAGTAAAATTCCCTAAAGGTAGAAACCTGCGACCAATTAGCCAACGTCATAATATCCTCCAATCGTGCACCCGACACCACCATGCACGTAGTGGCCGCACCACTAACCGAGTGTGCGGTGAAAATAGACGTATCGATACCCGAAAGGAGAGGATCCATTGGACCCATTGCGAAAGCGTGAAGTTGGCAACTGGAGCAAACGGTCGCCAAAAGGAAATGAACAGCTGGGAGGCTCCAGAAGCGCGGAGGTTCGACATCCGAGACTCATACTCCTTAAAGCAAGAAACCGGGCGAAGCTGGGGTGAGTTGGGAAAGCTGGGGTAAGAGACCAAACTGATACCCATCTTGGTACGAAGAGATATGTTAAAAGTCACACCTTCTGGAGTGAATGACCGGGTATTATGGTCCAACGCCCGAACGTCGGAAACTCTCTTGCAGGATATTAGGCAAAACAGGGTTACCAATTTTGCTGATAACTGCCGAAGGGAGAGATCCGAATTTGCCAGCCATGCCGACAAGAAATACAGAACCACAGAAACATCCCAAGAAGACACAAAACGGGGTCTAGAAGGTCTGGAGAGACGAGATCCGCGAAGCAAGCAGCACACCAAAGGGTGTTGGCCCGCCGGACAACCATTAAACCCATGATGGATGGAGGATATCGCCGACCGAAAAAGGTTGATTGTGCGATAAGCCTTCTCTTCCTCGAACAAGGTAGTAAGAAATTGTAAAAGGCTCGTCACAGGAGCTTCAGCGGGATGGGATCCAAGTTCTGAATGAGGCACCAACGAGACCAAGACTGCCAGGCTGCCCGATAGGCACGTCTGGTTCCGGGGGCCCATGCACTCTCCAAAAGGAGATTAGTCGTTGCTGAAAGTCCCGCGATCTCCCAGGGACTCCTGATAGTCTGCATGCCAGAAGGCGTAGGGACCCGTCCAATAGAAGCGGGCGATTGTCGCCCGATAGACCTACGAGCAGTTCTGGATAGGACGGAAGAAGGTGGGGCTCTTTCAGGAGTAGCTCCAACATTTGGGGAAACCGGGACTGGGTGCCCCAGAAGGGCAGGACCAGGATCAGATCCGCCATCTGTAGCCAGGTTTGAGCTAAAACTCGGGGAATCAAGGCAAAGGGCGTGAAGGCATATAGACGAGGTTCCAGCCACTGTTGCGAAAGGGCATCCACCGCCTCCGCGTGCGGATCCGGATGCCAGCTGTAGAATCTGGGTAGTTGCGCAGGCGTGAAGCGAAGAGGTCTGTGGAAAAGGGCCCCCAGAGAGACGCAATGGCTTCGAAACCGTCCCGTCTAATCTCCAGTCACCGCAGTGATGTCCTTGTCTAGACAGTAAGCCCAAAAGTCTTTCGCCAGATAGGTTAACATAGTGGAGTGCGTGCCGCCCACAGAGTTCACATAATGGACCACCGACACATTGTCCATCGTGAGCCAGATACAAGCTTTGGCTGTGCCGTTGGTGAAGCTCCAGATCCCAAAGGACCCCGCCAGGAGTTCCAAAGCATTGATATGCAATAGGGACTCGTCCGCCGACCACGGACTCCCAGTAGAGATCCTATTGCAATGCGCTCCCCAGCCGTGGAGACTGGCATCCGACTCTATGACCATATCCGGTTGTGGACCGAAAATCGATCTGCCATTTCAGGCCGAAAGATTGTGTATCCACCAAGTGAGTTTGTCCCTTGTCTCCTGATCTAACGAGACAAGATCCGCATAAGATGCGCCCGCGTGAAGGTGGAGGATGTCGTCCAGGTATATGATCAGTCAGATACCGCGGCAGTGAAGCCACACTACCACTGGGCGCAACAACTTGGTGAAGCACCACGGGGCTGAGGACAGACCGAACGGGAGGCACGTGAAACGCCAGACCTGTCCGTGCAACAGAAATTGGAGTACATCCCTGGATGCCGGATCGACGGGAACCGTCAGATACTCGTCCTTTAGATCTAACTTCACCATCCAGTCTCCTGGAAGAAGAGTGTCCCTGAGCAGATGCATACCTTCCATCTTGAAATGGCGGTATCGAACTTAGAAATTCAGGTTTTTGAGGTTTATCACCGGCCACATCTGACCGTCCTTCTTTTCTACTAGAAAGATGTTGCTGACTACCCCCGTGAGTTCCACGGCCCCTTTCTGATAAAGGGATAACAGTTCTGCGTTTATGAGTCCGCGTGCTAACTCGGACAAGGTCATCAGATACGAGGAGGGCAGATCCATCGGGGTCTGTACAAGTTCTATGTGAAACCCCCGAACCGTGGCCAGGACCCAAGGGTTGGAGGTAATCTTTGACCACGCATGAGAAAAGAAACAAAGTCTCACCCCCCACGCACACAACTGAAGAATCGTGAGGAGGTTGAGAACTCTCCGTATGGATGTCTGGCATTCGGATTCCCTCTAAATCCTCTAAACCGACCTAAACCACCTCGGGAAGGGAAGAACGCCGGTTGGTATCTCTGGTCCTGGATGGAGGCATGATGGGCAAAAGAGCCTCGACCCGTAGACGGCACCTAGAGCTGCCGGCCCTGGTAGAGACCCTACTGTGGAAAACTTTTCGCATAGAAGATTGAGCTTTATCAAGAGCAGTGAAAGCTCCTACGAATTTGCCCAAATCCTTAATAAAAGAATCTCCGAATAGGAGACCTTGGGGATCTTTGCCAGCTTCGGTCACTGCTAAATTGGCCAACTTTGGTTCTATCTTTAATAAAATGGCCTTACGCCTTTCAATTGCCAGGGACGTGTTAACCTTGCCGGCCATACAGATTGCCCGCTGAATCCACCCCTGCAGATCATCAGGATCAACCTGTCTGTTTTCCGCTTTAGCGGATTCCGCTAGGTCAAATATCTAAGCTAATGGCCCCATCATGTCAAGTAATTTATCCTGGCACGCCCTTAAGGCGGAATCTAATCCCCGGCGAGGATTAAAGCCAGTTTTGGACAGAAACTGGACCATTTTCGGGTCCGGTGTCTCACAAACTTTATTTGGGATAAGCGGCCTCGGACATTCCGCCCGTAATTTGCTACGAGTCTCCTTGGAGAGGGGCTTACGGACCATTGCCTCCAAATATTGTGCAACGTGTGTCGCTGGGAGCCATTCGGATGACCGTGGGTGGTGTAAGGCATCCGGGTCAAATAACGGGTCACCTGTCGGATCCGTAAGGGACCCGGCAGGAGTAGGGGCCAGGGCAGAATTAGAACCAGAAGGAAAGGAGAGGGGTTGGGCTTCCCCTCCCGCTGAGGGCGCGTCCAATACGTCATCAAACATGTCATCCTGGAGGGGTTCTCCTGCAGGAAAGGCACAGGGGATGTGTTGCCAGAAGGATGATCAGACATTGTAAGAGTAAACTGGCGGGAGTGAGTCCCCCAGGCCAGAGGGACAAAACACTAAACAGCCCTATAGGTGGACCAAGGAAGAAAAAAAAGAAAAAATAATAATAATATATATATATCACTCTATGGAGAAGCCCCAGTAGAGTAGAGGACAATTGAATATGTCAAGGAGATATAGAAGTATTTACCAGGAGCAGAGGCGTCTGGGCTCTGGAGTGCGCCAGCCGATCCGCAAAATGGCGCCCGAGATCACGCTATAATTTACGAGATCGCGGGTCCCCTGGATAGCCGCAGAGCTGCCAAGACTGAGAGGCTAAGATGGCGCCCAGAATCCCACGGAAACCCGCGAGAGTACGGGCGAGACAACAGACTCGGAGGAGGAAAACAAAATGGCGCCTAAACTCTTGCGAGACTACGGGTGCCCGCGAATGAAGCGCACCAGCAGCCCGCAAGATGCCGAACTTAGCCCAAAAAAACCCTCAGGTAAAATGAACAACCGTACAGACCCCTCCCCAGGGAAGGAAAGGCAAGGGAGAGGAAAAAACGGGGAGATGAGACCCCAAAAGAAGAGAAAAAGGAGCAAGCCGATACTAAGACAAAAAGGGGGGTAAAATGCAAAGAAAAACCCCAATAAGTGACATAATACCAGTAGATAAAAAGAATAAATAGGAAAAGATAAGGCAAAGGGGAAGAAACAAATTACAGGCAAACCACACAGCGCAAACCGTGATGAAGTAGTGTCCAGGTGGCAGCAGCAGCAAAGAAAGAGGAGGAACGTACTGTGAGGGGCCCTTATATACTGGGACTGGGGGAGGAGTTTTCCCTTGGTTACTGTTTTGCATTTGATTTTCTTTGCTGCTGAGGTGGTACAGTAAAGAAGGGGTTAACCAATAGGAGCCTCCGTGTCTTCATATAAAATTATGCACCTATTTCTTACAGATGGGTGATATTTGGGGGATTGGGAAACAAAATGCTTAAGTGAGGTTTCTTAAAGTGACTCATTCTCATTAAAGGGAATGTCTACTTTTAGCAAATCTGCATAGCATCTGGAAATCCTACTAGTAACTACAGATGCAGAACACAAGACATTTTTAGCATCGCCTCATTGCAGCTTCTTTCCCTCACTCACAAACTTATGGAGAAGTTTTTCAGAACTATTTTCTCAGTAAGGTGGAGAGCATGTCCACTGCAACCAATCAGGCAGCTGCTTACAATTTTCAAAAGGCCTCTGAAAAATGAGAGCTGGAATCTGATTGGTCGCTATCACTCATGCACTTTAATACGCTGGTGGTTCAGATTTCATTACCAGAATTTAATATTCTTCCTCCTCAGCCCTTCACCAAGAGAAGGGGCATCTGCACATGTCCAGATAAAGCTAAAACACCTCGCTGCCCAAATCAAAGATGGCCGCCCCGCACTAGTCCTCTTCGACCTCTAAGATACGTCAGGACGGTACGTCGTTGTCAGTGATTGGATGGTGCTGTGAGAGCACGTGGTGTCTTCTACAAGCCTAGCCTCGTGATTGGCTGCAGCGTTTGACTCGGTGATTGGCGTTTGTGTCTGTAAGGGATTTGATTGGTTGGCTGCGCGGACCCTTCTATTGAGTCGGCAGGAAAGATGGCGCTGAGGGCCCTGGTCGGTGTCAAGCGGGTCATAGACTATGCAGTGAAGGTGAGACCTTCTGAGAGCTGCCTGTGAGGAGATGGGGAGCTGGGCCGGGTGGTCAGGAGGGGGAATGTTTCTTGACATTGGAGGAAGAGGGGGTAGTTTGGGTTGTCAGAAGGAGGGTTACTGTGTCTGGTTGTCAGGAGGAGGGGGTAGCAGTATCTGGTTTTCAGGAGGAGGAGGAGGAGGGTATCGGTATCTGGTTGTCAGGAGGAGGAGGAGGGTATTAGTGTTTAGTTGTCAGGAGGAAAGTAGTAGTGTCAGGAGGAGGGGAGCTGTGTCTGGTTGTCAGAAGGAGGAGGGGGGGAGCTGTGTCTGGTTGTCAGAAGGAGGAGGGGGAGCTGTGTCTGGTTGTCAGAAGGAGGAGGGGGAGCTGTGTCTGGTTGTCAGAAGAAGGAGGAGGGGGAGCTGTGTCTGGTTGTCAGAAGGAGGAGGGGGGAGCTGTGTCTGGTTGTCAGAAGGAGGAGGGGGAGCTGTGTCTGGTTGTCAGAAGGAGGAGGGGGAGCTGTGTCTGGTTGTCAGAAGGAGGAGGGGGGAGCTGTGTCTGGTTGTCAGATGGAGGAGGGGGGAGCTGTGTCTGGTTGTCAGAAGGAGGAGGGGGAGCTGTGTCTGGTTGTCAGAAGGAGGAGGGGGGAGCTGTGTCTGGTTGTCAGAAGGAGGAGGGGGGAGCTGTGTCTGGTTGTCAGAAGGAGGAGGGGGGAGCTGTGTCTGGTTGTCAGAAGGAGGAGGGGGGAGCTGTGTCTGGTTGTCAGAAGGAGGAGGGGGAGCTGTGTCTGGTTGTCAGAAGGAGGAGGGGGGGAGCTGTGTCTGGTTGTCAGAAGGAGGAGGGGGGAGCTGTGTCTGGTTGTCAGAAGGAGGAGGGGGAGGAGCTGTGTCTGGTTGTCAGGAGGAGGAGGGGGGGGAGCTGTGTCTGGTTGTCAGAAGGAGGAGGGGGGGGAGCTGTGTCTGGTTGTCAGAAGGAGGAGGGGGGGAGCTGTAACAGGCCCGCCAGTGTCAGGGTGGTGCTCCTCCTGCTCCTCCTGCTGCACCTCTCCTTACAGAGAAGCATATACTGATGTACACGAAGGGTTAACGTCTGCCATATACCCCGAGAGCTTTCCTAGCACGCATGCCGAATGCAGATGAGAACCGGCGTGTGAACAGCGCCTTACAGTGTGGGGCTCACGGCTGCACGGTTTCCCTAACACGTCTGTATGCTCCACCTGTAGGGGCTCCAGAAGCTGAGAGACGGAGCGCGGTCTGCTGGGGTCTCGCACTGGGAAACTGCTCAGACTGGAATCTTCTTGACCCGTTATGGCTTCTCTCACACTGGTGTTAGGATTCTCCGGCAGGGGGACGCCTGCCGGATCCGTACTAACGTTTTCACGCGTCCGCTCCGGCCCCATCACGGAAAATAATGCACTAACACAATAGATGCAAATATAACACACGGACTGAGCCCGGACTCTGATGATAAAAGCTGAGACTATATTTGGATCAAAACACATCTGTGCCCCCCTACCAGCGCCAAGGTGGTCTCAGTCAGGTCCAGGTCCTACGCTAAACCTACCTATGCCGTTATGTATCTATGTACAGGAGCGCAGACCGTACTCCTAGTACATTGAAGTGCTTTAAGGAGTAGCACCTTCAGGTGTGAATGCGCTTCTATCCTGGGAGTAGCATTCATGTGCTCTCTTGCTCCACCTATCCCTCAGGTGACCTGTGTTCGGTGGTCCACATAGCTGTGCGGCTCCTCTCACCAGTGGATGGCTCAAATGAATGGCAACTGATGCAACAGGATCCATTTTTCTTTTTTTTTCTCTTCTTCTGATGGATCAGAAGAACAGAAAGCTAAATGGTGATGTGAACTCAGTCCTCCTGTGATATTAGGGGGCGGCCCCCCTCGTCTTTCAGCCCTCGCTCTGTTCTAGCTTGTAATCGTCCCCCGTAGAGACTTTCATGAAGAAAAGAGAAATGGACGCTCGCCGCTGGCGGTTCTGATGTGCTGTATTACTATTACTGATTGGGTTAATGCGCCCCCTGGTGTCGCACTGTGGAAGTCGTCGAGGACAGTGGAAACTTCTATTATGACGGAATGAATAACGGAGCGCCTCTAAAGGCATTCCGTTATAGAATTGCGTTATGGTCCGTGGTAACGCAATTCTGCTTTTACCACCAAACGAAGCACAAACGAAATCTAAGGCCTCTTTCACACTTACGTTCTGAGGATCCGGCAGTCACTTCCGTCCCGCCGGATCCGTCAGAACGCAAGTCGCCTGAAGCATTAGAAGACTGATCAGGATCCTGATCAGTCTTCAAAATGCTTTCAGGTTACTATGGCAGCCAGGACGCTATTAAAGTCCTGGTTGCCATAGTAGGAGCGGGGAGCGGTATACTTACCATCCGTGCGGCTCCCGGGGCGCTCCAGAATGACGTCACTGATGTGATCAGTGGAGGGGGCGTGGCTAAGCACGGGATCAAATCCAGTGCTGAGCCACGCCCCCTGCACTGATCACATGACAGTGACGTCACCCCAGGTCCTTCGGCTGTGCAAAAGTTCGGGTTGGTGGCAGCCGCCCCTTATGGATTCCATATGCTGCTATAGTGGAATCCATAACGGGATGCGCGACTTACCACCACCCGAACGCCGAACAACGGACTTTTTTTTAATGTTCGCTCATCTCTAATCCTGATGCATCCTGAACGGATTTCTCTCCATTCAGAATGCATTGGGATAATCCTGATCAGGATATTTCCGGCATAGAGCCCCGAGGACGGAACTATATGCCGGAAAAGAAATACGCCAGTGTGAAAGAGCCCTAAATATGAAATTCGCTCATCTCTAGTGGAAGGTCACAGATCTGTGTTAAAGGGGAAGTCCATGTTATGTAAAATAGTTACTATAGCCCCCAATCACTGTGTTATCCATTTGTCCCATGAGGGAGGGGTACGCCATACAGTCCGTCCCCCATATTAGCCAGAGCTGTTCTGCCACACCATGAGGGATTCGCCATTACGATGGTGCTGTTGAATGGGCCATGTTATTTCTGTGGAGGGAGATGGAGGATAAGTGGCTGCCAGGGTCACGGCGACGCTTCTCTTTAAGGAAACCAGTAGGATCGGGGTGAGTGCGACGTCAGATGACAGTAGGGGGTGCAGAGTAATGGCAGCCATCTCTGCCCCAACCCTGTGCCGCTGTCTCCTGACTGCACCAGGAGGCTCAGGATGAACAGTGCTGCAGGGAGGGGGAGGAGTGCCAGCCCCTAGGATAACACTTCCTGCAGCCCAGTAATGACGCCCAGAAGGGGTGCATGTTAGGAAGTTGCCCCCATCCTTATCCCAGCCTGCGGCCGTCCCCTGCTATGGGGCGAGGAGCCTTCTGGACCTCTCTTGCTCTTCCGTGCAGTCGGCGTCCCTCCAGTCTGCACTGGCTGATACCAGAGGACACTAGATACGGGGGCGGACTGTGCCCGCGCTCCCGCGGAGTGTGCGGTCTTCCTGCCGAGATCCGTCAGTGACTTTAGGAACTAATGAGCGGCGGATTATTTGTCGCTTCCCTTCTGATGTTGAAGTGTCGTCTGCTGATGATGGAGCGGCAGCTGTCAGTCGCCACAGATGATTTGTATGTAAGCGGCGCCTTCGCCGCTGATCTCCATCCTTTCATTTTCAGCTTTTGTTGTTTCTAATGAAAGGAGTCGCAGATTTTCTCGCCCGTCAGCGAGGACGCCTCCACCGTCTGGGCGAGTGCAAGGCCTCATCCGCCAGCTCCTTGAGGCACAATTTATTCCTTATTCGTGGTAATGCGGAGCAGATTCCCTCTCAGCCGCGTGTCTGTGATGGATGAGCGGAGCCGGCGGGGGGGGTTAAAGGGCTACCTCAGAAGACCCCATAGACGCAGCATCACTTACTGCTGACAGCGATAGAACTTATTATACATCGTGGATCCAGCTAAAGGGTTAAACTCCCATTAAGTCCCCAGTTCCCTGCAATGTACCCCAATGATGTCACATTCCTGTCTGCTCTCCTAGGTCCTTCGGAGAGCACTGTTCATCCTGATCCTCCTGCTACATGAGCAGCTTAGCGCTGATGGGGGCGGAGCATGACACGGATTCAAGAGAGAGGTTTCTTTTGTCATGCCCCACCCCCTCAGGCCCTGCACACAATATCGGTTTTCTCAGTGCTATACTCTGAGAAGATGAGACGCCGGTCACAGTAATGGGCACTACATATTAGGGGGGTCACGATACCAAAATGTTGATTCGGTTTCGATACCATAAAAAAGTGTTGCGATATTTGATACCAATCAACAAAAAACAGCATTCGGCATTTTATGGAACATCCGGCCTATAATAGAACAGGGGGGGGACAAGGTGACAGGGTTATTATTATTTTTTTCTTAAAGAGATATTTTTTAATATTTTGGACTTTTCGGACGTGGCGATATATAATATGTTTATTGTTTTATATATTTTATAAGTAAGATTGGGAAAGGGGGCGATTTATACTTAATATTTTGGTGTTTGTTTTTTTTTAAACTTTTTTTTTTTTCCTTTTTTTTTTTTTTTTTAGGGGCTACAACCCTTGTCCTATTCACCCTAATACAGCTCTATGAGGGTGATCCTATTCACCTTTGTGCACACAGCAGCAGGGAGATTACCATGGCAGCCAGGGCTTCAGTAGCGTCCTGGCTGCCATGGTAACGGATCAGAGCCCCAGGATTACACTGCTGGGGCTCCGATGGGAACTGCCACTGAGGAGTAGGGGACCCTGTGGCCACTGCCACCAATTACTTTAATACTCGAAGGGGGGGCGCACTGCACCCATTCATTCAAATACAGGAGGCGGGTGATGGCTGCAGAATCACATAGTGGGTACCCGACCTCAATGACGGGTAGCTGCGATCCGCAGCAGTTAACCCCTCAGGTGCGGCACCTGAAGGGTTAACCGCCACGCATCGCAGCTACCTCTCATCGGGTTTGGAGGTCGGGTGCCGGCTATGTGATTTTGCAGCAAGAACCCCCCCCCCCCTGGCAGAGATCAGCGGTGGAGCCCATTTGTGATTTTTCTTTTTTTTCTTTTTCTTTTTATGTTGTAATTGCCAGAATGCTGAGAGTTATAGTTCTGTTGTAGTTAACGGTTACCATGCAGCCTCTACAGGATCCAGTGTCCCTTTATTAACCCCTTGTTGGGCATGAGGTACAGCCGGGCCCCCTGACATGTCCCTTGAGCACACCGTGCCGTCACCGCTGACTTTTTTGTATTTCCATTCTGTTTTTCCGGGCAGTGTGAGTCGGGGCTCCCTCTGCAGGTCTCTTTCTGGATGATAAGAGCCGTCCGTTAATATGTCATCAGTCACATGACGATCGATGCGTGTGCACATACACAGTAAGCCGTGTAATGTGTGCTGTTCCGTGTTGTATTTGCACCCCGTGTCCACCAGGTGGAGCTCCAGAAGCGCCGGTCGGCTGCTGTCATGATTTTTCTTGCCCACGGCACGGATGAGATTTGCTTTAACATACTCCTTATCTGGTTGCGCCCGTATCAGAGGAGATGGTGAGCGGCGAGCGATAGTAGAGGTGTTCTCCTGTCTGCAGCGCGCCCGTCCCCTCCTGGCGTCTGTCCACGGCTCGCCACCAGCGCGTCCTTCACATGCACTTCAAGGTCCAGATTGAATGAATGTTTAACCTCTGCTGCCGGTGGGAGGCAGGGAAGCGCTCCGGCCTCTCAGCAGGCGGAATTCTACTGACGTGGGAGGCGCAAAACGCGTTTCTTGTGCATAATTGGAAAATTATTCATTAATGAGCAATAAAAATAACGTGCGCTCCTGAGAACTGATGGCTCCCAGCGTGTGGAATGACGGTGACGTACATGGTGGGACGTAGGTGATGAGCTCTGTTCCGCTCTATGTGTCAGTCTTTATGGCAGTTTTGGCATTGTGTTCATGAACCAGGAGGCTTTGGATGAACAGCGCTGTGCCTGGAATGGCGGGAGGGCAGTGTACCTTTGGTGGTGTACAGAGGAAGGAAATCAGTTTCTATTCCACCCAGCAAGCAGAGATCTTGATGGATGGTGAGGAACTGAATTATGGAATCTATTAGAAAGTTGCAGGACACTGGTTGAGCTTCATATCTGGGAGTGGACGGTCCCTCTAAATGTGGTGCACTTGCTGTACATCCCTGGCCCTATAGACGGTGCGAGGTCCGGTGATCTCGGCGTCCGTTCTGCGTTCTCCTGTTTTCTCTTCGCTCTCGGCAGCCCGTCTCCCGCTCTGGTATTGTGCCGCCTGGATGGGCAGTGTGGGGGGGGGGGGTGTACCCACAGTACTAATAACCCACTGTTGCCTCTCTGTTCCTCAGGTCCGAGTGAAGCCCGATAAGACCGGCGTGGTCACCGATGGCGTGAAACACTCCATGAACCCGTTCTGCGAGATCGCTGTGGAAGAAGCCGTCAGATTAAAGGAGAAGAAGATCGTCAGCGAGATCATCGCAGTCAGCTGTGGCCCCCAGCAGTGCCAGGTATGGAACATCTGTGCCATCTGTGGCCCTCAGCATTGTCAGGTATAGAATGTCTGTGCCATCTGTGGCCCCCCAGCAGTGCCAGGTATGTAACGTCTGTGCCAGCTGTGGCCCTCAGCAGTGCCAGGTATGTAACGTCTGTGCCAACTGTGGCCCTCAGCATTGTCAGGTGTGTAACGTCTGTGCCAACTGTGGCCCTCAGCATTGTCAGGTATGTAACGTCTGTGCCAGCTGTGGCCCCCAGCAATGCCAGGTATGGAACGTCTTTGTCAGTTGTGGCCCCCAGCAGTGTCAGGTATATTAAGCAGCAAGTGAGCGGTCAGTTGTGATGTGTTAGAACAGGGGTCCTCAAACTACGGCCCGCGGGCCATATGCGGCCCGCCCAGGAAACTGATCCGGCCCGCCGGGTGTTTCTCACTGCTAGGCAGGGTGCTGCAGAGACGCGAGGGGGCTGCGGCGGACGAAGACAGGGACTGACAGTGTAGAGTGGCAGAGCTCTGTCTGGTCCGCGGTACAGGAACTTTTGTTTCCTGTATCCTGTACCCGTCGGGACTGACAGGAAGTGCTCACTTATTATGCGTTGCGCTTCCTATTAGTCCGGCCGGGTATAGGAAACAAATGCTCCTGTACCGCGGACCTCACAGAGCTCGGCCACGCTACACTAGGGGAGGGGGTGAGTAATGAATGAGCAGTGCGACAAGGTGATGAGGGCGGGGCGCTGTGAAAAAGTTTGACAAAAAGGGGGGGGGGGCTCTGAGAAATGAGAGTGACAAGGGAGGGGGACTAAGAAATGACAGTGACAAGAGAGGGGCCCGAGAAATAACAGTGACAAGAGAGGGGCCTGAGAAATGACAGTGACAAGAGAGGGGCCTGAGAAATGACAGTGACAAGGGAGGGAGGGGCCTGAGAAATGACAGTGACAAGCGAGGAAGGGAGGGGTCTGAGAAATGAGAGTGACAATGTAGGGAGGGGTCTGAGAAATGAGTGACAAGGCAGGGAGGGGGGCTGAGAAATGAGAGTGACAAGGCAGGGAGGGGGGCTGAGAAATGAGTGACAAGGAAGGGAGGGGGGCTGAGAAATGAGAGTGACAAGGGAGGGGGGAATGAGAGTGACAAGGGAGGGAGGGGGGCTGAGAAATGAGAGTGACAAAGGAGGGGGCTGAGAAATGAGAGTGACAAGGGAGGGGGCTGAGAAATGAGAGTGACAAGGGAGGGTCTGAGAAATGAGAGTGACAAGGGAGGGGGGGAATGATTCCCATTGAAATACTGGTAAATATATACAATTACTTATAGTTAAACTATAGTCCGGCCCTCCAACGGTCTGAGGGACCGTGAACTGGCCCCCTGTTTGAGGACCCCTGTGTTAGAAGCAGGAAAATGAGCAAGCGGAAGGATCAGAGGTCAAGGGCGACCGGGACAAGATCGCTAACACTGATTGATGGGGATGAAGGCTAGCCGTCTGGTCCAATCCCACACAAGAGCTGCTATAGAGCAGAATGCTGACAACCTTCCTGCATCAGAGGACAGAAGGGTGTCAGGGCAGATATGGACATTGAGTGTGGGGCGGTATAGCTGCGGGCTGCTCAGTGAGCTCATGATGTCCACGATAAAAAGTGCCTGAGAGCATCAGAACTGCACCAACGAGCGGGGGAAGAAGACCGCCTGGTCTGATGAGTCGGGTTACATCAGGTGGACTGCTGGGGGCGTGTGCGTCACTTACCTGGGGAGGAGATGGCACCAGGTGCAGTATGGGAAGAAGATGGCCGGGGGCGTGTGCGTCACTTACCTGGAGAGGAGATGGCACCAGGTACACTATGGAAAGAAGATGGCCGGGGGCGTGTGCGTCACTTACCTGGAGAGGAGATGGCGCCAGGTACACTATGGGAAGAAGATGGCCGGGGGCGTGTGCGTCACTTACCTGGGGAGGAGATGGCACCAGGTACACTATGGGAAGAAGATGGCCGGGGGCGTGTGCGTCACTTACCTGGGGAGGTGATGGCACCAGTTACACTATGGGAAGAAGATGGCCGGGGGCATGTGCGTCACTTACCTGGGGAGGAGATGGCACCAGGTGCACTATGGGAAGAAGACGGCCGGGGGCGTGTGCGTCACTTACCTGGAGAGGAGATGGCACCAGGTACACTATGGAAAGAAGATGGCCGGGGGCGTGTGCGTCACTTACCTGGGGAGGAGATGGCACCAGGTGCACTATGGGAAGAAGACGGCCGGGGGCGTGTGCGTCACTTACCTGGAGAGGAGATGGCACCAGGTACACTATGGAAAGAAGATGGCCGGGCGTGTGCGTCACTTACCTGGAGAGGAGATGGCGCCAGGTACACTATGGGAAGAAGATGGCCGGGCGTGTGCGTCACTTACCTGGGGAGGAGATGGCACCAGGTACACTATGGGAAGAAGATGGCCGGGGCGTGTGCGTCACTTACCTGGGAGGTGATGGCACCAGTTACACTATGGGAAGAAGATGGCCGGGGGCATGTGCGTCACTTACCTGGGGAGGAGATGGCACCAGGTGCACTATGGGAAGAAGACGGCCGGGGGCGTGTGCGTCACTTACCTGGAGAGGAGATGGCACCAGGTACACTATGGAAAGAAGATGGCCGGGGGCGTGTGCGTCACTTACCTGGAGAGGAGATGGCGCCAGGTACACTATGGGAAGAAGATGGCCGGGGGCGTGTGCGTCACTTACCTGGGGAGGAGATGGCACCAGGTACACTATGGGAAGAAGATGGCCGGGGGCGTGTGCGTCACTTACCTGGGGAGGAGATGGCACCAGGTGCAGTATGGGAAGAAGATGGCCAGGGGCGTGTGCGTCACTTACCTGGGGAGGAGATGGCACCAGGTACACTATGGGAAGAAGATGGCCGGGGGCGTGTGCGTCACTTGCCTGGGGAGGAGATGGCACCAGGTGCAGTATGGGAAGAAGACGGCCGGGGGCGTGTGCGTCACTTACCTGGGGAGGAGATGGCACCAGGTACACTATGGGAAGAAGATGGCCGGGGGCGTGTGCGTCACTTACCTGGGGAGGAGATGGCACCAGGTGCAGTATGGGAAGAAGATGGCCGGGGGCGTGTGCGTCACTTACCTGGGGAGGAGATGGCACCAGGTACACTATGGGAAGAAGACGGCCGGGGGCGTGTGCGTCACTTACCTGGGGAGGAGATGGCACCAGGTGCACTATGGGAAGAAGACGGCCGGGGGCGTGTGCGTCACTTACCTGGAGAGGAGATGGCGCCAGGTGCAGTATGGGAAGAGGATGGCTGGGGGCGTGTGCGTCACTTACCTGGGGAGGAGATGGCACCAGGTGCAGTATGGGAAGAAGATGGCCGGGGGCGTGTGCGTCACTTACCTCGGGAGGAGATGGCACCAGGTGCACTATGGGAAAAAGACGGCCGGGGGCGTGTGCGTCACTTACCTGGAGAGGAGATGGCGCCAGGTGCAGTATGGGAAGAAGATGGCTGGGGGCGTGTGCGTCACTTACCTCGGGAGGAGATGGCACCAGGTGCACTATGGGAAAAAGACGGCCGGGGGCGTGTGCGTCACTTACCTGGAGAGGAGATGGCGCCAGGTGCAGTATGGGAAGAAGATGGCCGGGGGCGTGTGCGTCACTTACCTGGGGAGGAGATGGCACCAGGTGCAGTATGGGAAGAAGACGGCCGGGGCGTGTGCGTCACTTACCTGGGGAGGAGATGGCACCAGGTACACTATGGGAAGAAGACGGCCTGGCCTTAAGCCTCCATATCTATAAAGCATCAGGGGCCGCAGATGCACGAGCCGAGTTTCTGCAGCGTCTCCTGGTGCAATGCCTGCGGTGCGGGGGATGGGCAGTGACTTCAGCCCCTCGGGTTTGGAAGGAAAAGTTCATGGATTATGGAAAACCCATTAAAAGCATAAAAGAGCCATAAATCTCCTCGATGGGATCTGGGGGGGGGGGGGGTGGATCAGTACTGCCGCGTCCGTGTCGACCCGCTCCTTAAGGAGAACACTAACGTTTGACATCACCGAGAATGCCAGGCCTCGGAGAATGAGCTTTGCTTTACTGGTCTCCAGTCGCCTCCAAAGCTGCATTCAGATTCCTTCTGGTTACCAAAGAGCGCAGTGCATTGTGGGAGCTCGCGGTTTTGGGGGCTTTTCGGGTGTAAACACATCTATTTTAGGCTGTGAAAGCAGCTTTGGATGTGATTGGAGTATAATAACGTGACAGAAACTAAATAGAAGCCTCTGGGTTTCGGTAGGCAGCTTTGGGAAGGGTGCACATGGTTTTTGGCAACGTGCCCTGAGACTGAGTGCGTCCGCGTGCAGTTTTGCTGTGTGCGTCACCCTGCCACTACTTGTACAGGAGGCAGTAGGACACCCGCTTCCTTTTCCCTGTAAAGCTTCCTAGTCGCCTAAGGCGGTGGGAAAACTGGCTCAGGCAGCGCTGCAGACCTGCCACTGTGCGCCCTCCATCTATTCGCTTTACCACACGCTGTAAAGCGACCTGCTTTCTAATGCTAGATCACATTGTAAGGAGCTGGGCTGACATCTAGTGGCCATTGTGAGAACTGCAAATGCTGCAGTGAAAATGAGGTCGGGGAGGGTGCCCCTCCTAAACGTGCCGGATCTGGTGACTTCTTCAGAGTCACTCGTAAGACGCCTCCGGTCCTGATGTCTGGGCCGTGCGTCGGGCTGTTGACATCACGCAGTGCCCCCTGCTGAGGGGAAGCAATTAAAATGCGCGTCTCCTAGCAGCGCCGTCTGCAGAACAATGTGTACGAAGACCCGAGGGGACTGCGCAGTGCAGGCGCAGAGGACGGTCCTGGGCTCAGCGGCTTCCACACAATCCTCTGCACTGATACATTGTAGCAGGTTACCATCGATTAGGGCTGCGCACCTGATTAGCCGATACGTTGTATCGAGCCCCTGGCCTGTTCACTGACAGCAAGCAGAAATGGTTTTTGCATGTTGTTTAATGTGTATTTGGGGGCGATATCACGCCGTGACCCCCCCACACTCGGACTGCTGATTTCCTCTCTGATTGGCCTATGGGAAGAGGTGACGGAGCGCCCGCCGCTGGTAAACTACCGCCCGCTAACGGTTCCGCTGCCCGGCCGGAGAGCAGCGGCGCCCCCCAGTTTGGGCCGTAATTTAATCTTCGCTCCGCTGTAATGGGCTTTTAAACCTGCTCCGGGGCCCGTCTCGCTGGCCGGCGCTCAGGAAAATGAAGCGACTGTCACCGCGCCGGAGAAATATGCTGTCCCAGAAGCCAAAGTTAAAGGTGGGAGCGGGGGGCGCGCTGTCGCTTCTCATTACGGGCAAGCGCTGAGCAGGTTCCCTGGCGGTGGCGGCGGAGGGGCGGTAATTGGCGTTATTGATGGATTCGTCTGAGGGATCAGTCAGAGCCGAGTCCTGGGGGCCCCGAGGCCCTCGTTGCTGCAAATGCAAGACACAGCGGGCTCCTCGGGTGAGATTACACACCGGCCCGTAGACATTAATCATACAATTCACACTCCTCACCCTGCGGGGCCACTAATCCCCCCCCCCCCCACTAAAGGGAGCCACGTGACTGGAAGCCTAGATGTAGCAGAGCTGGATCGCTCCTTTAACTCATTGGGGCTGCAGCACTGGGACAGTAGATTGACCTGTAAATCGGGCACCGCCGCACAGCGTCCTCGGCTCTGCTACATCACCACATACTCCACGGGGAGGAGTGCGGTCCTGTGTGGCAGCAGAGCTGACAGTGTCTGTGGCGGTACAGCCGGGGGTCACGGTTTTAACCCTTTGTTTTTCCTGAGCGTGCACATTTCCTCTGTCCCTGTTCTGTCTGCTCATCACCCAGCTTTCCCGGGTCCTGTAAATGTGCTGAGCTCTGCAGCAGCAGTGGAGAGAGCGGCCATCTGCAGGATTCTGATGGCGCTCAGGGAGCAGGACCTACAGGGGTCGTCACCCAGCTTTCCCGGGTCCTGACTGCCGAATGTACTTGGTATCGGAGGAGTGAGGACGCAGCTCTAGGTTCATGACACTCAGGAGTCTAGGAAAGCTGGGTCACGTCCCCTCCGTGAACGGCTGCCATATTGGTTGTACGGCACCCTGTACAGTGTATAGAGTCTGATAATCCGGCACCCTGTACAATGTATGGAGTCTGATAATCCGGCACCCTGTACAATGTCTGATAATCCAGCAACCTGTACGATGTATAGTGTCTGATAATCCGGCACCCTGTACAATGTATAGTGTCTGATAATCCGGCACCCTGTGCAGAGTCTAGTAATCTGGCACCAGTTCTGTTCTGCAGTTCACGGTCTCGCCACTAGGGGGCTCCCTCCTCTCCCTTCAGCTTGGAAACCACAGATTTCTTTCACTTCCTTAGGCCTTATTCACATGTCCGTATTGTTGAGGATCCACAACACACCTTGCCACCAGCCCCATAGAGATGCCTATACTTGTCTGCAATTGCGGGCAAGAATAGGACATGCTCTATATTATTGCGGAGCCGCCGGCCGGAAGATCGGTGGCGCGCTCCGCAAATGTGGATGCGGAGAGCACAGTGTGTGCTCTCCGCATCCATCACGTCCCCATTCAAAATGAATGGGTCCGCACCCGTTCCGCAGAATTGCGGACGTGTGAATAGGGCCTTACTCTGTATGGAACTGGGATCCCACCCTGTGCCTGGTGCTGGGCGGATCCCGGCCTGTGCCTGGCGCTGGGCGAATCCCACCCTGGTCACCCCTTCGGTATGTCACCAGAGTCGGCTCTCTGACCCCCCCACTCCCGTCACCCCTTCGGTATGTCACCAGAGTCGCTCTCTGACCCCCGTCACCCCTTTGGTATGTCACCAGAGTCGCTCTCTGACCCCCGTCACCCCTTTGGTATGTCACCAGAGTCGCTCTCTGACCCCCGTCACCCCTTTGGTATGTCACCAGAGTCGCTCTCTGACCCCCGTCACCCCTTTGGTATGTCACCAGAGTCGCTCTCTGACCCCCGTCACCCCTTTGGTATGTCACCAGAGTCGCTCTCTGACCCCCGTCACCCCTTCGGTATGTCAGCAGAGTCGCTCTCTGACCCCCGTCACCCCTTTCTGTCCTCTTCCTTTCGCCCGTCTCGTGGCTCCTTCTTTCTTTCTTCTCCCTCCTCTGGATCCGTCTCTTCTCCCTCCTCTGGTTAATGATTCAGAAAGCCTGATTCAGATGGTATCTGTTCTCTCCCTCCTCCGCCTTTTAAATGTCAGCGCAGCGAGCGCACATCTCTCTGAGCGTGCAATGCTCTCGGACAGGGCGCCGATTAGTAGATTTCGCATTCAGCATTGTCGTGGCTCAGGAGCGACAATCACGCTTCCTTCTTTCATTTCCCTGGCACTCGGTGCAGAGCCGACGAATCCAAGATGATTACTGCATCTGCCAGGCGCTTGTGGTTTTTTATACATTTATATTTTTATCCTCTGTCTCCGAAATTTTGACCTTGAACAACATCGGGGCTTTTTTTTTTTTTTTTTTGTATAAATTTTGCATTTTTTTTTTCATTTTGCATTTTAATGTAATAAAATGAAATTTTTTATTTGAAATTGAAGAATAAAATGTATGTAAAATAGAAATTAAATTCTATTTTACATACATTTTATTCTTCAATTAAAAAAATTTTTTTTTACTTTTTTTTTTTTTGTGGTCACTTAATTTTGATATTTAATTTTTCTATTTACATTTTTATTTTATTAGCATTTTTATTTTTCATTTATTTGTTTACATTTTTGGGGTTTTCACTTTTTAAATTTTATTTCCATTTTACATCTATTTTCCATTTACAATTTAATTTTTTATTTGCATTTTTATTTTATCATTTTATTTTTGGGTTCATTGTTTTAATATCTTCAATTTAAAATTCACTACTTTTAATTTTGAACGTCATTTTTAAAATTTTATATTTTTATCTTAACATCTCTATTTTCAATTATTTTACATTCATTTATTTTTTTAATTCATTTTCAATAGTTATTTTAAACTGAAATTTTTCTATTCTACCATTTTTTTTATCATTTTATTTTGTATTCTTTTTTGTTAGTATTTTATTTTTTATATTTTATTTTTCTGTTTTATTTTCTTTAATTTTTTTTCATTAACTTTATCTTTTTTATTTTTCAGTTATTTTATATTTATTTTAATACTAATTTTCATGAATTTTTTTTTTTTTCAATTCTATTTTTCGTTTAATTTACACTTTTATGTTTGACATCAATATATTTTTTTATTTTTTATTTTATTTCTATTTTTTATTATTTTTACATTTTTCTTGCATTGGCTCTCTGCGTGCAATGCAAAAATACAGAGGGGACAAAAATGCATAATTTTCCACAGTAGGCATAATATGGTAGACGCAGTGTATGTATACATTACAAGGAGCGCACGCCGGGGCCTCGCTCATTTTGCATGCGCTGACATAGCCTATGGGCCCTTCTTTCCCGCGCGCGCCGTCGGCTCGTCTATCTAATCCTGTTACCTGACCCGTGGGAAATAGACTTGTGACGGAGCAGAAACCTGAGCACAAGGCCTTAATTACAGCCTACTTCTCCAGACGCGTTACATCACAGAGCGGATACTTAGCTCCCGCTGCTCCTTGTTCTGCCTTTTAATCTGAATGCGGCTGTAGTGTCATTTACACCCCGAGCCGCCGAAATTAGCTGTAAATCCAAACTATTATATGCCGGCTCAGGTGGACTGTAATAACGCCATATACTGCTCATAAATATATAGAGCCGTTTATATGTTACTTTACAAACCCACGCTGACTCCTGACTACTTCCTCTGCCGGTGACGATATTAAGAGGCTGCAGTACCGGACGCGGCCTCTGGGTGTCAGTGTGTAGCCAATAGAAGCAGCTCCGCGGGACGCTGACCGTTCCCCATCGGGCTCTTGGTTTTTATGCTGCACCCCCCGATTGGAGGCGCTGCTCAAGGAGTAATTCTTCAATGTAACGGCCCATTCAGACGGCCCTATTTTGCGGAACGGGTGCGGACCCGATCACTTTAATGGGGCCGCAAAAGATGAGGACAGCCCACCGTGTGCTCTCCGCGTTCGTGGTTCCGTTCCACGGCCCCGCGAAAGGATAGAGCATGCCCTTTTCTCATCCGCAATCACGGACATGAATAGGCCTTTTCTTTTATGGTTGCGAATTGCGGAACGCAAACAGCCGGTATTCGTGTTTTGGCCATGGGCAAAACACTACGCTCGTGTGAATGCGCGCGAACGCTATAAATGTAAGCTTTGGCGGTTCCTATTGGTCAACAAGGTGGGAGACGTACGACTGCTTGGTTTTCTGGAGTCACTCACAATCCAGCTCTGCTTGCTGTCGGTGAATAGAAACTTTCTTGTTTGCAGCTCTAAGGCACAAAGACCATGCCGTCTCACAGCAGAGGGTTTGTTACAGGTGTATCCGGCGTAGACAGAGGGGATTTATTAAGACTGACATTTCGCACGCCGGTCACGGAAGTGCGAGGGGTACATTTGTTAATACGTTTCGGGGCTGCCAGAAATTGAACTGTTATAAATGGGCGTAGATTTGCTCTATTTTTTGGCTTTAGGCCCAACCTACTTTTCTCGCCACTTTCAAAAATTGATGAAAGTAGAAGAAAGTCGGCAATTGTTGCGGAAATATGACGTACTCTTCCTAATTTGTGACTTTTTTGCCCCCCCCCCCTCCCCCGTCCTCATAGTTTGTTACAATGTATCAGCCTGGATACACTTGTACCTAACCTGAGTTTAATAACCTGGATCCCAGATGTTACAGTGTGTCAGTGCACGTATCAGAATTGGACTTTCTATGATATCCGTTCACCAACAGCAAGCACAGATCTTGAAAATGGAAAGGATCCAAAGCACAAAGTTCCAGGTGACTTCGTTATATAGTGATTGACCTTCATTTCCATAAACTGGGGAAACCCCTTTAAGGGTGAATTCACACGTTGCAGGAATTTCTGACCCCGAAGATCATTCACGTGAATGCGGCCGTTTGATTATCCTTCATTCTTCTTAAATCTCTGATGGTTCCTCTTTCTTTCCAGGAGACCATCCGAACGGCGTTGGCCATGGGAGCCGACCGCGGGATCCACGTTGACGTTTCTGCAAAGGAAGCAGAGGCCCTCGGACCTTTCCAGGTCTCGAAGATCCTGGCAGCGCTGGCCAAGAAGGAGAACGTGAACCTGGTGCTCCTGGGAAAACAGGTGTGTGATGTGCGTGCGCCTCCCTCATTACTGCCCCCGCGTCTGATACAGATCCGGCCGCTCCGAGTCACACACCGCTCGCTTGCAGCTAGCGCCCTGCCGGCAGCCATAGTCCTCTGGGGTTCTATCCTATAATGAGGACAAGTAATATGTCACAGCAACACGATAACGAGTCGTCCGCCATCGCTGGCGCTGCCCCTGATGTCCCTGAAGCTCTCTGGGCTTCAGCTAAGACTCCGGCTGATGCATCAAGAAACACCGGGCACCGAACCCCTGACCCGGCGCCCGCCCTGGAGAAGCCCTCAAGGTGGATGACCATACAGCTCTCCCTGGCTCCTGAAGGAGAGATGGACTAACAGCCACGGTGCTGGGGATTTTAGGGGTAACATTTATGAATATTTTGATTTCTATTCTTTATTAACTTTATAATAGGTTCCCTAATATGTTTCATCTGATAATCCAGAACATTTGATAATCTGCTGGTGGGTAGGAGTGCAGCTTTCTAATGTATCTTACCTGCCCCACATGCCAGACTAACAGATGATGAGGGGTGTGTACACCGCGCGCTGTATTCCTCCGTCTCTTCTGTCCTCCTGGGGCCCATCTTGCGTGGTCACCCTCATCCTCTTCAGCACTTTCTTCCGTCTTCTCTCGCAGGCCATAGATGATGACTGTAATCAGACCGGACAGATGACCGCAGCCCTGCTGGACTGGCCTCAGGTACCTCCATCCAGAGATAAGGATCCGGGGTTTCTGTGGGAATGGGGGCCCCCCAACTCCCTCCTAACAAATAATGTCGGGGAAAATAACGATCGAGCAAGTTGAATTTCAACTTGGAAACTGCTTTGATTGAAAACACATGCATGCTTGGCCACATTGAGCAGGCATGTGTATGGGGGAGTCGGGACGGTTATCTGTACGGCCTACAGTGTATGGACTCTTACTTTGATTGACGTTATTTACGGGACAATCATAGTGTGGGGTCCCCTGCAGCAGACCCCCCTCTAAACCATAGAACTGTTCTGCATATGTGGAGTCTTCACCTCCAGCGAGAGAGGTCATGTGATGCCAGATTTCCTGGGGGGGGGGGGCCTTCATCAACCCGCTGCAGCTTAACAATCGGGGAAACGCGTCAGGAACTATTAATGGACGAACGCGTTAGGATTTTGGCCCCGTATATATGAATATACCTGTGGGGGCGATTCTCTCCGCCCATTAATATAGATGTTATTTCCAGGCCACTTTTGCATCCGAGGTTAAAGTGGAAGGCGAGAAGCTGACAGTGATCCGGGAGGTAGATGGAGGGTTGGAAACCATCAGCATGAAGCTTCCAGCCGTGGTGACCGCCGACCTGCGGCTAAATGAACCGCGTTATGCTACTCTACCCAACATCATGGTAAGAGGAGGCCGCAGTGCTTCTGGTGCGGGGCAGGGGGCGCTGAGTCTTACAATACTATATTAACCCTTTGTATGGTGATGGTCAGTATTTAAAGGGGTTGTCTCATCATAGACAATGGGGGCATATCGCTAGCGTATGCCCCCATTGTCTGATAGGTGCGGATCACAGTGCTGGGACCCTCACCTATATCGAGAACGGAGTGGGGAGAGCAGTGGCTGGAGGTTCCCGGATTTCCTGGGGTCCGTCCACCACCCAGCGCTTCTCCCCGCCTCTCCCATAGAAATGAATGGGAGGGTACCACGCATGCGCGGCCCATGTGCCCATTAATTTCTATGTGGCTGGCGGAAATAGCCGAGCCAGCGCTCGGCTATTTTCAGCGGCCCCATAGAAATGAATTGAGGGCGGCTGTGCATGCGCAGTGCACCCTCCTTCACTTTTGGGGCTCCGTGGGACCCACACCTATAAGACAATGGGGGCATATGCTAGCGATATGCCCCCATTGTCTAAGATGGGAATACCCCTTTAAAGGGATACGTACATGCCGTGACGACAGACCATCAAGTGTTTTTGGGCCAAGCACTGGGTGATCCCCTGATTTTTGCTGTTGACCCTGTGCAGGACTTTGGGAAGACCAAGGTGTGGAAATGGGGTGTAAGAGAAAAAACACCAGTCCCCCCTGTCCTGGGTGACCCCATCATGAGAAGCTCATCCAGATACTTGTTATATGCCCCCCATGTGTGCTGTGTCCGTATGGGGGTGGGGGGGGCATTGGCTGCAGGATCCTAAAACACCTATGTGGGGAGCTGTTTGCCATGTAAGCCCTGTGTCGGCAGCAGTGAGGAGACTGCACCTGATGGTCGTCTGTCACTTCTTTCCCTAGAAAGCCAAGAAGAAGAAGATTGAAACTGTGAAGCCGTCAGACCTGGGGGTGGATACTACAAGCCGTGTACATATACTGAGCGTGGAGGACCCCCCGCAGAGACAGGCCGGGGTCAAAGTGGAAACCGTAGAGGATCTTGTGAACAAGCTGAGGGAGAGCGGCCACATCTAGTAAGTGCCGAGGGCGATGTGTCTGACACCTCGTAGGTCCCTACAGTCACTGGCACTCCCCCTTAAAGGGGTATGCTGTGGAGGCAAATGTAGAAAGTGATTTTGGTTGTTATCGTGTCTCCCATGGACTTCAGTGGAGACTGCCAGCAATCCTGTGCTTTCATCCCGTGACCTCACCAGTTCGCTTTTAAGCTCCTGTGGTGTTCTCCCAATATCCGTAGCCAGCCATCCGCTGGGAGAGACTGAAGTGGGGCTCCCTTCAATCATGTCTTAGGGAGTCCCTCTGATGCGATGAAGCCCCATAGACGGCGCGGAGACCATTAAAGCGGTCATCCCATTACAACAATAATCCACAGGATAGGGGATACGTTTCCGATTGTCGGTGGTCCGACCATTTTGGCCTCTGCTGGTCACGAGTAGACGTGCGTTGGTGTGCGTCGCCTAATGCATGCATTCACCTATTTCCATAGAGTTGAATGGAGCGAGAGCAGGGATGCATGTCCACTGCTTCATTCAGAACACCGGCCCCAAGACACGACACCTCCATAAAGTGCGGCTCGTGCCAGGAAACGATAATCCCACGAGCCGCCTCTGCATCCAGAGCAAAAAAAATAAATCCAAATATGGGCCCGGTCTTCAATGGGTTAAATCAAGCACCTGGAGCAGGGACCTTCCGGCTCGGCACTTTAACCCCTGGTTCGCCGGGCAGCTTGGAGGTGGGTAGCGCCCTGCAGCTGCTCCGAGCCTCACCAATTAGACAATTAATTAATGTAAGTCGGTAATTGAAGTTGTCATCCTGCGATGTGAAGTGGCTGCTGTCAGGGGGGCGAGGAAATGGCATCAATATTTTGGTGCCTAATTTGATAAATGCTAATTTGATAAATATGTTTTTAATCATGTTTTGTTTACGGGGGTTTTTTAATGTGTCGCGCACAGACAGCGTGACAAACAGCGTGTCATCTCCGGCTCGCCGGCGTGCGCGTGTATGGAAAGTGTGCCAGCCGACCAGCAAGTGGGAAGATATTAAGAAGGTGCTTCACAGAACCCCTCAAATTTACGCAATGTATTATGATCTCTGTTTGCTGTCAGCGAATGGGGGCAGGATGCAAATCCTTTCCGACCACAGACATCCTTGTATCCTGCATAGGTAACCCTCTGAACAGCCCGGGACTCCAGACTGCTACCGGATACATTGTAACAGACATGATCGCTAGTAGCGCCACTGGTATCTTCTGTTCAAAAAGAATTAGATACATTGTGGTAACCCCTTAGCTGATAATAAAAACTGTAATGTTCCGCTTGCTGTCACTGAATGGAAGTGTGCTGTCATGTTCTAGCAAGGGTCATACAGACCCCTAGAACATGTCTCAGGCTTAACACACCAAGGCAAGTAGACTGACAAGGCAAGGACCAAAAACGAATGCTTTATTCACAGAGATCTAGACATGGCAGGAAACTGGACCAGCAGGTAAGGGACCAGTGGCAGGTAGTACCACCGGACCCAGTGCAAAGGGCGGAGATTCAGGGAGCCCCGTTCTTTCACATAGCCCCATGGTGGGGATGAGTTTAGCCGAGGGCTCACTGGTCGCACCGCCAGGATATTCTCTGTGCACTTGGCCACTTACCTGCAGAGACTGACGGTGCAAGCACCAGAGGGCCACACAAACATAGGGACTGGAACCCAAACTACCACCCAGAACACAGTACAGACAGGGCGCACAAACAGATGCCTGGACCCCATGCAGAACAACACGTGGCGGTCACAGGCAGAGCTGCACACATAGACTAGATGTCCTCCCTCCGCAGAACCCAGGGGCCCTCTCACTGACTCGGACTATCAGAAGATGCAGAACCGGACTCGGTGACCTTGATGTCTCACTAGGTGACCACACAGACGGGGCAGATAGAATAACCCAGGTCAGGTGGAGACAGACTGACCCCAAACGCACAGCTAACGGGAAAATAAAGAGCCGGATAACAGGTCATCTGACCGCCTAGCGGACACACCCAGACAGAACCAGGAGTAACGAGAACCGCAGCAGGGAACAGTTCACACACGGGTCACATATACTGCAGCCAGCACGCTGCTAACAACCGGCATACATGGAACCCACCGTAGGGCGGCCATAAACCGTGACAATAGGGAAGGCACAGGGGGGGACCAATACAGGCCACAGCTACCGTAACCCACCTACACGGAATCCACCGCAGCCAAAGCGCTACTAAAGCGAGTACGGACGGCAACCCATGACGCAATGAACTACACTGTGACACGTGCTTGTTTACATCCATAGCCTGTAAAGCCCTACACATGGAACAAACCCTCAGCTGTGAGAAGTAGTAGCACTGTATCCAGGCTAGACAGTCCTCAGAACAAGTCTGGCCAGTATATTGCAGTGTATGGAATTCATCTGCGCTGATACATTGTAGCAAACCTAGTACAGGTAAATCCAGGTTGTTTTTTGGATACCGTTGTAGCAAACCCTCAGCTATGAGCAGGACTGGGTTCAGGATTGTAGATGTAAACAGGAATGTTTTCGTTCACTGACAGTAAGCTGAAATATGGAGTTAGTCTATTAGAAGTTTCCAGAACCTTTTCTTTGACGGTGATTACACTTTAGTTACATAAAGCCTCCTCGGAGATGAGCGGGCAGATACCGGGCGTGCAGACGAGGGCTGTGTTCATGGGTCACCCCCTTTAAGTGGTTCTGTATAAGGGGGCGCACAGCTCTATGCTGCTGATCCGTCTCTAGTCTCCATGACTCTGGGGTCTTATTACCACCAGAACCAGTGACTCCTGCAGTAACCCTTCCCCCGATGGCCGGAGACCAGTCGCCCAGATGGTGGCGCGGCGCCCGCGTCACATAAATGACATTCATAACACTCTAATGAGCTGCTGGCGTGAGAGGGGTTAAGGAGCTGCCAGGGCTCGTCATCTCTCGGGTGTCCCAGTCTTTGTGACAGCGCTCGGAGGAGCAGTCATGTCGGGTCACGCCGTGCGCTGGGGGAACAGCTGTGACAATCCTCCTGCGGATGTTATCACACACGGTACGCCGCTGCCGAATCTCCTATCTGCGCTGCCGCCTGACAGGTGACAAATAAGAGAGCCATGTGTCCCTTCAATCTGCACACCACGAGGGGGGCGCCGAAATATCTGCTGGGTGTGCAGACTGACTGCCAGGAAGGCAGAGGACGGGGACAGATACTGTCAGTCACTAGGAGGTGACGGCGGGGGGCGTGCGTGCGGCTCGGGGCCCCAGACAGGTGTCCAGAATTCATCCGGACTGCTCAGTAGAGTAGGTCACAGGGCACTGTATGTACCAACCTACCTTATTAAAGGGGCTCTCCCGCCCCGTCTACACACTTCTTTTACACCACTACCTGTCACAGACCTCAACCTTCCCAGGACCATCACGGGTTATGAGCTAATACTTCTTGCAGCTGAGGGTTTGCTACAATTGTATCCGGTCTAGACGATCCTCGGTCTGTCCTGATAGTTTGTTACAGTGTATCAGTCTGCTGGAGTGCAGGGCGTTGATTTTACCTCTGCAAGCTCTCGTTTAGGTGTGGAGAGACGCCAGTGCACGCTGGGTGGAGTAGTACCTGAGGCAAGGGTTCGGCGGTCACATAGTATCATGTGCGAGTGGTATTCTAATAAACAGAATGCATGCAGGCTACCTGATGGACATGACGTGGCCCCACATGCCGTAGGGCCCCACCACGCCTGACGTTCACGTTATGGGTGCTGCATTCTCTGCTGCCGTCCCATCATGGACTGATCAGAAGAAGCACAAAGCTTCTCCGACTGAAGACCGAATCAGTCCACCTCGACATGGGCCCCAGGACTAGGGTCACGTGGTCACTCGCCCCCTCCTGCATACATTTATACCCACTATGGAGTCCTGTATGCAGCCCCCCTGCGCCTCTCCCGTCCATCACACCTAATAATGCAAGCGTCTGGTGACCCCGTGATTGACAGTGACTTTTTATACGTGAGAGGGACGCCTGCTGTGCCCCGGACACAGTGCCCAGCATCACCTGCAGGATATTCGGGTATAATGTACCGCAGGAACGCTGCTGCCCAGCAGTGACGCTTCGTGTGTCAGGGGTTTCCATTGGATCGTGCTGATTGTTCAGTTTTATTAAATAGGTCGATGTTTTATTTTCTTTTGCCAAAAAACCTGCTTTCCTAGACGGCAGAATAACAAATCAGACTGCTATGTACTGTTAGACATTTGGGTTGGGTGACCCCCTGTCTTTGGAGCGGTAACTACAGCCATATTCAGTAACTGCCCCCTAGAGTCACATAGGGACCGAGCTCCGGGATTTCCAGACCCTGAAATGATAAATAAGGCTGGTTTAGCCCGGTTTTCCACTGAGCAGGCAGGGATCTGGGCACTTCAGTGCAGGACGACGCAGAACAGCCGCAAATATATTGCTGTATAATAGCAATGGTAGTTAATGGGCTTATGGTAATAACCCTTTCTATGCCCTACACCCCCCAGGGAGAATGCCAGTATTCCTGGTATCCCACAGCAGAGAGAGAGTTAATGTGTGCGACCGAAGAAAGGTTTATGTCAGAATCCCCTTGGAAGCTAAAAGGTTAATGGCTTCCTTTCTCAATGGTTGATTTCCATGGCCCCCCCCCCCCCCTTTTCACACAGACTTCTCTCCATACTCCCCTTTCTCAAACATAGTGCTCCTTATGCCCCCTACACATTCATTGATCGCCATGGTCTCCCCTCACTCAGCCTGCTCCCCTCTCTCTCACACGGCCGCTCCATCTCTCTCTCACTCTCTCGCACGGGCCGCTCCGGCTTCTCTCTCTCTCTCTGTCTCTCTCTCGCACGGGCCGCTGCTGCTCCTCTTCTCTCTCTCTCTCTCTCTCTCTCTCTCTCTCTCTCTCTCTCTCTCTCTGTCTCTCTCTCGCACGGGCCGCTGCTGCTCCTCTCGCTCTCTCTCTCTCTCTCTCGCTCTGTTTCTCGCTGTTTCTCGCTCTTTCTCTCTCTCTCTCTCTCTCTCGCACGGGCCGCTGCTGCTCCTCTCGCTCTCTCTCTCTCGCTCTTTCTCTCTCTCTCTCTCTCTTTCTCTCTCTCTCGCCGCTCCGGCTCCTCTTGTACAGGGTTGTGACTTGTTTTGTGGGCCCTTGCTGCATAACTGGTTCACTTTGCCAATCCGGACTCTAGGAAAGATGGATTTTCAATCACTGTTGACTGCAGGTGGATACTCTATCACCCAGATTTCCCAGACCCATGAGTGATAACTTAGACAGGACTATGTCCCTTCCATGATTACCAGAGCATAACAGACTATTTAGCCTATCAGGACTTCAGGAGAGTTGGGTGACAGCTATAAGTACGTGCGGTTGTATGCATTGTGGCCCCCAGACTCCGCAGCTGGTGTATCGGCCTGGTTATCGGGTCACCATTATCACAGCTTTATTAGACAAGTTTGCCACTCAGGGCTCGAGGAAAGCTGGGTCGAGCCCCCATTACAGTTGTCACCCAGTGTCCTGGTTTGTCAGTGGTTTGTGTCCTGCGCTATTCTCTCTCTGTAAATTGGCTGGTTTGCCTTTCCGGTGGCCACGTTGGTTGTCACCCAGCTTTCCCAGAATCTGACGCCTTGTAAGTAACCCTGCTGTTTTCCAGATTCCAGCTACTGCTGTGACTTCTGCTGCAGATGCCAGAGGAGCGGGACTCGTCACATCCGGCTGTACCGTCCCCATCACCCATCGATGCCTTGCCGGATCACTGCCGGCCGCCGGTTACCACTGTAGCAGCCTCTCGATAAGTGAGAGACGGGCAGAGGAGAAGCAAATGGAGATCAATGAGGTTTTGTGTATTTTTTTTTTTTTTTGTTTTTTCTTCTCTCAGTTGTAATTAAGATTTGTCTATAAATAAACGTTCCTCCTTTGTACGTCCGGAGCGCAGCTTCCTTGTGATTATTTAATAATGGCGCCCTGTGGGGGACGTGAACCGTGCGGAGAAGATAAAGGAGCTACAGTGCAAGTGCGGCCATGTGTAACCCTCTCCCCTGGATCCTGAGGAAGTCAGTGACTCGCACAAAATTATCAGTCTGTTAATATCCCAGCGTCCGCAGGATCCATGTAATTATCTATGATTACCAGACCTGTATTACTGGAATATCATGGACAGATCCAAAATTCTACACTGATTATCTTCCTAATATATCTTTATAGCAATAATAGCTCAGATTTCCTGATACAGAGCTCCAAATCCCCTACATAGACAGCTAACGTTCGGACTACCAGCAGTCCCCACTAGAGGGAGCTCACTGCATACTGTTAATGCGTAGGATTCTATAGTAAAACTGTACGCGCTGAGCTCCCCCTTGTGGTGGCTGCAGGAAGCCTGAGCTTTGTCATGTACCTGTCTGTGCAGTGGATTTGGAGCTGTGTATCAGAAATCATGAAGAGCTGATTATGGAATGTAATCCTAATGCTCCAGCCTGTGGTTTTTCTGCCAGTCTAGCGCTCTCTGCTGAGACTTCTTTTCCAAAACCCAGATCGTCATGCTCATTGTCAAATATTTGCTGGAACTTCTTTGTGTCACGTCTGCTTCAACCACTAAAAGTACTTAACACCACTGGAATGCAAAATTGTCAAATCCCCAAAATTTGGGGCAAATCATTATTTTCCCTTATGCCCATGACGGCACCCTTGAGAGAGCCCGCCTCTGTCCAGGACAGGAAACAGGAACTTTGGTCTAGAGCTTCTTAAGGAGGCACCCTGCCTCTATCCACCAGTTCCTGTTTCCTGTCCTAGGGATAGGACGCGTTTTTCTGGCGAGCTACAGAGGCTTCATGGCCCCGTTGGTTTTGTCCTTACAGGGGATACCTGGTAGGTCGTAAGTCTCCACTAGGAGCCGTCTGGAGACTGGATTTTCCCTCTATCCAGTCTCGGGGTAGATCGGGTCGTTGTCTGCCGGCAGTACCAGTTGTAGCGCGAGGTATGGCTGTCACGCTGGAACCTCCTGGCGGTGTTCGGGAGGTCCAGGGCCTTTTCTTCCGCCTGCCGCATCTCCGATGGCCTTACAGAGGGGGGGGTGGAGTGTCTTTTCTTGCTCTTGTGTGCAGCACGCACCGAAAGTGACGTAGCGTCACTTCCGGTATTTGGAACGCACAGTGTTCCGGAAGTACAGATCAGGAGGCTGCTGGCGGGCAGGGGCTGGGACCAGACCTGGGGTATTTTAACTCCGATTAGTGCGCAGGTGGAAGGGTTCCAGCCAGCCTAAGAACGTCGGCAGTATTCTTATGGAAGACCCGCCATCCCTGGACCTTACATGGAAGAAGAGGGTGGTCAGCGCACTGGTGACTAGGACCACCATGATACAAGATCGGTACTGCTGGTGGGGTAAGGGGGTTAATCCACCAACTCTTTTGCTATTGTCCACACTCTAATAGGGCCATTGTGTTTGTTATTATTTCTAGAATATCAAAAAGAGCCCTAGGAAGGCAACTTGTACGAAAAAAAAACTAGCCCCCTCCTGGCCAAAATTACTTTGCCAGCACTGTATAAATAAAATGGTAGCGGAAGAATCCCCATCATTTATGCAAAGTATCAAGAATATGGTGAAATCTGAGATTGCGGATTCTCTGAAGGAATTTAAGAGATTCCTTCCGTCTTCATCTCTTGGCAGACAAGGTCATTCTAGCCGTAATTCAGACCCAGACTCTTCTGATGCCGAGGCGGAACAGGGAGAGGTTCGGGACAGTTCGGATTCATCCTCGGAGGAAGAATCTGTGGGTAAACCATTGTTCTTCCATAAGGACACAGATTCTTTACTAAAAGCCATCAGAGCTACAATGACAAGTCTAAGGCCTCATGCACACGACAGTAATTTTATGCGGTCCGCAAAACGGGGTTCCGTGATCCGTGTCAGTTTTTGCTTCCGTTGTGTTTCCGTGTGTCTTCTGTTTATTTTAGCGGACACGACCCAAAAGATTTTACCAAAAGACAGGCTGACAATTTTTGCCAAGTGCCTGCCAAGGGATCCGCAAAACAAACGAACGCGGATGACACACGGATGGCCATCCGCATTTTTTCACGGTCCCATTGACTTGAATGGGTCCGTGAACCGTTTTTCACGGACAAGAATAGGACAGGTTATATTTTTTTGACGGACTGGAATCACGGACGTGGAGGACAAACGGTGCGTTTGCCGAGTTTTCCACGGACCCATTGAAAACCAATGAGTCCGCAGAAAATCACGAAAAACGGCACAACGGACACGGAATCAAACAACGGTCGTGTGCATGAGGTCTAAAGAACAAAAGACGGTCCAACAGATAATGTTCGGCGACCTGGGTCATAAAAAGGCGAGGGCTTTCCATATAAATGAAAACAGAAAATCCCTAATTCAAAAGGAATGGAAGAAACCAGACAAAAAGTTCTTCATTCCTAGAAATGTTAAGAAGAAATGCCCCTTTGACGAAGGAGAATGTCCTACCTGGGATAGACCTCCTAAAATAGATGCCCCTATTGCCAAGATGTCCAAAAGATCGGCCTTACCATTCGAAGACTTAGGTTTTTTTAAAGGGTCCGATGGACAGGAAAGCGGAGGTATACCTTAAAAACACTTGGGAGGCCTCTACTCAGGCATTTAAACCTAATATCCCCGCGAGATCCCATAAGCTGTGGTTGCAGGACTTCGAGTCCCATAAAGAAGGCAAAACTCCAAGAGAACAGTTATTAGAAGTATTTCCTACTATTCTGAAAGCTGACGACTTTATCTCCGCTTCCGCGGATGCTTTAAAATGAAAGGCTAGGTAGCTAATTCAGCAAGAAGGGCCGTCTGGCTAAAACGTTGGACGGGAGATACAGGGTCAAAAATAAACTATGTGCCATCCCGTGTCAAGGCGATTTTATGTTTGGGTCAGCTTTAGACGACCTTTTAGAAAAGGCTTCGGATGATGAAAGGTTTTCCGTCCAGGCCTACTAGAAATCGTCAGTTTTTTCGTAAAAACAAAAAGGATTTTAACCAAGATAAAAGGCAGAAATACTGGAAGGACAACAGGGGTAGGAAAGAACGGTTTCCTTTTCAGCTCTCAGTCCAGTTCTCGTTCAAAAACCAATCAACAATACATAGTACATAAGGCCGGAAAAAGCCCTCTGTCCATCCAGTTCGGCCTGTCATCCTGCTAGTTGATCCAGAGGAAGGCAAAAAAAAAACTTTGATGGTTTTCTTCCGGTGGGCGGAAGGCTATCTCTTTTTTTTTTTCTCACACTTGGGGAAGGATTTCGGCAAGTCCGTGGGTTTTGGGAGTCATAAGAGATGGGTTTCGTCTAGAGTTCACCTCTTCTCCACCGGAAAGAATGAAGCTTAAATTTGGATCAAGACTCCATAAAAACCAAGCTTTAAAACAAGAGATTTTTTTCCCTTTTAAAAAAGGTTTTGGTTCAGGTCCCAGTCTCAGAAAGAGGAAGAGGTTTTTTATTCATCCCGTTTTCTGGTTCCCGAACCAGACGGGTCATTCAGGATGATAATAAGCTTGAAATACCTAAACTAATTTCTCAAGGGGGCGTGGCCGGAAGCCGGTATGTGAGGACGCGTTTGGCAGAGCTCCGGGCTGTGAACCCCAGCTTCTCATTGATCCTGAACGTAATCCGGCGCAAACATTACCTCGAGAGAGAGCAGGAGACCGGGGAGGTCCCGAAAACCGAATATGTCCAGAAACAAATCCCTGTCGGCAGCAGAAAGGCTTAGAGAATTTACCCGCACAGAGACCCAAGATGGCGCCGGCGGGAGCACGCGAGCCGCGCCTCCTGCTGCCTCAAACGAATCCCCTGCTCCTCAGGAGGACGTCGATACCGAGCCTGAACCCTCTCTTAAGCAAGTGTCCGACCAGCTACTGCAGGCTATCGCAATCTGTAAGTCCTCCATGGTGGGCAAATTAGAGGAGGTTAAAATGGACATTAGCTTACTGCGGCATGACATGCAGAATATGAGAGAGAGGATTACTGAGACTGAGACCAGGATGTCTGGTGTGGAGGACCACATGGCTCCCATTCCAGATCAATTGCGTGCATTAGAGAGGAAAGTGGACTTTTGGCAGCAGAAATGCGACGATTATGAGAATCGTACACGCCGCAATAATTTGCGTATTGTGGGAATGCCGGAAAGGGTGGAGGGCATGGATCCATGTGCGTTTGTCACTAAGTGGCTACGAGACACGTTCCCAGACGCTGGGTTTTCTGCTGCGTTTATTATTGAGCGAGCACATCGTGTACCGGCTAAACCACTACCACCTGGGACTCCACCGAGACCTCTGCTGGCCAGGCTCCTAAACTCCACTGACCGGGATATGATACTTCGATTGGCCCGCCAGAAACAAGAGCTGCGGTATGACAACTCAACTATTATGCTATTTCCTGACTTCTCAGCCGAACTCCAGAAGAAGAGAGCAACTTTGTGGCAGTGAAAAACGCCTGCGTGACTTGGGACTCCCGTACTCAATGGTGTATCCGGCGCGGCTGCGGATTGTAGACGGTGACGTCAGCAGATTCTACAGTACCCCGGCTGAGGCGGCGGCGTAGATTGACAACAGACACCGTGCGTCGAGAAGCCCGAGATGATGCACCGTTGGACTCTAGGAAGTTTGTTATCTGATCCCCCCTTTTAGGACTCCAGGCTGCTGCTCCTGTGCAGATAACTACCACTCGCATTTCTTTCGCTGTGCTAGGCTGATGTCCTACAGGTTCCCTGTCCTTCTCTCCCACCTACTTCCTTATTCTTCCAACTCCTTGTCTCCTGCCTTCCTCTTTCCCCTTCTCCCCTTTTTTCCTTCACCTCCATCCTTCCCTCCTCCTTTGTTGTTTTTAGTATATGTCAGTTTGCGCATATGTCGACCACATACTGGCCCTATTGGACTCAACATTAGTTGTGTCTCACATACCTCTTATTGTCCAACTACACAGAGGACCAGTGTGTGAGTGGATATTGTAAGAGGTCGGGGCGAACAGCCCTCTAGTTCTGTTCCTCTTATTTTGTTGCGTGCATTTGGTATACCTTACCAAAGCACACCCCGTGTTTTTACTAGCCACGGGACTTGGTCAGCTTTTCCTCCAAAATTGGTGGATCGCTGATTAATACGAACCCAGAAGTTTGCCCTTGGTTTGGGTCTTTTGATTGTTCAGTTGATAATGCTTAAATTCACTAGTTTGTTGTATTTTATAGGTCTGTCTTGGCGGTGTATGGGTCGGTACATGGGAAGATTGGAGATATTTGTTCGGATGGGTCGAGAACCCCGGGAAATTCCGCACTGGTGTACATTAGTCACAGAATTACTATGGCGGATATTCGCATATTGTCTTGGAATGTGAGAGGTTTAGGGAGCAACAGGAAGCGCACCATGGTCTTTTCAGCTGTCAGGAAAATTAACCCCCATATTCTGTGCTTACAGGAAACACATCTGACACCTGATACTACCCGTCGGATTCAGAAACCGTGGGCTCAGTGGGCGGGCCACTCATGCCATACCAATTTGTCCAGGGGGGTATCCATTCTAGTGCATAGATCCCTTAGATGGGAACTCGATAAGACACAAATTGACCCCGGTGGGAGATTTGTGTTTGTAGCAACTTATGTTAATAGCATCCTCTATGTTTTACTGGGCATATACATACCGCCACCTGCCACCTTACAGGTTTTGACGCAAGCTGCTAGTTTTGCGGCACTATACCCTCAGGCCAGAGTGCTGTGCATGGGCGATTTCAATATGACCCTACATTCGCACATGGATCGGTTCTCCTCTACAAATCCGGTAGATCGGGCTGCATTCCACAGATCCCCATTAGCTGGTCTGATGGAAGAAGTGGGGTGGCTAGATTTGTGGCGGGTGAAGAACCCGGATGAAAGGAGATATTCCTGTCACTCTGCCAGCTATAATACATTATCTAGAATCGATTATGTCTTGGGTAATCTAGCTATGTACTCAGTACCGTACCAGGCTGAATATATACAACGTGGTGTTTCTGACCATTCCTCGGTATTGTTGAGAATTGAGGTGGGTGAATGTGTGCAGAAGCGGTCTAAACGAATACATCCCTTTTGGCTCACCTTGTTTACGCCTTCAGACCGCATCCCTGACCAATTGGCGATGTTTATGGATGACCATGTGGACCATGATGACCACTCATTGGTGTGGGAGACACTGAAGGCGTACTTAAGGGGCTGCTTACGGTCCTCTATATCCTTTATTAAGAAAGCAACTGCTAGACAAGAGGAGGAGGCGGCTTGGATTGCTCCAGGCTTGAAAGGATGTATATTGAGAACCCGACAGATGACAATAGGTCTGCTTGGTTGTTGAAGGGGCGCCATTATTTGACCATCTTGAAGGAAAAGGCACAGCGCAAGCTGTTTTTCACCAAGCAGTCATACTTTGAGCTGGGCAACCAATCCAGCAAGCTTCTGGCACATATTGTGAAACAAAATCAGTCCTCACCAGCTATTCTCCGCATTTAAGCGGTAGATGGCTCCGTGATCACTGAACCTGATGCTATAGTCGGGAGATTTCAGGAGTTCTATCAGGAATTGTATACTGCTAGGGTGGAATATTCTGAAGGGGAAGTTCTGGATTACCTTGGTGACCTGCAATTCCCCACTTTGGCGGAGGGAGATGTGGCCGCCCTGGACGCCCCGATATCAAGGGCCGAGATTGCGGATGCTATTAAATCCCTTAACAAGGGGAAGTCCCCGGGTCCTGACGGACTACCATTGGAGGTGTATGCTAAGTATGCGGAGATTGTGACTCCTTCTCTACTTAACATGTATATGCACTCCTTTACCATCGGATGCTTGCCGCCTTCCCTATATGATGCTACTATCATAGTCCTTCTCAAACCAGGTAAGGACTCGACAGAGTGTGGGTCTTACAGACCGATATCTTTGTTAAATCTGGACTATAAAATACTGGCTAAAATATTGGCGCAACGTCTCAGTAAATGTATCTCCTCACTGATTCACACAGACCAATCAGGTTTCATACCTGGCAGATCCACCACGGATAATATCCGGAGGGTGCAGGTGGTAACCCAGATTGGGACGAGGTGGAAGGAGGAGTGGGCACTGGCATCTTTGGACACGGCCAAAGCATTTGATTCGGTGGAATGGCCGTACTTGCTTGCAACCCTCAAGTGCTTTGGCTTTGGTCCTAATTTTATCCGATGGATTTCTATCCTGTATAAACACCCTATGGCTAATTTATTGGTCAATGGTGCTCTATCGCGGGATTTCAGATTGGGACGGGGAACGAGACAGGGCTGCCCACTCTCTCCGCTATTGTTTGCTTTGGCCATAGAACCATTAGCCATACGTATACGTCATGATACTATCTATCAGGGTGTTAGGATAGGAGATGTGGAGAACAGAGTCGGTTTGTATGCAGACGACATGGTGCTTTTCATGTCTAACATGGACGATACGCTTTCTAGAGCTATCCAATTGATAGAAAACTTTGGCCGTTATTCAGGTCTCCTCATTAACTGGTCCAAATCAGCGCTATGTCCTCTGTATGCAACGGATCCTGCTACACATAGAGGCGACCTGCAGGTTGCATCCAGTTTTAAATATCTGGGGATAAATATTGCCACGGATACGTCATCATTTCATGCACTGAATATTCAACCTCTTCTAGAGTTTTGTAAAGAGAAGTTTAGAGTATGGGGGTCTTTGCCATTGTCGGTAGCAGGGCGAATTAACTTGATCAAATTGATTGTACTACCCAAATGCCTGTACGTTATGGAACATGCACCATGTATAATACCCAAAACCACCTTCCAAAAGTTTAAGTCTATGATATCGGCATTTGTCTGGGGATCGTCCAGAACTAAACTGTCCGCTGATAACTTAAGCAGACCGAGAGGTCAAGGGGGATGTCATTACCTGATCTTTACATGTACTATTTGGCAGGACAATTGCGCTTTGTTAAATCGTGGATTTCCACTGACTACCAGCCTGGTGGTACGGAATCCCACTTAGCTGTGTATCTGGGAATTAAAACACTTTGGCCGGTACTGGAACAGCCTGTACTATTTTCAGGAAAGCTGTTACCTATTCATAGGCTAGCCATCCAAGTATGGAGGGCGTGTAGAGACCATACATGCGTTTACTGATTCCATCCCTGGGATTCCTATCTGGGACAATCCTATGTTTCCACAACTGCTGGTTCTTCCTGAGCCTCAGTTCTGGAGAGACCGTGGTGTGCACACTCTGGAGGCTTTGTATGCAGATAATATATTTCTCACCTTTGAAGATATGAAAGATAAATATGACCTACCCAGAAGCTCGTTTTATAAATATCTCCAACTGAGACATGCTATGCAGGTACACTTTAGCAATTCACCGGTGTCTATCTCCAATTTTCCCATGATAGGGGTTATTCGATCCCAAGGACCGCGTGGGTTTATATCAGCACTATATACTCATTTACTGGGAACTAAGTTCAAATCAGTTCCTGTGCCGGCGATCGCCAAGTGGCAATCCGTAATTACTGACATGTCGGATGAGGATGTATTGGATGTCTTGAGTCACCACCCTGGTCTCCCCTGCAATTAACAATAAGTTTATCCAATTATGCATTGTGCACCAGAGTTATCTTTCTCCCTCACGACTGTATAAAATGGGCAGGGTGGATCACTCCAGATGCCACAGGTGTGGTATGATTGATGCCAATTTCTGGCATCTCATCTGGGCTTGTTCCTATATCCAGACCTTTTGGAGAGAGGTACTTGCCTTTATATCGGAGCTTGTTGGCTCTGATATTCCCTTACTGCCCTTGGTCTGCTTGTTCGGCATCGTTACTGATACTGACTACTCACATTATGTCAGAATCTTCCTCAGGGAATCACTCTTCTTGGCGCGTAAAGCTATTGCGCTTCGATGGATGGGAGATAAGCACCCGACTTTGTCTCAATGGAAGCGGTTAGTCAATGAGATAATTCCCTATGCCAATATTGTTTATAAGAACCGAGGGAAAGCTGACAAGTTTCTGAAAGTGTGGGGACTTTGGTGCTCCTCTCCTCACACTCTATTTCACCCACGACGCTTGTTGAATGTCCTTAATGCTCTCAATTGAACGTCTGACACTTGTGTCTACCTTTTGAGCTTTTGGTATTAAATATGTACTGTCTATACTGTACTGATCTATTTGAATCTCCATGTTGATCTTGTATACTTGACATGACCTACACTGTTTGCTAAATACTGATTGTATTTTGAATTTGTTCAATAAAACGAATTTAAAAAAAAAAACTAATTTCTCAAATACAAGAAATTCAGGATGAATCGGTGCGATCAGCAATAAAGCATCTTTTTCCAGATTGTGTCATGTCAACCCTAGACCTAAGAGACGCATACTACCACATTCCAGTTCATACGGACTCCAGATATCCATGGAGGGGCAGATACATCACTTCCAATTCAGAGCACTTCCTTTTGGAGTTTCCCAAGCTGATGGCAGAAGTGACGGGTCATGTCAGAGAAAGAGACATTCTAACAATTTGTGGTAGCAGAATCAGAAAACACTTTGTCTTCCCGTCTCTCAGAAATAATCAAAATATTGGAAGAGTTAGGCCTCTTTCACACGAGCGTGTCCGGATGCGTTGCGGATGCGTTCAGTGAAAACTGTGCGATTTCACAGGCAAAGCCATTCAGTTTTTCTTACGATTGTGTTCAGTTGTGTTCAGTTGTTCATTTTTTGATGCGTTTTTCACGCGCGTGATAAAAAACTGAAGGTTTACAAACAACATCTCCTAGCAACCATCAGTGAAAAACGCAACGCACCCACACTTGCTTGCGGATGCAATGCGTTTTTCACGCAGCCCCATTCACTTCTATGGGGCCAGGGCTGCGTGAAAAAAAACGCTCATGTACACAGACCCATTGAAATGAATGGCTCAGGATTCAGTGCGGGTGCTATGCGTTCACGTCACGCATTGCACTCGCCCGTGTGAAAGGGGCCTTAGGTTGGCAGATAAATTGGGAAAAATCGAACTTGACTCCATCAAGGAGATGCCCCTTTCTAGGTCTAGTCCTGGACTCGGTAAAGCAATGTTGTTTCCTCCCTCCGAACAAAATCCCCTGAATATTGGAAGATGTGCAGTCCCTAATTATATCAAAACACAGAACCATCAGGCAAGGAATGGCGGTGTTAGGCAGGACGACTTCCACAATTCCTGCAGGCAAATGGGCTTTGTTGCATTCCCGGAAGCTTCAGTGGCAGATTGTGCGAGAATGGCAGGGGTCGCTATCCTCTTTGGATGCTCCGCTTCCTCTTCCATCCCAGGTCATACAAACCCTTCAGTGGTGGTTAGACCCATCAAATCTGTCACAGGGCCTCCCCTGGGATCTGCAAGAGCAAATCTCAATCACCACCGATGCAAGTCCGACGGGTTGGGGGCATACTGTCAAGAGGAAGTCGTTCAGGGAGAATGGAGCCCACTAGAAAGACGGGACTCTCAAAACGTAAGAGAGCTGAGGGCAGTGCTGCTTGCCCTAACAGCCTTTCTACCAAAAATAAAGGTTTTCTCGGACAACACCTCGGTGGGATCTTATTTAAACAGACAAGGTCAGAAGGTCTTATGTCTCTTACAGACAAGATTTTTTCCCTAGTTCTTCCCTCGGTTTCTTTTGTTAAAGCAGTCCACTTTGGAGGCACAGAAAACAAAAAAGCAGATTTTCTAAGCAGGAACCATTTAGATCAAGGGGAGTGTTGTTTAAATCCAACGGTCTTCAGGCAGATAGTCCGTCTATGGGGAGATCCTCAGATAGACATATTGGCAAACAGGCAAAATCGGGAATGTCATCTCTTCTTCTCTCTAAATCCAGAAGATTCACCAACAGGAATACAAACCGGATTCCAAAAAATTTGGGACACTAAACAAATTGTGAATAAAAACTGAATGCAATGATGTGGAGATGGCAAATGTCAATATTTTATTTGTAATAGAACGTAGATGACAGATCAAACGTTTAATCCGAGTAAATGTATCATTTTAAAGGAAAAAATTTGTTGATTCAAAATTTAACGGTGTCAACAAATCCCCAAAAAGTTGGGACAAGTAGCAATAAGAGGCTGGAAAAAGTAAATTTGAGCATAACGAAGAGCTGGAAGACCAATTAACATTAATTAGGTCAATTGGCAACATGATTGGGTATAAAACGAGCTTCTCAGAGCGGCAGTGTCTCTCAGAAGCCAAGATGGGTAGAGGATCACCAATTCCCACAATGTTGCGCAGAAAGATAGTGGAGCAATATCAGAAAGGTGTTACCCATCTATCATCATCAACTGTGCATAACATCATCCGAAGATTCAGAGAATCTGAAACAATCTCTGTGCGTAAGGGTCAAGGCCGTAAAACCATACTGGATGCCGGTGATCTCCGGGCCCTTAAACGACACTGCACCACAAACAGGAATGCTACTGTAAAGGAAATCACAGAATGGGCTCAGGAATACTTCCAGAAACCATTGTCAGTGAACACAATCCACCGTGCCATCCGCCGTTGCCAGCTAAAACTCTACAGTGCAAAGAAGAAGCCATTTCTAAGCAAGATCCACAAGCTCAGGCGTTTTCACTGGGCCAGGGATCATTTAAAATGGAGTGTGGCAAAATGGAAGACTGTTCTGTGGTCAGACGAGTCACGATTCGAAGTTCTTTTTGGAAATCTGGGACGCCATGTCATCCGGACCAAAGAGGACAAGGACAACCCAAGTTGTTATCAACGCTCAGTTCAGAAGCCTGCATCTCTGATGGTATGGGGTTGCATGAGTGCGTGTGGCATGGGCAGCTTGCATGTCTGGAAAGGCACCATCAATGCAGAAAAATATATTCAGGTTCTAGAACAACATATGCTCCCATCCAGACGTCATCTCTTTCAGGGAAGACCCTGCATTGTTCAATAAGATAATGCCAGACCACATTCTGCATCAATCACAACATCATGGCTGCGTAGGAGAAGGATCCGGGTACTGAATCGGCCGGTCTGCAGTCCAGATCTTTCACCGATAGAGAACATTTGGTGCATCATAAAGAGTAAGGTGAACAAAGAAGGCCCAAGACGATTGAACAGTTAGAGGCCTGTATTAGACAAGAATGGGAGAGCATTCCTATTTCTAAACTTGAGAAACTGGTCTCCTCGGTCCCCAGACGTCTGTTGAGTGTTGTAAGAAGAAGGGGAGATGCCACACAGTGGTGAAAATGGCCTTGTCCCAACTTTTTGGGGATTTGTTGACACCATGAAATTCTGAATCAACATATTTTTCCCTTAAAATGGTACATTTTCTCAGTTTAAACTTTTGTTCTATTCTGAATAAAATATTAGAAGTTGGCACCTCCACATCATTGCATTCAGTTTTTAATGACGATTTGTATAGTGTCCCAACTTTTTTGGAATCCGGTTTGTAGATGCCTTCTGTCTCCCGTGGCCGGACTGTCTCCTTTATGCCTTTCCACCTGTAAGATTAATTCCAAGAGTTCTGCAGAAGTTGAGGCAACACAAAACAAAGCTAATTCTAATTGCCCCTTTTTGGCCAAGGAGGTCATGGTTCACTTGGCCACGAAAACTATCGATAACAGAACCATGGATTCTTCCCTGTTGTCTCAGGGGCCAATTCACCGTCCGGAAGTAACGAACCTCCACCTAGCAGCCTGGTATCTGAGAGGTCCATATTAGAACAAAGGGGCCTATCACAAGAAGTTATTGCTACCCTGCTGTCATGTAGGAAGGGCATTACTTCTACGATATTTTTAAGAATATGGAAAAGCTTTTTGAATTTTTTCCAGGGTCCCGGTAGATCCATTAGGTCCTCCCCTGATGCCAGTGATTTTGGACTTTCTGCAGAATGGTCTACATAAGAAACGAAGAATCCGCACGCTTAGGGTACACGTTTCAGCTCTTAGTGTATATTTTGACTTCACCTTAGCCAATCATCCTTGGATTAGGAGAATTTTTGAAGCAGTCAGCCGAACCAGACGGATATCCAGATCTTTTGCTCCTCCGCGGAATCTCAACCTAGTGTTATCCAGGATGGGACCTCCGTTTGAACCACTGCAGGATTTACCGATAAAAATACTATCTTTTAAAACTGCCTTTCTGGTCGCTATCAACTCTGCCAGACGGGTAAGTGAGATTTCTACCTCTCCTCCCTATACTAGCATCTTGGATGACAGAGCTATAATCAAGCCGGACTCTTCTTTTCTCCCAAAAGTGGTTTCCTTTTTCCACAGATCACAAGACATTGTCCTGCCTTCCTTATGCCAATTTCCTAACAATGAAAAAGAAAAGAAGTTGCATTGTCTTGATGCGAGAAGATGTCTTCTAAAGTATCTAGAAATGACTGGTCCCTGGAGGAAGTTCTCTAGACTTTTCGTACAATTTGCTGGGAAGAACAGAGGTGATAGGGTTACTTCTAGGACACTATCTAGATGGATAGTTGCGGCCATTTCCTTGGCCTACTCCTCAGCAGGAGAACCCTGTCCCTTGGGATTTGGGGCTCATTCAACCAGGTCCATTTCTACCTCTTAGGCAGAGAGAGCTGAGGCGTCCCTGGAACAGATCTGTAGGGCCGCTACTTGGATCCATCTACCTTTCTTTGCCACTACAAACTAGATCTAGCCTCTAGGAGCAACGGGGGCGTTACCATTACACCTAGAGGCTCAGCTCTCTCTGCAACTGCTGCGCTCTCTGCTCTTTGACAGGCCAGGTGTGATGACGTTTACATTGCCTGGTTCTGTCAATCAAAGTGGAGAGGGTGGGGCAGAGCAGAGAGAGCAGAGCTCTAGGTGTAATGGTAACGCCCCCGTTGCTCCTAGAGGCTGATTTGCATATAATAAAACATAATATTTCTCAGCAATGAGTACACATATGAACACGGGACCAACACGGATGTCTTCAGCTGCCGAGTGCACATGTAACAGGTCAGCCAGTGCCATAGGGACAGATCTGCGGACAGATGCCCTTTAAGCATGCCTTTTTTGAAAAAAAGATATAAATGTTGTAGTTGGTCCAGTAGTATAATGCACCCTCCTATATTTTATACATTACCATTGCCCGGATCATGCGCCTCGTGTTGCGTCACTGGTATCCCCACTATTTTCCGCTATCTGCTGAAGGTCAATCTCATTAACAGCAGACGGAATAATACAGAAAATCTCACCTCAAATTATTATTTGCTGCTTTAGTAATTAAGATTTTTTTTTTTTCTTGCTTCAAAGCTGCTTATCAGCTCCCGGGGTTTGAGATTTCAGCTTCAATTATATATATATTTTCTGGTGCATATTTACCGTGGAGAGAACCAAGAAATTCCTATTTCAGAAATGTTACAATGTTTCTTTTTTTTATTATTATGATCTTTGTTTATATCAGCAGATAATGTAGCAAGTGTTGATACTCAGCGGTATCCACTATATATATCTGCTGTGTACTCGGAAGGTCTTCAGGCCCTTTCACTTTCTTCACATTTTGTTATATTGCTCCTTGTGCTAAATTTTTTTTTAAAAATCCAGTTTCCCCCTGTTTTCAATCTGCTCTCAATACCCCATAATGAGAGATGAAGCAGAATTTTAAAAACATTTGCAAATTTATTAAAACGGAAAAACTAAACTTTCACCTGGACATAATTATTCAGCCCCTTTGCTGTGACATTGACTTTTAGCTCTGGTTCCTCGCATTTCTCTGGATCATCTCTGAGATGTTTCTACTCCTTGGTTGGAGTCAATTGTGGTAAATTCAGAGGATTAGAGATGATTTGGAAAGACCCAGTCCTAACAATGTATATCGGAGCAAAAACCAAGCCGTGAGGAGGAGAGAACTGCCTGTAGAGCTCAGAGACAGGATTGTGTGGATTCACAGATCAGAGAAGGGGACAACAAATTCTGCTGCCCCAAAAGTTTCCAAGAGCACAGTGGTCTCCATAATTATTACATGTAAGAGGTTTGGAACCACAAGGACTCTTCCTAGAGCGGGCTGCCCCACCAACCAGCAGGACTCTTCCTAGAGTTGGCCGCCCCACCAACCAGCAGGACTCTTCCTAAAGCTGGCCGCCCCACCAACTAGCAGGACTCTTCCTAAAGCTGGCCGCCCCACCAACCAGCAGGACTCTTCCTAGAGTTGGCCGCCCCACCAACCAGCAGGACTCTTCCTAAAGCTGGCCGCCCCACCAACTAGCAGGACTCTTCCTAGAGCGGGCCGCCCCACCAACCAGCAGGACTCTTCCTAGAGTTGGCCGCCCCACCAACCAGCAGGACTCTTCCTAAATCTGGCCGCCCCACCAACCAGCAGGACTCTTCCTAGAGCTGGCCGCACCCACCAACCAGCAGGACTCTTCCTAGAGTTGGCCGCCCCACCAACCAGCAGGACTCTTCCTAAAGCTGGCCGCCCCACCAACTAGCAGGACTCTTCCTAGAGCGGGCCGCCCCACCAACCAGCAGGACACTTCCTAGAGCTGGCTGCCCCACCAACTAGCAGGACTCTTCCTAGAGCTGGCCGCCCCACCAACCAGCAGGACTCTTCCTAGAGCTGGCTGCTCCACCAACCAGCAGGACTCTTCCTAGAGCTGGCTGCCCCACCAACCAGCAGGACTCTTCCTAGAGCTGGCTGCTCCACCAACCAGCAGGACTCTTCCTAGAGCTGGACGACCCACCAACCAGCAGGACTCTTCCTAGAGCAGGCCGCCCCACCAGCCAGCAGGACTCTTCCTAGAGCAGGCCGCCCCACCAACCAGCAGGACTCTTCCTAAAGCAGGCCGCCCCACCAACCAGCAGAACTCTTCCTAGAGCTGGCCGCCCCACCAACCAGCAGGACACTTCCTAGAGCTGGCCGCCCCACCAACCAGCAGGACTCTTCCTAAAGCAGGCCGCCCCACCAACCAGCAGGACTCTTCCTAGAGCAGGCCGCCCCACCAACCAGCAGGACTCTTCCTAAAGCAGGCCGCCCCACCAACCAGCAGGACTCTTCCTAGAGCTGGCTGCCCCACCAACCAGCAGGACTCTTCCTAGAGCTGGCTGCTCCACCAACCAGCAGGACTCTTCCTAGAGCTGGACGACCCACCAACCAGCAGGACTCTTCCTAGAGCTGGCCGACCCACCAACCAGCAGGACTCTTCCTAGAGCTGGCCGCCCCACCAACCAGCAGGACTCTTCCTAGAGCTGGCTGCCCCACCAACCAGCAGGACTCTTCCTAGAGCTGGCTGCTCCACCAACCAGCAGGACTCTTCCTAAATCTGGCTGCCCCACCAACCAGCAGGACTCTTCCTAGAGCTGGCCGCACCCACCAACCAGCAGGACTCTTCCTAGAGCTGGCTGCCCCACCAACCAGCAGGACTCTTCCTAGAGCTGGCTGCTCCACCAACCAGCAGGACTCTTCCTAGAGCTGGACGACCCACCAACCAGCAGGACTCTTCCTAGAGCAGGCCGCCCCACCAACCAGCAGGACTCTTCCTAGAGCTGGCCGCCCCACCAACCAGCAGGACTCTTCCTAGAGCTGGCCGCCCCACCAACCAGCAGGACTCTTCCTAAAGCAGGCCGCCCCACCAACCAGCAGAACTCTTCCTAGAGCTGGCCGCCCCACCAACCAGCAGGACACTTCCTAGAGCTGGCCGCCCCACCAACCAGCAGGACTCTTCCTAAAGCAGGCCGCCCCACCAACCAGCAGGACTCTTCCTAGAGCAGGCCGCCCCACCAACCAGCAGGACTCTTCCTAGAGCAGGCCGCCCCACCAACCAGCAGGACTCTTCCTAGAGCTGGCTGCCCCACCAACCAGCAGGACTCTTCCTAGAGCTGGCTGCTCCACCAAACCAGCAGGACTCTTCCTAGAGCTGGACGACCCACCAACCAGCAGGACTCTTCCTAGAGCAGGCCGCCCCACCAACCAGCAGGACTCTTCCTAGAGCTGGCCGCCCCACCAACCAACAGGACTCTTCCTAGAGCGGGGCGCCCCACCAACCAGCAGGACTCTTCCTAGAGCTGGCCGCCCCACCAACCAGCAGGACTCTTCCTAGAGCAGGCCGCCCCACCAACCAGCAGGACTCTTCCTAGAGCTGGCCGCCCCACCAACCAGCAGGACTCTTCCTAGAGCTGGCCGCCCCACCAACCAGCAGGACTCTTCCTAGAGCTGGCCGCCCCACCAACCAGCAGGACTCTTCCTAGAGCTGGCCGCTCCACCAACCAGCAGGACTCTAACTAGAGCGGGGCGCCCCACCAACCAGCAGGACTCTTCCTAGAGCGGGGCGCCCCACCAACCAGCAGGACTCTTCCTAGAGCGGGGCGCCCCACCAACCAGCAGGACTCTTCCTAGAGCTGGCCGCCCCACCAACCAACAGGACTCTTCCTAGAGCGGGCGCCCCACCAACCAGCAGGACTCTTCCTAGAGCAGGCCGCCCCACCAACCAGCAGGACTCTTCCTAGAGCAGGCCGCCCCACCAACCAGCAGGACTCTTCCTAGAGCTGGCCGCCCCACCAACCAGCAGGACTCTTCCTAGAGCTGGCCGCCCCACCAACCAGCAGGACTCTTCCTAGAGCTGGCCGCCCCACCAACCAGCAGGACTCTTCCTAGAGCTGGCCGCTCCACCAACCAGCAGGACTCTAACTAGAGCGGGCGCCCCACCAACCAGCAGGACTCTTCCTAGAGCGGGCGCCCCACCAACCAGCAGGACTCTTCCTAGAGCGGGCGCCCCACCAACCAGCAGGACTCTTCCTAGAGCGGGGCGCCCCACCAACCAGCAGGACTCTTCCTAGAGCTGGGCGCCCCACCAACCAGCAGGACTCTTCCTAGAGCTGGCCTCCCCACCAACCAGCAGGACTCTAACTAGAGCAGGCCGCCCCACCAACCAGCAGGACTCTTCCTACAGCGGGGCGCCCCACCAACCAGCAGGACTCTTCCTAGAGCGGGGCGCCCCACCAACCAGCAGGACTCTTCCTAGAGCTGGCCTCCCCACCAACCAGCAGGACTCTAACTAGAGCAGGCCGCCCCACCAACCAGCAGGACTCTTCCTACAGCGGGGCGCCCCACCAACCAGCAGGACTCTTCCTAGAGCAGGCCGCCCCACCAACCAGCAGGACTCTTCCTAGAACGGGGCGCCCCACCAACTAGCAGGACTCTTCCTAGAGCGGGGCGCCCCACCAACCAGCAGGATTTTAACTAGAGCAGGCCGCCCCACCAACCAGCAGGACTCTTCCTAGAGCAGGCCGCCCCACCAACCAACTGGTCTCATCTGACCACAGCAGCTTCTTCCACATGTATGCTGTGACCCCGACATGGCTTGTGGTAATCAGCAAACAGGACTTCTTATGGCCTGCTTTCAAAAATGGCTTTCTTCTTGTCACTTTCCCCAAAAGGCCAGAACTAATAGTTGTCCTGTGGACAGATTCTCCCACCGGAGCTGTGGATCTCTGCAGCTCCTCCAGACTGACCATGGGCCTCTTGGCTGCTTCTGTAATTAGTGCTCTCCTTGCCTGGGCTGTCGGTTTAGGCTACTTTCACACTAGCGTTTTTCTTTTCCGTCATTGAGTTCCGTCCTAGGGGCTCAATACCGGAAAAGAACTGATCAGTTTTATCCCAATGAATTCTGAATGGCGAGAAATCCGTTCAGGATGCATCAAGTAGTCTTCAGTTCAGTCACTGTCAGGCGTTTTGAGCGGAGGAAATACCGCAGCATGCTGCGTTATTATCTCCGTCCAAAATGCCTGATCAGTTGCCGGAATGCCGGATTTGGAATTAATTTACATTGAAACGTATTAAAAATACCGCAATGACAGATCCGGCATTCTGGTCTGCGCATGTGCAGAATTTTAAAAACGTGAAAAAAATAAATACCGGATCCGTTTTGCCTGATGACACTGGAAAAACGGATCCGGTATTGCAATGCATTTTTCTGACTGATCAGGCATTTTTCAGACCTGATCAGTCTGAAAAATGCCTGATCAGTCTGAAAAAAATGACATACATTTTACCTGATCAGGCAGTCCACTAAGGCAACGGAACTGCTTTCCGGATCACACTGCCGCAAGTGTGAAAGTACCCTAAGGTGGACGGCCATGTCTTGGTAGGTTTGCAGTTGTGCCACATAGGGCTGAAATGAATAATTGAATAACTGCAGTTTCCCTGCATCGAGGAATCGTTTACATCACGTGACCACGGAGCGGGAGTGAAATTAAATGTCTCACTCACCGCTCCGTGGCCCCCGGAGTCCAGAAGAAATCGCACCGCCCACTTTGCTAAAACGCAGTAGCGCACATTCATCGTTAGCACGCTGGGCTGTGCGTGTGTGACGTAAGGGCCCAGTGCATGCTGGGATGAAGACGGACTCCATGTGTCTGCGGCGCCTGCACCCGTCCTCACTAATGCCAGTGGCTGCTATTAGGATTAGGTAATCTAAAGTTAAGACTAGAGCACCGACAAGGGGGGAATCGGGGGCACTGCCACCCTGAATAAAAAAGTGAAATTACAGTGGCAATACTGTATTGCAAAAAGATATTGAAGAAAGGCAGATGGAGGGAGGCACCTCCTTTGCATCATGTCTAAAGTTATTGTTGTAGGGGTTAATGGAGGCACCGCACGGCCCACCTTGGGATGTATAAAGTTATAGTTGTAGGGGTTAATAGAGGCACCGCACGGCCCACCTTGGGAGGTATAAAGTTATTGTTGTAGGGGTTAATGGAGGCACCGCACAGCCCACCTTGGGATGTATAAAGTTATTGTTGGAGGGGTTAATGGAGGCACCGCACGGCCCACCTTGGGATGTATAAAGTTATAGTTGTAGGGGTTAATGGAGGCACCGCACACCCACCTTGGGATGTATAAAGTTATTGTTGGAGGGTTAATGGAGGCACCGCACGGCCCACCTTGGAATGTATAAAGTTATAGTTGTAGGGGTTAATGGAGGCACCGCACGGCCCACCTTGGGATGTATAAAGTTATAGTTGTAGGGGTTAATGGAGGCACCGCATGGCCCACCTTGGGATGTATAAAGTTATTGTTGGAGGGGTTAATGGAGGCACCGCACGGCCCACCTTGGGATGTATAAAGTTATTGTTGGAGGGGTTAATGGAGGCACCGCACGGCCCACCTTGGGATGTATAAAGTTATAGTTGTAGGGGTTAATGGAGGCACCGCACGGCCCACCTTGGGATGTATGAAGTTATTGTTGGAGGGGTAATGGAGGCACCGCACAGCCCACTTTGGGATGTATAAAGTTATTGTTGGAGGGGTAATGGAGGCACCACACGGCCCACCTTGGGATGTATAAAGTTATTGTTGTAGGGGTAATGGAGGCACCGCACAGCCCACTTTGGGATGTATAAAGTTATTGTTGGAGGGGTAATGGAGGCACCGCACGGCCCACCTTGGGATGTATGAAGTTATTGTTGGAGGGGTAATGGAGGCACCACACGGCCCACCTTGGGATGTATAAAGTTATTGTTGTAGGGGTTAATGGAGGCACCGCACAGCCCACTTTGGGATGTATAAAGTTATTGTTGGAGGGGTTAATGGAGGCACCACACGGCCCACCTTGGGATGTATAAAGTTATTGTTGTAGGGGTTAATGGAGGCACCACACGGCCCACCTTGGGATGTATAAAGTTATTGTTGGAGGGGTTAATGGAGGCACCGCACGGCCCACCTTGGGATGTATAAAGTTATTGTTGGAGGGGTTAATGGAGGCACCACACGGCCCACCTTGGGATGTATAAAGTTATTGTTGGAGGGGTTAATGGAGGCACCGCACGGCCCACCTTGGGAGGTATAAAGTTATTGTTGGAGGGGTTAATGGAGGCACCGCACGGCCCACCTTGGGATGTATAAAGTTATAGTTGTAGGGGTTAATGGAGGCACCGCACGGCCCACCTTGGGATGTATAAAGTTATTGTTGGAGGGGTTAATGGAGGCACCACACGGCCCACCTTGGGATGTATAAAGTTATTGTTGGAGGGGTTAATGGAGGCACCGCACAGCCCACCTTGGGATGTATAAAGTTATTGTTGGAGGGATTAATGGAGGCACCGCACGGCCCACCTTGGGAGGTATAAAGTTATTGTTGGAGGGGTTAATAGAGGCACCGCACGGCCCACCTTGGGAGGTATAAAGTTATTGTTGGAGGGGTTAATGGAGGCACCGCACAGCCCACCTTGGGAGGTATAAAGTTATTGTTGGAGGGGTTAATAGAGGCACCGCACGGCCCACCTTGGGAGGTATAAAGTTATTGTTGGAGGGGTTAATGGAGGCACCGCACAGCCCACCTTGGGATGTATAAAGTTATTGTTGGAGGGGTTAATGGAGGCACCGCACGGCCCACCTTGGGATGTATAAAGTTATAGTTGTAGGGGTTAATGGAGGCACTGGCACCACCTTGCATGTATAAAGTTATTGGTTTGGACTGGAGAGGGGTTAATAAAGGCACCTCCAAGATGCTTCTATTAACCCCTCTCCAAACCAATAACTTTATACATGGAACATGCCCATTGCCAAGAGGTGCTTCCATGATTAACCCTACAAACCAATAACTTTATACATGCCCATTAACAAGAGGTTCTTCCAGTCCATTAACCCCTCCAAACCAATAACTAGTATATACATGCCCTTTAGTGTAAGCCTTAGCCAGGGCAAACTACATGCACTTTACCATATTGATATACGTGCTGAGCCCGGAGGAGATAGCCTTTATCCAAACGGGTTGGAAAGTAAGCCAGTTTTCCTTTACACCACTTTTGATGGATCTGTTCTCCCGCACCAGTTGTTCTTTTGCCTTCTAAAAATGCCAGAAAGCCTTAGAAGAAAATTTGTGCAAGTCAAGAAGACAGACTCAGGACTGAAGGTGCCTGAAAGTCGTTCAGAGTTGAACAAAAAGGGCGAGGCACCATGACACAGAGGACCAGAGGTAGGTGGTCGATGTGAGTGATACAGTAGTCAATCCTTGTAGGTTCCAAGACCGGATTGCTTAACTTCAAAAAGGTGGATGATTGGCGTACAGTCCATTCCTAAACGTGACAGACAATCCCGGTGTGAATATGCTGATCACGTTTAGGAATGACGTGAACTGTATTGGCAATTCAACTTTTTTGAAGTTGTGAAGCAATCCTGTCTTAGAACCTACAAGGATTGACTTCTGTATCACACCCACATAATGGTGAGCAATTCTGTATGGATCTCTATCTGCAGAAACACGAGTAATCCGGAACCCTGGTTTCATTTATCCTCCTATATGTCGCTCCATAGGAGGGTTTGGTAACTTTGGTTTTCAGTTTTGCCCCAATGCATTCTGAATGGATGAGGATCCGCTCAGAATGCATCAGTTCGGCTCCGTTCAGTCTTCATTGCGCTCTGGAGGCGCCTGCAGCGTTTTGGTGTCCGTCTGACGAAACTGAGCCAAACGGATCCGTCCTGACATACAATGTAAGTCAATGGGGACGGATCCGTTTTCAATGACACAATATGGCACAATAGAAAGCGGATCCGTCCCCATTGACTTTCAATGGTGTTCAAGACGGATCCGTTTTGCCTATGTTCATGATAATACAAACGGATCCGTTCTGAACGGATGCATGCGGTTGTTTTATCAGTGCGGATCCGTCTGTGCAGATACATGTCGGATCCGCACAAGACGCCAGTGTGAAAGTAGCCATAGCCTTATGCCAAGTTCTCTTCACATTGCAGTGTGGGAGTCGGCCGACTCTGATCAGCTGGCGACTGGATGGCGTCCGGCCAAAAATGCTAAGTGACAGTGACTCACTCTGCGCAGCATTTTTGTCCTGATCCCCATTACAGTCAATGGGCATCTATCTGGCAGCTGTGAACGAAACCTTATGTCATGTGTGTGCAATTATTTGCTATACCCTACCAGATACCACCATTGTAAGAAATAGAAATATTGTTTTTATAAAGAAAAACTTGATTACTGATTATGTACGTTATTTTAAGAAGGTTATTCTTATTAGATTACTCGATGAATCGAGGAATATCATCGATAGAATACTCGATTACTAAAATATCCGTTTACTGCAGCCCTAGTGCCGCACTCAGTGAGATGTTCAGAGCTTGGGATATTTTTTATAACCTAACCCTGCTTTACACTTCTTTACAACTTTATCCCTGACCTGTCTGCTGTGTTCCTTGGTTTTCTTGATGCTGTTTGATCGCTAACGCTCTCTAACAAACCTCTGGGGTCTTCACAGAACAGCCGTAGTTACACTGAGACTGCATTACACACAGGTGGACTCTAGTTACTAATTAGGTGACTTCTGAAGACAATTTGTCACACTGGATGTTATTTAGGAGTATGAGAGTACAGGGGGTCGAACACAAATGCAAGCCGCACTTTTCAGATTTTAATTTATTAAAATGTTTAAATACCATGCATCATTTTCTTTTCAGTTCGCACATACTTGCTGATAGACGTAAGTATTGCAGCACTTACCTCGGTTTTTTCTTTGGGAGACACGGACAACTGACCCGGACACGGTCATGTGAAAAGTCCAACTTCCCATAAAACGACTCTTTTATTCATTCGACATAAAATCCAGATATCCAATACAGTATAAAATGTCCACGCGTTTCGGACCCCACTGTATAGGTCCTTCATCATGACATTCATACTTGCTACATTGTGCTGGTCTATCATATAAAATCCCAGTAAAATATATTTGTTGGTAGGTGTAAGGTGAAAAAATGCGGAAAAGTTCAAGGGGTATAAGTACTTTTTCAAACATCACCCGGAGCACTGTTCAATCCATCATCCGAAAATGGAAGGCGTATGACACAACTGCAAACCTACCAAGACATCCCCCAAAAGACTGCAGCTGTAAGTTCAGTGAAAGGTGGTCCTACAACGTACTGACTCGGGGGGTGAATACAAATGCACACCCCACTTCACACATACTTGCGACTTTGTGTTGGTCTGTCACATAAAATCCCAATAAAGTACATTTAAGTAAGTTCAAGGGGTGTGAATACTTTTTCAAGGTACGGTTCACAGTTCTATACAGGAGATGCCCAGGTTATACCAGCATGCGCCATATCCCTGTGGCTGTGTCTATATTAATACAGTGACATGCGTGATATAGGAGATCCCTGTCCATGGAGATGTGACCACGCCTGGATCCTGTGTACAGGCAGAATGTTACACCCACTGTCCAGCTGCGGCGTGAATACTATTGAAACAGGGCCTGTTTTTCTTGTCGGTTGTCATGTTGGGTAATACAATGCAGTATAACAGACAGAGCCCGTCCTTCACTCGCCCACATTCCTGGCAATGTTCTGGTTTCTACACTTCACATTCTTATTGGAGGAATGGCATACCCTGCTCACAAAAAGTTCGAGATATTTGGCTTGTGGGTGAAATTAAATTTCAGAAAAATGCCCTCTAACCTTTACAGGAGAACTTATTGTGACCTGAATGCACATGTCCAACTGTTCAGCGTTTCAGTACGTTTAGCACAACTTGCTGTTCTCTAACAAGGAGTAGTGATGTCGCGAACATAAAATTTCCTGTTCGAGAACGGCGAACATGAACTTCCGCAAATGTTCGCGAACGGGCGAGCAGGCGAACCGCCATAGACTTCAATAGACAGGGGAATTTTTAAAACTAAACTAAATTAAAACCCACAGGGACTCTTTCTGGCCACAGTAGTGATGGAAAAGTTGTTTTAAGGGGACTAACACCTGGACTGTGGCATGCCGGAGGGGATCCATGGCAAAACTCCCATGGAAAATTACATAGTTGACGCTAGAGTCGGGTTTTAATCCATAAAGGCATAAATCACCTAACAATCCTAAATTTTTTTGAACAACGTGGTTTAAAACATCCAGTGTGTGTATACGATCAGGTATGATGTTGTATTGATCAGGTAGTGTAAGGGTTACGCCCGCTCTACAGACATTGACAAACTCCCCTTTTAATGCACCGCAAACAACCACAAACTCCCCATTTGCACAAGGTTGGATACCAAGCTAGCCACGTCCGGTGATGTCATTGAAGGTTTCTTCCTCCACCCAGCCACGTACAACACCAAGGGTCCCCGAAGGTCAATTGAATTGATTTTTCAAACGGGAAGATGGTTAAAAAACGCTGGCTCCCTCCACTTTGTTTTAATCCACGGTCACTGCGTCTGCGCCGTGCAATTTACTGTCACACCCGATATGAGTGGTATTTTCTGTAGTACTATTCTCATCAGTTTAATCCTCTTACGTCCCCAATCAGGGCCAGTATTGAATGGATTTTAGATAAGTGGTACTACGCGTGCTAGGTACTGTGCCACCCGGTATGAGTGGTGGGCACTGGCAGTGGGCACACTACAGTCAGTGGAAGTCAGCCTGACACACACTGGCAGGCAACTAACCTTAGATGAAAGGGTGAAAATTAAATGCCTTTTTTGATGCAAAGTCCTGTGCCACACGGGATGACAGGGGTGGGCACTGGCAGTGGGCACACTACAGTCTGTGGGCCTGCAGCTCCTCACACACAGGCAGGCCAGGCAGCTGCAATATGTATATGGAGAAAAAAAAAGCAGACTAATGTTGCAGCCCTAAAAGGGCTTTTTGGGGTGCTGTCAGGACGCTGTCCTTACAGCAGAGATCAGATGAGTCTTTCAGGACTGGAGTGGACACTGAATTCACTAGCCTAGCTATCGATTTCCCAATTAAATCAGCAGCAGCTACACTGTCCCTCCTCTCACTAAGACTGCAGCTTCAGAATGAATCTAAAATGGATGCTGTCCAGGAGATGGGAGGGTCTGGGAGGGAGGGTATGCTGCTGATTGGCTGGAATGTGTCTGCTGACTGTGAGTACAGGGTCAAAGTTTGCTCAATGATGATGTATAGGGGCGGACCGAACATCGCATATGTTCGCCCGCCGCGCGAACGCGAACAAGCTATGTTCGCGGCGAATAGTTCGGGCCATCTCTAACAAGGAGCTTAACGACAAAATTCCCAACAGGTGTTTGATCCATGAATCACCCAATAAATGTCCTGGTTCAATTAGAATTGGTATTTAAACAGTCCTCCTCCTCATCATGCTGCTCACATGTTGACATCATGAGACCAAGAAGACACCTAATAATTGATGAACAGTACATCGCCATTGTGATGCTTCAAGCAGGATGTTCTAAGATGGAAGTGGCCCCTAAGCTTAGAGTGTCATCAGCAGGTTGTATCAGAGAGACTGGAGGAGTCACAGAAAGGCAGAGAAGTGGACGTCCTTTGGCCACACCCCACACTGATGACCGCCCTGCAGAACTGGGTGATGATTGCCAACCAACTCCAGGCACATGTAATGGAGGAGAGAGGCACCCAAGTGTCACGTCAGACCATTCGAAGCCGTTTACATCAGCGTGGTCTGTGTGCTAGACCAGTGTTTCCCAACCAGTATGCCTCCAGCTGTTGTAAAACTACAACTCCCAGCATCCCCGGACAGCCTATGGCTGTGTGGGCATGCTGGGAGTTGTAGTTCTGCAACAGCTGGAGGCACACTGGTTGGGAAACACTGTGCTAGACGACCTGCAAGGGGATCTGACCGCAGGAGTCATCGTCTTGAATGGGCCAGGGAGCTTCTACTCTGGACCAGGGACCAGTGGTCCCCAGCGCTGTTCACTAATGAAAGTCGATTCACACTGAGCACAAATGATGGCCGCCAACGATGTTGGAGACGTCAAGGAGAGCGCTCTGCATCAGCCACTGTTTTCCTTTGGTGGCGGTGTTACAGTGTGGGCCGGTGTCTAGTCCATACAGAACCGCCCTACACTGTGTAAATGGTCCAGGAACACGCCCATACTACTAGAAGAACATTAGTAATGCAGTCATTGTGCCTCTGCGTGAACAGCACCGGCCTAATTTCATCTTTATGGAGGACAAAGCGCTACCTCATCGAGGTCACATCTTTAGGGAACGGCTGCTGGAGACTGGGGGACCTCACATGGAGCGGCCTGCCTTTTACCCAGACCTGAATCCCATTGAAAACCTATAGGATCAGCTGAGTCGCCGTGTAGAGGCTCGTATCTCTGTACCTCAGAACCTCAGTGATCGGAGGGCCGCCCTTCAAGAAGAGTGGGATGCCATGCCTCAGGAAACAATAAGTCGCCTTGTGAACAGCAGGAGACGTCGCTGTGAAGCTGGAATTGGTGCTCAAGGCCGCAGGACGAGTTATAGAGACACTGACATTCTGTGGCCGTATACCCAGCACTGGGGTGGGCTTCTGAGATGAGGAAATCACCATCGCTGCTTCATGATCTAATATCACTGGAACCAAGACTTTTTACGTTTTCCATAAATTTTACCCAAAATCCAAATATCCCTAACTTTTTGATGAGTAGTGTAATAAAGGGACGGATGTGAATTTTTAGCTACGATTCAGAGTTTTCAATCATGTCTCTATCCTCTAGTCACATCCAAAGCTGTATTCAGAATTCTGCCAGTCACTATAACACCTATAGGAGTTATGCAGTTGGAGTTATCAGGAGGCACCGGTGTCTGCGGCACACAATGGAAATTATATAACTGCTTTCTGAGTATCGATCAGTAGGCGCTTTGCTTTGGTTGTGACTGGAGCAAAATGCCTAAGGAAGCACTAAATCTAATAATAATCAGAAGAATGCCTTGAATGTGACCGGAGCAGAATGTACAGGACATAGTGTTGCTTTGGATGTGACTTTAGTGCTTGTTATAATGATTTACATAACAGCACCACGTGCTGCTTTAGGATGTGACTGGAGTCGGGTTTATTTCATTTGGATATAACTGGAGCAGGACATGTGAGAAACGACTTAATATAACGATATCATTACAAAATGAGACGTTTCAGCCCGGAGTCGACTGGGTAGAACGTGTAGCAGTATTTATGGAACAGGGAGGATTGTCACTTTGGATCTGACTGGAGTAGATCATGCAGTGAGACACCCGATATAATTGTTTATCAAGCACTTGACAGTATTAGCCTACATGCACACGGCAGTGGTTTTTTGCGGCCTCCATTCCGTTTTTTTTGTGGATCCGATTTCTATAGATCCGTTAAAAATGCAGATGCCTCTGCCGTTGCCTGTCGCGTCCGCTGTCCGCATTTCACGTCCACAAAAATATATGTCCTATTCTTGTCCACAAAAAACGGTTTGTGGTTTGACCCATAGAAGTCAATGGGTCCGCAAAAAATGCGGATGACCAACGGAAGCCATCCGTTTGTCATCCGCATCCGTTTTTTTTTGCAGATGATTGTTTGGAAACCAGGGCACTTGTACAGGTACTTTTAGGGTCCATTCACATGTCCGTAATTCCGTTCCGCAAAATGCGGGAACCCATTAGTTTCAATGGGGACAGACGATGTCCGGCCGGGTCCGCAATTGCGGATCCGCACTTCGAGTCTGCAATCGCGTTCCCGAATAAAATAGAACATGTCCTATTCTTGTCCGCAGTGCGGACAAGAAAAGGCATTTTCTATGAAGTGCGGCGATGTGCGGTCCGCAAATTGTAGCGAGATGCATGAAATGAATGTGTACAGTGCAGGACAAAGCTTAGCTTTGCTTGTGACTAGAGCAGAACAGTTCTGCTTTGGATGTGAGCGGAGTACATAATGTAATGATACTGAATATAAATATTTAGAGTAGGGATCAAAGCTTTACTTTATATGTTACTAGAGGAGAACATGGACTGAGGCCCTTTATAGGATTATATACATGAAATGACAACATTTTGGTTTGGATGTGAATGGAGTCATACAATTAGTGAAGCATATAAGAGATTTATTTATACTACAAAACACTGTACTGCTTAGGATGTAACAGGAGTAGAACATGTAATGAGGCGCTCATTAGAGCCATTTCTGTGACCGTTACTATGCCGTACGGCCTGTGACCGAAGAGTCTAAAAGAAAAAACCTGTTTATCCAGAAAATGATGGAGACGAAAATGGGAATTTTTGTCAAAAATAAAGAAACTTTTTGCTGACTGGAAAGAAAAGGAAATCCATGGAAAATCGCCCAAAGCAATGTTGTTGCCAAGAGAGCCCATTATAGAGTTAATAGAGGGGGGTCTTGGAGAGCCCATTATAGAGTTAATAGAGGGGGGGGTCTCGGAGAGTCCATTATAGAGTTAATAGATGGGGGTCTCGGAGAGTCCATTATAGAGTTAATAGAGGGGGTCTCGGAGAGCCCATTATAGAGTTAATAGAGGGGTCTCGGAGGCCCATTATAGAGATAATAGAGGTGGGGTCTCGGACAGCCCATTATAGAGTTAATAGATGTGGGGGTCTCGGAGAGCCCATTATAGAGATAATAGAGGGGGGTCTCGGACAGCCCATTATAGAATTAATAGAGGTGGGGTCTCTGAGAGGTCATTATAGAGTTAATAGAGGTGGGGGTCTCGGAGAGGTCATTATAGAGTTAATAGAGGGGGGTCTCGGAGAGCCCATTATAGAGTTAATAGATGGGGGTCTCGGAGAGCCCATTATAGAGTTAATAGAGGGGGGTCTCGGAGAGCCCATTATAGAGTTAATAGAGGTGGGGGTCTCAGAGAGCCCTTTATAGAGATAATAGAGGTGGGGTCTCGGAGAGGTCATTATAGAGTTAATAGAGGTAGGGGTCTCCTGCTCAGGACCCCTGTTTATCAGACAGGGCACAGATGTCCATGCATTATTACACCCAGTGTCGGACTGGGGTACCTGGGGCCCACCAGTAAAATTTATTTTGGGGCCCACCGTACGGATACATTCAAGTATAATAAATAATCTCTCAAGTGTTTTATATGCACATCGGCTGGTGGAGGCGCTGCACACTGAATATATGTATGAGGTGCAGTCAGTCTGCAGGGGGCGGGAGACTAGGGGCCCACCTTGGTCAGGGGCCCACCGGGGATTCCCCTGTACCCCTGTGGGCCAGTCCGAGCCTGATAACACCCACAGTCCACATGTGACCCCCGCACTCTGCTTATCATTGGGGACCCTTCTAACAAAAAGGCACTGTCCACAGAGAGCCTAATGTTTATTAGACTTTTAGGAATGCAGCTCTGTATCTAGGAATGTGACCCTGCTGCCCTCAGTATCACACACAGGCTTAGATACCCCCACACTGCGCTCTGTAATGTGAAGCCGGCAGCCGGCCATAGAGGTGTGTCCTCTACCTGTCGCCCTCTCCCTCCTCCTCCGCCTCTGACTTCTTCCAGGGATAACAGGAAATACACCTGTAACCGGTGTCACCTGTCCACAGGTGTCCGGCGATGGACGGCGGTGCCACCCTGCTCCGCGCCCTGCTCCGCGCCCTGCTGCTGGCGCACACTGGTAAGGGACATCAGGGGTCTATAGGATGGGGAAGCAGAGGAGGAGGGGGCTGCCGGTACCCATGGAAATCCTGGGGCGTTCCCTCCTCTCATACCATCAGACATCCTAGGGAAATGTTTCTCCAGTTGTATCTGTTTCTGGAAAAGCTGAGTAAATGCAAGTAACTCCAGAGAGGAGGTGACGGTGTACCCGGAATACTGCAAGGCAGCAGTGTAACTAATGTATCATCTGTGTATCCACTGTCTGTCTATTATCTATCTATCTATCTATCTATCTCCTAACTATCTATCTATCTATCTATCTATCTATCTATCTATCTATCTATCTATCTATCTATCTCATATCTATCTATCTATCTATCTCTCTCCTATCTATCTATCTATCTATCTATCTATCTATCTATCTATCTATCTCATATCTATCTTTCTATTATCTATCTATCTATCTATCTATCTATCTCATATCTATCTTTCTATTAACTATCTATCATCTATCTATCTATCTATCTATCTATCTATCTATATATCTATCTATCTCCTATCTATCCATCTATCTATCTTATCTATCTATCTATCTATCTATCTATCTATCTATCTCCGGGCAGTGATTTAGGGCAGAGGTATATTTCGGGGTCGGTCTCAGCTCGAGACAAGAGGAAGGTGCGGACGGACACTTCTGACTCAGGAATTTATTGGCCGCTGTGGCGTCATTTTTGGGGTAAAGGGTCACATGGAAGCTCTGACCGGTAGACATCTATCTATCTATATGAAGACAATAGCAGGCAGCTCTCCAAATAAAGTTGAAAAAAGTGGGTAATTTATTCCCCATGTGATGGAAAAAATTACCCACTTTTTTCAACTTTATTTGGAGAGCTGCCTGCTATTGTTTTCATATTTATCAAAGGACATAGACCTCTGGTTGGACTTGCACCCACTTTGTAAGTAGTGTGCTGCTCTTTACTTTCTTCTATCTATCTATCTATCTATCTATCTATCTATCTCCTATCTAAATCTATCTATCTATCTCCTATCTAAATCTATCTATCTCTCTTATAACTCTATCTATTTATCATCTATCTTATACATCTATCTATCTATCTATTATCTATTTATCTCATATCTATCTATCTATCTATCTATCTATCTATTATCTATTTATCTCATATCTATCTATCTATCTATCTATCTATCTATCTATTATCTATTTATCTCATATCTATCTATCTATCTATCTCCTATCTATCTATCTATCTATCTATATCTATCTATCTATCTATCTATCTATCTATCTTATATCTATCTATCTCATATCTATCTATCTATCTATCTATCTATCTATTATCTATCTATTATCTATCTATCTATCTATCTATCTCCGGGCAGTGATTTAGGGGAGAGGTATATTTCGGGGTTGGTCTTCTCAGCTCGAGCCAAGAGGAAGGTGCGGACGGACACTTCTGACTCAGGAATTTATTGGCCGCTGTGGCATCATTTTTGAGGTAAAGGGTCAAATGAAAGCTCTGACCGGTAGATGAGGGCGTATTCCTTCCTGGGGCCCCGGGCCCTGTGATAACTCCCTGTCATGTTTCTGTGTTACCTTCTAAAACATAAAGTGAAATAGGGAGTCAGGATGTGCACCCTGTATACAAAGTATCCGCTGACCCCCCATCACTGACCAAGAACACACGCTCAGTAACAGCGCCCCCACCTGGTGGAGCCTCACACCCTAGGGCCTGTGTGGACACCTACCTCCGCACCTCCCTATGGATACCCACCTGACCAGGAGGAACTGCCTTGTAAGCTCCACAAATCCTGTATAGGCAGCCGATCAGGGGGTCAGCACCACGGGCAGCCTTTGATTGCAGAGCCTTCTTGCTTACTGTCTCCCACTGACAGACTATTGCACAGCTTTACTATCATGGTGCCTATAACCCCCATCTATGGACTGATCCTCCTCCGCCATGTTACTCTCCACAGGCTGGGAAGCCGCGGCAATTACACTGACGAAAAATTCCTCCAGCGATTTCCTGGTTGGGAGAGACATCATCTTGTCTGTCTCGTATCCCGCCGGTCAGGACCCATTTATCACATGGAAAATAAATGGCGCGGTGCTGGTCATATGGGACAAAGTGATCATTCGTCAAGATGGTAAATACGTCGGAAGACTGAACGTCACTAACGGATCCCTGCTCATATCCAACAGCACCAGGAATGACAGCGGAGATTACACGGTATCGGCCTCAGTGCCCGGAGAAGCCGATAGCTTAGTGGCGTTTCCGGTGAACATTTACGGTGAGTCCAAGAAAGAGTTAATTCTACATATTACAAAGGGCTGGCCAGATAGGGCCACGGGTGCTCCCAGCCTCTCTGATGCCGAAGATTAAAACTGAAATGTTGGCCCTCACCACCCCCCCCAAATTCTCAGTTCAAGCCCCCCCCAGCCCTACTGTGGACGGACATTCCATACAGCGCTACAGAACATACAGGAGAATACAGCGCCACTTACCTCTTACATCCAGTGATGTCTCCTCTGATGTAGATGTGCTCCAGCCTGTAATGCCCCCTGTTAGGAATAGTGCTCCAGCCTGTAATGTCCCCCTGTAGTGCTCCAGCCTGTAATGTCCCCCTGTAGTGCTTCAGCCTGTAATGTCCCCCCTCCTGTACTGCTCCAGCCTGTAATGCCCCCCTGTAATGCTCCAGCCTGTATTGTCCCCCTGTAGTGCTCCATCCTGTAATAGCCCCCTGTAGTGCTCCAGCCTGTAATGTCCCCCTGTAGTGCTCCAGCCTGTAATATTCCCCTGTAGTGCTCCAGCCTGTAATGCCCCCCCCCCCTGTAGTACTCCAGCCTGTACTGTCCCCCTGTAGTTCTCCAGCCTGTAATGTCCTCCTGTAGTGCTCCAGCCTGTAATGTCCTCCTGTAGTGCTCCAGCCTGTAATGTCCTCCTGTAGTGCTCCAGCCTGTACTGTCCCCCTGTAGTTCTCCAGCCTTTAATGTCCTCCTGTAGTGCTCCAGCCTGTAATGCCCCCCTCCTGTAGTGCTCCAGCCTGTAATGCCCCCTGCAGTGCTCCAGCCTGTAATGTCCCCCTGTAGTGCTCCAGCCTGTAATGCCCCCGTAGTGCTCCAGCCTGTAATGTCCCCCTGTAGTGCTCCAGCCTGTAATGTCCTCCTGTAGTGCTCCAGCCTGTAATGTCCCCCTGTAGTGCTCCAGCCAGTAATGCCCCCCCGTAGTGCTCCAGCTTGTAATGCCCCCTGTAGTGCTCCAGCCTGTTATGCCCCCTGTAGTGCTCCAGCCTGTAATGTCCCCCTGTAGGGCTCCAGCCTGTAATGTCCTCCTGTAGTGCTCCAGCCTGTAATGTCCCCCCTGTAGTGCTCCAGCCAGTAATGCCCCCTGTAGTGCTCCAGCCTGTAATGCCCCCTGTAGTGCTCCAGCCTGTTATGCCCCCTGTAGTGCTCCAGCCTGTAATGCCCCCTGTAGTGCTCCAGCCTGTAATGCCCCCTGTAGTGCTCCAGCTTGTAATGCCCCCTGTAGTGCTCCAGCCTGTTATGCCCCCTGTAGTGCTCCAGCCTGTTATGCCCCCCTGTAGTGCTCCAGCCTGTAATGCCCCCTGTAGTGCTCCAGCCTGTAGTGTCCCCTGTAGTGCTCCAGCCTGTAGTGTCCCCCTGTAATACTCCAGCTTGTAATGCCCCCCCATATTAAAAAAAAAGTCTAAATCCTCCCCTGAATTCTCCACCTCTGCGGGTTGCAGGCCTATTCCAGTCTGAGTTGGGGCGTCCCAGGCCGGCAGTCACAATGACATCACCCCACAGCGGGTTTCAGGCAGCGCGATGACCTAATCATGGCAATGGGGCCCATAAGACTTAACGGCAGAGAAGGGAGCCATAGGCCCTCGTGCCCACACTGTAAACTGCCGCCCATGGGCAGGCTGGCTGCCCCTGAGGTGAGATGCTCATCACGCCTCATGGCAGATGCGGCCCTGACTACAGCTTTTCAATCTATGTTTGTTTGCTTGAATTTCTCACATCTCACGATGTCTGCTTGCTGTCAGTGGATGAAAATATTTATTGTTGACATCCACATGCAGAAAACCTGGCCCGACCTTATACTTCTCACAACTGAGTGTTTACTATGGCCTGATACATTGTAACAAACTATCAGGGGAGACATTTGTGCGACTGACATGACTCAGAATGGACTGAATAGACTGTTACAATTGTAACAGACCTTCTGCTGTGAGGAGCAGAAGTTTACACAGGTATTAGCCTCTGAATATAAACAACATTGTGCTAATTTACTGACAGCAAGCAGAGGAGGAGGAACCGAAGCAGAAAGTCTGTTTACTGTATGTGTCCCCATGACAACAATCCCTGCCCTGTGACCTGACTGATCCATTCTATATGGATCCATAGAGACACTGAATAAGTTATCCCTATGACAACAATCCCTGTCCTGTGACCTGACTGATCCATTCTATATGGATCCATAGAGACACTGAATCATGTGTCCCTATGACAAAAATCCCTGCCCTGTGATCTGATTGATCCATTTTATATGGATCCATAGTGACACTGGATTATGTGTCCCTATGACAACAATCCCTGTCCTGTGATCTGACTGATCCATTCTTTATGTATCCATAGTGACACTGGATCCTATGTCCCCATGATAAAACTCCATGCTCTTTAATCTGACTGATCCATGCTATATAGATCCATAGTGACGCTGGATTTTGTGTCCCTATGACAACACTCCCTGCCCTGTCATCTGATACACCAGATGGTTGCACAGTGGATCCATGGCTTTTTTTGGTGTCCCTATGATAACACTGCACTGTCCTCACATGGTGACAGGAAATGTTACCATGGGGACATGAGTTTTCAGAACTAACAGGTCCAGTCCACATTGCGGGTTTTGCGCGGTGTATCATATCCCTGGACCCTGCTTGCCCCCCTATGGCGTCCCCCTGCCGCCCCTTGTCCCGCTGCTCGTGATTTGCTATCAGTCCCTCTTGTCCCCGCAGACCCGGTGACTAATGCCTCGGTGTTGCAGTCTCCCGACGCAGTAGGTGAAGGCACCCCCGCTGTGAACCTGACCTGCAGTGCGTCCAGTGGAGCGGTGACCTACACGTGGACGAGGGACGAACAGTCACTGCCGGCTAATGGCAGCTACGTCACATTGGATGGAGGCAAGACCCTGCAGATCAGCCAGCCGAACCGGAGCTACTCTGGGAGCTACTCCTGCAACGTGTCCAATCCCGTCGACTGGAAATCCGCCACCCGGATGCTGAACGTTTCGTGTGAGTGGACGCTGCCCAGGGTACCGCAGGGCCAAGGGGCCCCGCCACACTCCCACTGCTGGGCGGGGCATTCATAGGAGCTAAGTTACATTCACATTCAGGAAGCAGAGATTTTGGCTGCTGTATGTAAAGGCCTTACACCAGGGAGATGCTAAAAAGAGACAAAAATAATAAAATGGCATAAAAATGTGAAAACTGCCTTTTAATATCTTATTTCTAGCCTGAAATATAATCATATGAAGTTACAGGCCTAAAGCCTGAGGCTGCACTACAGAGACCCTGATGACAACATATCCCTAGGTGTAGTGTTGTCATGGAAACCAAAACTGAAGTATTTCCCCACAGCAACCAATCAGCTTCCAATTTTCATTTTCAAAGACCCTTCGTGGTTGGTTGCTATGGGCGACGACTCCATGGCACCAGTTCTGATCAGCCTCCCTCTATGTACATCACTGTTTCCATGTACAGTGCATGCGTGTCCATATCACACGGATCCAGGTCACTATGACAACACTGCGCCTGACAGAAATGATTATGGGACGTGTAGTGCAGCCTCAGGCTTTGGGCCTGTATCTTTATCTAGTCGTATCTAAGCCTAGAAACAAGATGTTAAAGGGCGGTTTTCACATTTTTAATCTGTATTAAAGGGCTTTTTACATCTTCATCCGTTAGGCTTCTTTAAGGCGGTCTCCGGAGTCTACATATAGTAGCCTAAATCTCGGCCCCTGCGCCCCTGTTGATAGTGGTTTAACTACAGGGGTTACAACACCCACAGTTCTGGTGGGGCCCCATAGTCCAGGGGGCCCGAAGGCCTCCTAACTCCTGCTGTGAGCCATTTGTGTTTAAATAATGTTATTGAAATAGTTGTCTCTCTGTCACTGCGCCCCCCGGTGGTTGGCCCCCTGTTGGGGCATTGCCCCACTATCTGCCCCATCCTGCCTCCACCATAGCACATGTGCCCAGTGTCAACATGGTGTCTGTGCCCCCTCCTCCCATGTCACCCGGGAGGAGCCCCACATAGAGAAGGGCAGCAAGATGCCACATGAAGAAGAGACCCCAGACCACCGCAGCCGCCAGACCAAGGGGACAGCAAAGGGAAGCAGTGGGGGAGGGGTTGTGGTAAATGCTCAGGGGGCCTATATAAGAGTGTGGTCAGTGTGGGGCCCAGTGACACTGTGTATGTGCCTCCCTGCAGACTCTGATGCTGCGCAGTCACTCAGCGGGGGCGCTATCGCTGGCATCGTGATCGGTTCAGTGTTCGGAGCGATATTACTCATCACTCTCATCGTCCTTGTGATATTCTGTATACGGAAAAGGAGGAAAGGTGAGTCCACAATAAGACGTGTCCTAGATATGGGCCGCACCGCTACCACTACTCCGTGCCTCAGTACTACTACTACTACTACTACTGTGAGCACCGCTACTATTACTGCGCACACCTCTACTACTACTACTGCGCACACCGCTACTATTACTGCGCACACCTCTACTACTACTACTACTACTGCGCACACCCCTACTACTTCTACTACTACTGCGCACACCCCTACTACTACTACTCTACACTCTGCTACTACTACTCCGCGCCTCAGTACTACTACTACTGTGAGCACCGCTAGTACTACTACTGAACACACCACTACTATTACTGCGCACACCTCTACTACTACTACGCACACCCCTACTACTTCTACTACTACTGCGCACACCCCTACTACTTCTACTACTACTGCGCACACCCCTACTACTTCTACTACTACTGCGCACACCCCTACTATTCTACACTCTGCTACTATTACTCCGCGCCTCAGTACTACTACTACTACTACTGTGAGCACCGCTAGTACTACTACTGCACACACCGCTACTATTACTGCGCACACCTCTACTACTGCTACTACTACTACTACTGCGCACACCTCTACTACTACTACTACGCACACCCCTACTGCTTCTACTACTACTGCGCACACCCCTACTACTTCTACTACTACTGCGCACACCCCTACTATTCTACACTCTGCTACTATTACTCCAGCCTCAGTACTACTACTACTACTACTGTGAGCACCGCTAGTACTACTACTGCACACACCGCTACTATTACTGCGCACACCTCTACTACTGCTACTACTACTACTACTGCGCACACCTCTACTACTACTACTACTACTACTACGCACACCCCTACTGCTTCTACTACTACTGCGCACACCCCTACTACTTCTACTACTACTGCGCACACCCCTACTACTTCTACTACTACTGCACACACCCCTACTACTACTGCGCACACCCCTACTACTCTACACTCTGCTACTACTACTCCGCGCCTCAGTACGACTACTACTACTACTACTGTGAGCACCGCTAGTACTACTACTGCACACACCGCTACTATTACTGCGCACACCTCTACTACTGCTACTACTACTACTACTGCGCACACCCCTACTACTTCTACTACTACTGCGCACACCCCTACTACTTCTACTACTACTGCGCACACCCCTACTACTTCTACTACTACTGTGCACACCCCTAATACTACTACTCTACACTCTGCTATTACTACAGCTACTGTGCGCACCGCTACTGCTACTGCGCACACCCCTACTATTTCTACTACTACTGTGCACACCCCTTCTACTACTACTGCGCACACCCCTACTACTTCTACTACTACTGCGCACACCCCTACTATTCTACACTCTGCTACTATTACTCCGCGCCTCAGTACTACTACTACTACTACTGTGAGCACCGCTAGTACTACTACTGCACACACCGCTACTATTACTGCGCACACCTCTACTACTGCTACTACTACTACTACTGCGCACACCTCTACTACTACTACTACGCACACCCCTACTGCTTCTACTACTACTGCGCACACCCCTACTACTTCTACTACTACTGCGCACACCCCTACTACTTCTACTACTACTGCGCACACCCCTACTATTCTACACTCTGCTACTATTACTCCGCGCCTCAGTACTACTACTACTACTACTGTGAGCACCGCTAGTACTACTACTGCACACACCGCTACTATTACTGCGCACACCTCTACTACTGCTACTACTACTACTACTGCGCACACCTCTACTACTACTACTACTACTACGCACACCCCTACTGCTTCTACTACTACTGCGCACACCCCTACTACTTCTACTACTACTGCGCACACCCCTACTACTTCTACTACTACTGCACACACCCCTACTACTACTGCGCACACCCCTACTACTCTACACTCTGCTACTACTACTCCGCGCCTCAGTACTACTACTACTACTACTGTGAGCACCGCTAGTACTACTACTGCACACACCGCTACTATTACTGCGCACGCCCCTACTACTACTACTCTACACTCTGCTATTACTACAGCTACGGTGCGCACCGCTACTACTACTGCGCACAACACTACTGCACAAACTGCTACTACTACTGTACAAACCGCTACTACTACTACTGCTCACACCCCTTATATGTATACTACTACTGCGCATACCCCTACTATTTCTACTACTACTGCATGCACTGCTACAGCTACTACTACTGCTACTGTGCACAACACTACTGCTACCGTACAAACTGCTGCTACTACAAACCGCTAATACTACTACTACTGCGCGCACCGCTGCTACTACTACTAATGCGTGCAACACTACTGCACAAACTGCTACTACTACTACTAATGCGCGCAACACTATTGCTACTGTGCGCAACACTACTATTGTACACACTGCTACTACTACTGTGCGCAACGCTACTACTGCATTCAACAGTACTGCTACTGCGTGCGCCGGTACTGCTACTGTGCGCAACATTACTACTACTGTACACACTGCTACTACTGTGCGCAACTCTACTACTACTGCACTGCTGCTACTACTACTGCGCGCATGAGTACTACTGTACACACTGCTACAACTACTACTGTGTGCAACACTACTGCTACTGCACTTAGGGCGGTGACTCTTAAAGGACAAGTCCATTTCACTCCTGGTATTGATGTCAGTGACACAGGAAGGAGCATTGCTTTCATATTTTTCTGTGTTTTCTCCTGTGCTCTTTGACGCCCCCTGGTGTCCATTGCAATTTGCATGTGTTGCTAATAGGACAGTGGACAATGAACTGGTGGCACCGCAGAGATCAGCTGCCATCTGTGGGGGAAACTGTCAGCAAGTGTTCCATTTCCCTGCAGCGCCCCCACTGGGAAGATGAAGGATTGCACAGTCAATGATAGCAATAGGGAGTTGATGTAATACATAGACAATTAATACAACACAAGGATCAAAAGATCACAGATAGATGAGGTCTCTGTAGGATACCAGGGAATCAAACAACAAACTAATTCTCAGAGAGATAAGGTAACCTTAAAAAGTAACTTTTATTAATACATATAAAACGCCCGATATATTACATTATAAAAGCAGAGGTGTGAAGGTATGAGCTCCGGATCCTGCCACCAATTGATGCATACGATAATTGTCACTAGGGTATCGACCAGGTAAGAGGGGGGAGGGGATGCTGGGTCTCTGACCCTTTATGTCCTTATCTGCTCCCCCCTCACTCACCTCCCTGGTCTGCGCTCCGACTGCCCAGTTTCGTCCTGAAGGGGGAAGGGAAGGAGGGGTTGGAGGCCCTGCAACTTATACATATAATGTGCCACAGCATGGGGTCTGTTCCAATGTACCAGGGTGAGACACTGCCACAAACGCGGATCTCATATGGCCGGGCGAATCGGATGGCTGGCCACACTGCACTGGATATTATCTGCACTTTTTTTGATTGTACTTGCAATTACTCGTATGATGACCTATCACCCCTGATGAACTGGTTTTATACCAGGGAAACGCGTTGGATTAGGGTACGAAGTGTGCGCATTTTTTAGGCACGTTGGTGTCATGGACAGGTAAACGGACAGTGGTCGCCTGCCCTAGTGCTATATATACACTTTCTAGGAGACTGGTAGTTTAGTTTATCTGATGTATTATTGTCAATCAGCTCCAGAGAATTGTTCTACCCCCTGGTACATTGGAACAGACCCCATGCTGTGGCACATTATAGCGTGGTTTATCTGAATTATATGTATAAGGCGTCTTGCACACGAACGTGTGCACCCCGTGCTGCGGGCCGCAAATTGCTGCCCGCAATGCTCGGGCACCGGCCGTGGGGCAGCCGCAGCGGATCGCGGACCCATTCACTTGAATGGGTCCGCGATCTGCCCGTTCCACAAAAAGATAGGACATGTTCTATCTTTTTGCGGGACGGAGATCGAACGGAACCCCACGGAAGCACTCCGTAGTGCTTCCATAGTGTTCCGTTCCATCATTCCATTCCGCACCGTTCCGCATCTCCGGATTTGCGGACCCATTGAAATGAATGGGTCCGCATCCGTGATGCGGAATGGCCACGGAATGGTGCCCGTGTATTGCGGATCCGCAAATGCGGTCCACAATACGGGCACGGGGTGCACACGTTCGTGTGCAAGAGGCCTAAGTTGCAGGGCCTCCAACCCCTCCATCCCTTCCCCCTTCAGGACGAAGCTGGGCAGTCGGAGCACAGACCAGGGAGGTGAGTGAGGGGGGAACAGGAAGCGTCGACCTAATAATCGGGGGAGCAGATAGGGACATAAAGGGTCAGAGACCCAGCATCCCCTCCCCCCTCTTACCTGGTCGATACCCTAGTGACAATTGTCGTATGCACCAACTGGTGGCAGGATCCGGAGCTCACACCTTCACACCTCTGCTTTTATAATATAATATATTGGGCGTTTTATATGTAGTAATAAAAGTTACTTTTTAAGGGTACCTTATCTCTCTGAGAATTAGTTTGTTGTGTAACACATAGACATCTTAAGTCCTCGAGAGTGGAAAACTCTCTTTGTAGGCCCAAAATGGCAGACCACGGTCTATTAACTGAGTAATAACTCTGCTACCTGTCTATTAACTTCCTAAAGATTCTGGCTTATAGCCAGAGCCTTAAAGTGTTTTTCCCAGTCAGTAAATGCAGCTTTAACCGTCGTATAATGAACGGCTCCGCGACTTTCTAACACGTTTTGTGCTTTGATTCCTCAACATTTTCAGTATCTCTGCTTGCCATCAATGAATACAAACATTCTTGATGTCCTGATAATATCCTGTTCACATCGGGTCAAGGCTGGTTGCAAGAGAGGTTTATGAGCTTTTAAAGAACAGGGCAGGTTTTGCAGCACAAAAACATTCCCACTCACTGACAGCAAGCAGAGATCTTGAAAGTGGTATGGCGATATTGAAACACAAACTACAGTATATTAGAAAGTTGCAGGATTTTTCTTCATACTAATAATATGCAAATTTTTGAGGGACAGTCCTGGAAAATGAGTGGTTAGGGGCGGAGCTTATGCTAATTTGGCATAAAGAGGGTTGTTCTTATGTGTAACAGGGGTGGGGCTTAAAATGTTTTTCTACCTGGGATTAAAAGTTTGTGTAAATTGCAATAATTATGTCCATAGTGTACAATGTCCATGTGTCATTATTATGAGGGGTCAGTATGTGGATAGTATGTGGTCAGTATGTGGACAGTATGTACCTGAAGTCAGTATGTGGACAGTATATGGTCAGTATGTACAGTAGTCAGTATGTGGACAGTATGTGGACAGTATGTGGTCAGTATGTGGTCAGTATGTGGACAGTATGTGGTCAGTATGTACAGTAGTCAGTATGTGGACAGTATGTGGTCAGTATGTGGACAGTATGTGGTCAGTATGTGGATAGTATGTGGTCAGTATGCGGTCAGTATGCGGACAGTATGCGGACAGTATGTGGTCAGTATGTGGACAGTACATGAACAGTATGTGGACAGTATGTGGACAGTATGTATAGTAGTCAGTATGTGGACAGTATGTGGTCAGTATGTGGTCAGTATGTGGACAGTATGTGGTCAGTATGTGGTCAGTATGTGGACAGTATGTGGTCAGTATGTACCTGTAGTCAGTATGTGGTCAGTATGTGGACAGTATGTGGTCAGTATGTGGTCAGTATGTGGACAGTATCTGGACAGTATGTGGTCAGTATGTGGACAGTATGTGGTCAGTATGTGGTCAGTATGTGGTCAGTATGTGGTCAGTATGTGGTCAGTATGTGGACAGTATGTGGATAGTATGTGGTCAGTATGTGGACAGTATGTGGACAGCATGTGGACATGGAATGGGCAGAGTCAATGACATAATTTGTTTCCTTCAGGAAAAAAAGAGAAGACTCCGGCGGCCCCCCATAAGATAGCCATACGCACGGTACGACATGGGCTCACCTTCTGTTCTGTATCATCTCTCCGAACTCTGCTGCTTTGTTTCTTCATGACCTTCAAGATCTCTGCTTGCTGAATAGAACTGTTCAAATCCAGCGGCTGAAATCCTGTACAGACCTAACCCGTCTAAGGGCACTTTTACACTTGCGGCAGGACGGATCCAGCAGGCTGAATAGCCTACCGGATCCGTCCTGCCGCAAGTGTAAGAGTACAGCTGAGAGATTGTTACAATTGTATCCAGTCTGACATCCTGTCCTGTCCTGCTTGTTACAATGTCTCAGTCTGAGGACTGTTCACACTGGATACAATCCTCAGCTGTGGGATCAATCATTTCTGATCAGGATTTTAGCCTTTGGATGTGATCAGTTCTATTCACTGTCGGTAAGCAAAGATATTAAAAGTGGCGAGGAACTGATTTTTTTTTGTTTTGTTTTTTGGATATTCCTTCACGTTTATCGTGTCTCTGTTCTAGGTATCAGGAACGACTTTGTCCCCCGATGACCCGGCGTACTTCACCCTGAATAACATCATGTACCGCAGCTCGTCCATCTCCATGGGCTCCTACGTCATGGTGGGTTCAGTCATGAGGACTGGGTTCTGCAGAATCAGAACCAGACTGGCTGTGGCCCATCTACAGAAGACATATGAGATATCAGCGACCAAAGCTGAAGTTCAGAATCTTGATGCTCTGTGATCCACTCAGGCCTTCTCTGGTTCTGGTTCATCATGCTGATCACTCTGCACAAGCAGGGGCCCGTATTTATAAGCAGGGCCCATGAGGGCCTCCACCCCCATCATCAGTCACAGTTCCTACGTCTTCACAGTCTATTTAGGGACACGTTAGAAACTTTAATGGGACGCTGTGATTGGGAATATTTGCTTCCCCTTTTCTTTTCCATCCGGCCCAGACCTCCATGACAATGTCTTCCAGTCGTGGCCCGTCTCCGTACAGTTTGCCGCCTAAACATCTTTGGATCTTCACATTTCCAGAGTTCCACCTATTTCCCACCCTCTACAAAAACTTGCCATCCCTTAAACAACATACCTGTGCTGCCCCCATAACTATAAGTACCCCCCAAAAAAATACTGCCGAACAGGTAGTGTCCCAGATAGCAATAGTGCCCAGTACAATGCAGTAATTGGCGTTCTCTTTTCTCCCAACACAGTAATACTTCCCTCTTAGTGCCCCCGCACTTTAAAACTTTCCGTGTGATGCCCTCCCAAGTGTAATAGTGCCCCCTTCCTCCCCCTACATAGTAACAGTGCTTGTTACTGCCCCTGAGAAAGCTGCCCAGCTCCTTTCCCTTAAGAACCAATGCTTTATTCTTTCACATATTCATTTAAAATACATGTGTACAAACGGAGAAGCTATAGTAGAATGTGACGCGTTTCGGGCTTCTTGCATATGGGCCCTTCATCCAGACATGTTACTGCCCCTACACGCTGAAAGAGTCCCTTAGGTGCCCTCCTCTTAGTAATATAGTGCCCTTACCTGCCCCTGTATAGCAGTAGTGCCGCTTTAGTGCCCACTTCATAGTAACAGTGTTCTCTTTCAACTTCTACACAGTAAGAGTGCCCCTTTAGTGCCCACACTGTACCTTTTCGTGCCATGGCTTATGTGGGCACCATGATGTTAATGAGGATGACCTGACACTACCACCAGGGGGCCCGCTGCACTATTTTCAGGTTAAAGCTCCCCTTTCGATGCCTTGAGGTGCAATTAATCAGGGGAAGTCCAAATATGGGTCCAACCTGAAGAGCAGTAGTCTCCTTTCAGGGGCCCCATCACATGAAGAGCTTGCCTCTATGTACTGTAGGTGGTTGTAAGATCCCATGAGGATCGCCCCTCCTATGTATGCCTGAAATACAGATGTAGCAGGGCTAAATTTGCTCTTGGACCATGACAACCCAGTGAGTTTATGTAACTTTATCTTTGGTATTTTGCAGAATTCTGGAGACAACACATCCGATCGTTTTCGATCACCCACAAATTCTTCACCCAGCTTTCCACCAAGCCAACCGAAAGTCAAACATGCCACACAAGTATAGCCATGGTGGACTACGATGAGTATGGAACTGGACAAGAGTTGGAGGTCAAAGTCCATTGATAGGAGCAACTGTGATCAAAGCCATGGACCAGTGATGGCCCCTTCATGGTAGAGCTCACTGAACATCTCTGGTGTTCTGGTTTCTTTTGACCTCGTTTACATCTTCTCTGATTATGGTGCACCATAGAACCTGAGTTGGGGCTCTCCGTAGGGCCCCGTAGTATCTGCTGGTTGCGTTGCCATGTACACAGACTGAAACTTCTGGCAAACATGGAGGTATAAGATGAAGAGCAGAGGACAGGCACCACCAGGGATGGTGGACCTGGAGCTTCGGTTTCATCTGGAGAACCTTGAAGCATTATTGTCATCATAGAGTGTATACTGTAATGTCTGGATTCCGTATAATACGGACAAGTTCCTGGGTAGGAGGATATTCAGAGACATTAAAACTGGAGATGCCAACAGTGTGGTCTAGATCTTTGTCAGACACCTGCTATGTAGGTCACTGCTACCCTTGGTCAGGGAGAGTGTTCTCCTGCAGATTCCCTGAGCTCCCCTTAGTGATCAGGCAGAAAGTTCCTGCTTGATCATAGAGAAAACTGTGCAGCTCTACAGTTCCAGCTGCACAGTTCTCACTATTGCCCCTTGCATTATGATCAACGTAGGAGTAACCACTGAAGCCCTGGTATACAGCACTAACCCTTCCATTCCTAACCACAAGGGATCTTAGAACTAACAATTAGACCACCAGGGATACTGGCATTAACCCCTCACTGCTCCTAACCACCAGGGATACTGTAATTATCAACCCATCCAGTGCCCCCAGACCACCAGACATTAATGCCCTCCGTACCCTAGACCACCAGGGATACAGTAATTATCAACCATCCCCAATGCCCTAGACCACTAGAGATACTGAGATTAACCTCCTCAGTGTCCTAGACCACCAGGGAAAGTGTAATTATCAACCCCTACTGCCAAGACCAGCAGAGATACTGGCAATTACCTCCTCACTAGCCAAGACCACCAGGGATGCATACAATAACCTTCACATGGAGACATGGATGCTGCTGGATACTATTTGCGTGGATGCGCTGTAACCATGTTTATCCGATGGTGTTTTAGCTAATCATTAGAGTGTTGTACACTCATATTATTTATTCTTTATAGCCCTCATTAGAGGGTAAAACATTCAGACCCTAAACTGCCCCCGTCACTAACTACAAATATTTGGAGGAAAAAATGGTATTTACAGGAACACCTTTTGTAATACAGGCCTGTAGGGGGCACTCACAGACCCCTCCCCATCAAGGTTATGGTGTGTGAAGGAGGTCTATACAATGTGGCATCTGAAATTGTGTTAAAATTCACGTTAATAGCTTAATTCCTCATCAAGATCTCTACTTGTTGTCAGTGAATAGTAATTTTAAAGAGGTTGTCCAGGACTTAAAGGGGTTATCCCATCTTGGGCATTGGGGGGCATATTGCTAGGATATGCCTCTAATGTCTGATAGGTGCGGGTCCCACCTCTGGGATCTGCACCTATTCTTACAACTGAGCCCACAAAGTGACGAAGGGCGTAACACGCATGTGCAGCCACCCTCCGTTCATTCCTATAATATATATATACATCATACTGCTACAGAGGGTATACAGGATGAGAGCGCTAATATATATATACAGCATACTGCTACAGAGGGTATACAGGATGAGAGCGGTAATATACATCATACTGCTACAGAGGGTATACAGGATGAGAGCGCTAATATATATATACATCATACTGCTACAGAGCGTATACAGGATGAGAGCGCTAATATATATATACAGCATACTGCTACAGAGCGTATACAGGATGAGAGCGCTAATATATATATACATCATACTGCTACAGAGCGTATACAGGATGAGAGCGCTAATATATATATACATCATACTGCTACAGAGGGTATACAGGATGAGAGAGCTAATATATATATACAGCATACTGCTACAGAGGGTATACAGGATGAGAGCGGTAATATACATCATACTGCTACAGAGGGTATACAGGATGAGAGCGCTAATATATATACACATCATACTGCTACAGAGCGTATACAGGATGAGAGCGCTAATATATATATATACACACATCATACTGCTACAGTGGGTATACAGGATGAGAGCGCTAATATATATATATACAGTATACTGCTACAGAGCGTATACAGGATGAGAGCACTAATATATATATACATCATAATGCTACAGAGGGTATACAGGATGAGAGCGCTAATATATATATATACATCATACTGCTACAGAGGGTATACAGGATGAGAGCGCTAATATATATATACATCATGCTGCTACAGAGCGTATACAGGATGAGAGCGCTAATATATATATACAGCATACTGCTACAGAGCGTATACAGGATGAGAGCGCTAATATATATATACAGCATACTGCTACAGAGCGTATACAGGATGAGAGAGCTAATATATATATACAGCATACTGCTACAGAGCGTATACAGGATGAGAGCGCTAATATATATATACATCATACTGCTACAGAGCGTATACAGGATGAGAGCGCTAATATATATATATACACATCATACTGCTACAGAGCGTATACAGGATGAGAGCGCTAATATATATATACAGTATACTGCTACAGAGGGTATACAGGATGAGAGCGCTAATATATATATACATCATACTGCTACAGAGGGTATACAGGATGAAAGCGCTAATATATATATACATCATACTGCTACAGAGGGTATACAGGATGAGAGCGCTAATATATATATACATCATACTGCTACAGAGGGTATACAGGATGAGAGTGCTAATATATATATACATCATACTGCTACAGAGGGTATACAGGATGAGAGATCTAATATATATATACATCATACTGCTACAGAGTGTATACAGGATGAGAGAGCTAATATATATATACATCATACTGCTACAGAGCGTATACAGGATGAGAGCGCTAATATATATATACAGTATACTGCTACAGAGGGTATACAGGATGAGAGCGCTAATATATATATATACATCATACTGCTACAGAGCGTATACAGGATGAGAGCGCTAATATATATATATACATCATACTGCTACAGAGGGTATACAGGATGAGAGCTCTAATATATATATACATCATACTGCTACAGAGGGTATACAGGATGAGAGCGCTAATATATATATACATCATACTGCTACAGAGGGTATACAGGATGAGAGTGCTAATATATATATATACATCATACTGCTACAGAGCGTATACAGGATGAGAGCGCTAATATATATATACATCATACTGCTACAGAGGGTATACAGGATGAGAGCGCTAATATATATATATACATCATACTGCTACAGAGGGTATACAGGATGAGAGCGCTAATATATATATATACATCATACTGCTACAGAGGGTATACAGGATGAGAGCGCTAATATATATATATACATCATACTGCTACAGAAGGTATACAGGATGAGAGCGTTAATATATATATACATTATACTGCTACAGAGCGTATACAGGATGAGAGCGCTAATATATATATACATCATACTGCTACAGAGCGTATACAGGATGAGAGCGCTAATATATATATACATCATACTGCTACAGAGCGTATACAGGATGAGAGCGCTAATATATATATACAGTATAATGCTACAGAGCGTATACAGGATGAGAGCGCTAATATATATATACAGTATAATGCTACAGAGCGTATACAGGATGAGAGCGCTAATATACATCATACTGCTACAGAGGGTATACAGGATGAGAGCGCTAATATATATATACACATCATACTGCTAAAGAGCGTATACAGGATGAGAGCGCTAATATATATATACACATCATACTACTACAGAGGGTATACAGGATGAGAGCGCTAATATATATATACAGCATACTGCTACAGAGAGTATACAGGATGAGAGCGCTAATATATATATACACATCATACTGCTACAGAGGGTATACAGGATGAGAGCGCTAATATATATATACACATCATACTGCTACAGAGGGTATACAGGATGAGAGCGCTAATATATATATACACATCATACTGCTACAGAGGGTATACAGGATGAGAGCGCTAATATATATATACATCATACTGCTACAGAGCGTATACAGGATGAGAGCGCTAATATATATATACAGTATACTGTTACAGAGGGTATACGGATGAGAGCGCTAATATATATATACAGCATAATGCTACAGAGGGTATACAGGATGAGAGCGCTAATATATATATACATCATAATGCTACAGAGGGTATACAGGATGAGAGCACTAATATATATATACATCATACTGCTACAGAGGGTATACAGGATGAGAGCGCTAATATATATATACATCATACTGCTACAGAGCGTATACAGGATGAGAGCGCTAATATATATATACATCATACTGCTACAGAGCGTATACAGGATGAGAGCGCTAATATATATATACAGCATACTGCTACAGAGCGTATACAGGATGAGAGCGCTAATATATAGATACATCATACTGCTACAGAGGGTATACAGGATGAGAGCGCTAATATATATATACATCATACTGCTACAGAGCGTATACAGGATGAGAGCGCTAATATATATATACATATACTGCTACAGAGCGTATACAGGATGAGAGCGCTAATATATATATATACAGCATACTGCTACAGAGCGTATACAGGATGAGAGCGCTAATATATATATATACACATCATACTGCTACAGAGCGTATACAGGATGAGAGCGCTAATATATATATACATCATACTGCTACAGAGGGTATACAGGATGAGAGTGCTAATATATATATATACATCATACTGCTACAGAGGGTATACAGGATGAGAGCGCTAATATATATATACATCATACTGCTACAGAGGGTATACAGGATGAGAGCGCTAATATATATATACATCATACTGCTACAGAGGGTATACAGGATGAGAGCGCTAATATATATATACATCATACTGCTACAGAGCGTATACAGGATGAGAGCGCTAATATATATATACATCATACTGCTACAGAGCGTATACAGGATGAGAGCGCTAATATATATATACATCATACTGCTACAGAGGGTATACAGGATGAGAGCGCTAATATATATATACATCATACTGCTACAGAGGGTATACAGGATGAGAGCGCTAATATATATATACATCATACTGCTACAGAGGGTATACAGGATGAGAGCGCTAATATATATATACATCATACTGCTACAGAGGGTATACAGGATGAGAGCGCTAATATATATATACATCATACTGCTACAGAGCGTATACAGGATGAGAGCGCTAATATATATATACAGTCATACTGCTACAGAGGGTATACAGGATGAGAGCGCTAATATATATATACATCATACTGCTACAGAGCGTATACAGGATGAGAGCGCTAATATATATATACATCATACTGCTACAGAGCGTATACAGGATGAGAGCGCTAATATATATATACATCATACTGCTACAGAGGGTATACAGGATGAGAGCGCTAATATATATATACATCATACTGCTACAGAGCGTATACAGGATGAGAGCGCTAATATATATATATACATCATACTGCTACAGAGGGTATACAGGATGAGAGCGCTAATATATATATACATCATACTGCTACAGAGGGTATACAGGATGAGAGCGCTAATATATATATACAGTCATACTGCTACAGAGGGTATACAGGATGAGAGCGCTAATATATATATACATCATACTGCTACAGAGCGTATACAGGATGAGAGCGCTAATATATATATACATCATACTGCTACAGAGGGTATACAGGATGAGAGCGCTAATATATATATACATCATACTGCTACAGAGCGTATACAGGATGAGAGCGCTAATATATATATACATCATACTGCTACAGAGGGTATACAGGATGAGAGCGCTAATATATATATACATCATACTGCTACAGAGCGTATACAGGATGAGAGCGCTAATATATATATACATCATACTGCTACAGAGCGTATACAGGATGAGAGCGCTAATATATATATACATCATACTGCTACAGAGCGTATACAGGATGAGAGCGCTAATATATATATATACAGCATACTGCTACAGAGGGTATACAGGATGAGAGCGCTAATATATATATATACATCATACTGCTACAGAGGGTATACAGGATGAGAGCGCTAATATATATATACAGCATACTGCTACAGAGCGTATACAGGATGAGAGCGCTAATATATATATACATCATACTGCTACAGAGGGTATACAGGATGAGAGCGCTAATATATATATACATCATACTGCTACAGAGGGTATACAGGATGAGAGCGCTAATATATATATACATCATACTGCTACAGAGGGTATACAGGATGAGAGCGCTAATATATATATACATCATACTGCTACAGAGGGTATACAGGATGAGAGCGCTAATATATATATACATCATACTGCTACAGAGGGTATACAGGATGAGAGCGCTAATATATATATACATCATACTGCTACAGAGCGTATACAGGATGAGAGCGCTAATATATATATACATCATACTGCTACAGAGGGTATACAGGATGAGAGCGCTAATATATATATACATCATACTGCTACAGAGGGTATACAGGATGAGAGCGCTAATATATATATACAGTCATACTGCTACAGAGCGTATACAGGATGAGAGCGCTAATATATATATACATCATACTGCTACAGAGCGTATACAGGATGAGAGCGCTAATAATATATATACATCATACTGCTACAGAGCGTATACAGGATGAGAGCGCTAATATATATATACATCATACTGCTACAGAGGGTATACAGGATGAGAGCGCTAATATATATATACATCATACTGCTACAGAGGGTATACAGGATGAGAGCGCTAATAAATATATATACATCATACTGCTACAGAGTGTATACAGGATGAGAGCACTAATATATATATACATCATACTGCTACAGAGCGTATACAGGATGAGAGCGCTAATATATATATATATACATCATACTGCTACAGAGCGTATACAGGATGAGAGCGCTAATATATATATACATCATACTGCTACAGAGCGTATACAGGATGAGAGCGCTAATATATATATATACATCATACTGCTACAGAGCGTATACAGGATGAGAGCGCTAATATATATACATCATACTGCTACAGAGGGTATACAGGATGAGAGTGCTAATATATATATACATCATACTGCTACAGAGCGTATACAGGATGAGAGAGCTAATATATATATACATCATACTGCTACAGAGGGTATACAGGATGAGAGCGCTAATATATATATATACATCATACTGCTACAGAGGGTATACAGGATGAGAGCGCTAATATATATATATACATCATACTGCTACAGAGGGTATACGGATGAGAGCGCTAATATATATATACACATCATACTGCTACAGAGCGTATACAGGATGAGAGCGCTAATATATATATACATCATACTGCTACAGAGTGTATACAGGATGAGAGCGCTGATATATATATACATCATACTGCTACAGAGGGTATACAGGATGAGAGCGCTAATATCTATATACATCATACTGCTACAGAGCGTATACAGGATGAGAGCGCTAATATATATATACATCATACTGCTACAGAGGGTATACAGGATGAGAGCGCTAATATATATATACATCATACTGCTACAGAGGGTATACAGGATGAGAGCGCTAATATATATATACATCATACTGCTACAGAGGGTATACAGGATGAGAGCGCTAATATATATATACAGTCATACTGCTACAGAGGGTATACAGGATGAGAGCGCTAATATATATATACATCATACTGCTACAGAGCGTATACAGGATGAGAGCGCTAATATATATATACATCATACTGCTACAGAGGGTATACAGGATGAGAGCGCTAATATATATATACATCATACTGCTACAGAGGGTATACAGGATGAGAGCGCTAATATATATATACATCATACTGCTACAGAGCGTATACAGGATGAGAGCGCTAATATATATATACATCATACTGCTACAGAGGGTATACAGGATGAGAGCGCTAATATATATATACATCATACTGCTACAGAGGGTATACAGGATGAGAGCGCTAATATATATATACATCATACTGCTACAGAGCGTATACAGGATGAGAGCGCTAATATATATATACATCATACTGCTACAGAGGGTATACAGGATGAGAGCGCTAATATATATATACATCATACTGCTACAGAGGGTATACAGGATGAGAGCGCTAATATATATATACAGTCATACTGCTACAGAGCGTATACAGGATGAGAGCGCTAATATATATATACATCATACTGCTACAGAGGGTATACAGGATGAGAGCGCTAATATATATATACATCATACTGCTACAGAGGGTATACAGGATGAGAGCGCTAATATATATATACATCATACTGCTACAGAGGGTATACAGGATGAGAGCGCTAATATATATATACATCATACTGCTACAGAGCGTATACAGGATGAGAGCGCTAATATATATATACATCATACTGCTACAGAGGGTATACAGGATGAGAGCGCTAATATATATATACATCATACTGCTACAGAGGGTATACAGGATGAGAGCGCTAATATATATATACATCATACTGCTACAGAGGGTATACAGGATGAGAGCGCTAATATATATATACATCATACTGCTAAAGAGCGTATACAGGATGAGAGCGCTAATATATATATACATCATACTGCTACAGAGGGTATACAGGATGAGAGCGCTAATATATCTATACATCATACTGCTACAGAGGGTATACAGGATGAGAGCGCTAATATATATATACATCATACTGCTACAGAGCGTATACAGGATGAGAGCGCTAATATATATATACATCATACTGCTACAGAGCGTATACAGGATGAGAGCGCTAATATATATATACATCATACTGCTACATAGGGTATACAGGATGAGAGCGCTAATATATATTTCCCCTTTCGTCCTCGGCAGCACATCATGGGTTAAGGTTTGTCTCATTCGTTTCCCAGGACCGCCCACCTAGATTAAATTAATTAATTAAATGAGATTAGTACTATATAAACACGCCTCCTACCACCCAACAGTGTATTTTTTATTTGTCCTCATTCCTGTGAGGAAAAAGCCCACCTGTTGTCAGCCTCCTTAGGCTGCTATGGCCGTATAGACCGTGGTTTTTCCAGGTTAAAAAAGGCCCAGAGTTGGACACGGCCATGTATGTTCCTGAGGCCTGAGAGTGAGGATAGCCATGTGTGTTCCCTGGCTTCACTCTGTATCCGCTGTTACCCGGCCATTATACCTTGTGGTACAAGGTTCGGAGGCCTGAGAGTGAGGATAGCCATGTGTGGTTCACTGGCTTCACTCTGTATCCGCTGTTACCCGCCATTATACCTTGTGGTACAAGGT